>CM076581.1:110724307-110849298 GCA_034641835.2 Pinus albicaulis
ATAATCATGAACAAGCTTAATATTGAATTATGAACTATAAAGGAACTTACAAAATGTGACATTACGAACCTGGTCAAGCGCACAAGAAAAAATATCCTGGACATGACCCTGGTTGATAAGTTGTATTGCTCATGATGCAAGAGGATTTGTACCTGCACTGCCAAGTCAATCAAAATCCATCATTATCTATACAATAAATACAAGTAATTGATGTAGTATTTTTTACTCTAAGATGCATTCTTGTGATAATGTTAGAACATATGTTGAAAATGTCAAAACATACCTGAATAAGCTCCTCTTCGTTTCAAGAACAATTTATTGGAGTCGCATGAACTTGGAACAAACCTCCCACGATCTGAAAGAGTAGAAACTAAGTCAATAGTGACTTTTTTGTTGCTACACTGGATCAAGGGAGGTTTGCTCCAAGATTAAATCGCTCCAATAAATTATTCTCTACTAAACAGGGCCAACCACGTGAAGGTGGAAGCTCTTATGGCCCCTCCCCCCCCTCCCTCACATCACTCTCAATTCCCCAATACCCAATCTATATTTCATTTTTTACTTTCATGAGCATAAAAAAAAATATTCAATAACTAATAAAAAAAAAAATCAACAAAAAGTACGCAAGGAAACATTGCAATTAATGCTTGACATAAAAATAGTATGATAAATGAGTTTTTTATATAACGCAAAAAACGTTCCAAGTATAGTAACGTTTGTGTTATAATAATACAATATTTTACATTATCAAATTTTCTTTTTCTTCTTCCTATTTCTAAAGCTCCTAATTACATCATCAATATCATCATGCTCTGCTCCTATTTCGTGCCTTTCGACCCACACTGCTGACCTAGTTGCGTAGTCACGATGTCTGGTCTCATCCGGTGACGGGGCATCGCCTACAAAAACAGATAATATTAAATTTTAATTGTCAGTTTTTAAATATCATTGAACTAGTTCGGTAATATTAATAAAAAAATGCAATAAGGTCTTACACTGGTTTCACCGATTGCTGCCTTGACCTGTTGTGTCCATTCATAGGTATAAATAGATGTGAGGCATCTTCCTCAAAAGCAGATATTAAATTTTAATTTTTAAGTTTTAAATATCAATGTACTAGTTCGTATGTAAAGTTTAAGGTAGATTATTTACATTTTCATTGTGCTTGTGAAAACTAATTGTGATATATATGCAGTGTGTCAGGTGGCAGGCATCTTTAAAAACAAATATTATTAAATTTGGTGTGGTTTTAAGTATCATGCATTGAACTAGTTAGGTAATATTAATAAAAAAAATTGCAATGAGATTATTTACCTGGTGCACCAGTTGTCGCCGTTGGGACTGTTGCCCTGTCTTCCTCTCTGGTGGTAAGATCCTCAAGGGAAACATTCTGTCATTTAAACAAAAAACGTTATAAGGACAACCATCAAGGTATAATTATAAAAAATTATAAGTGGAAATTAATTAAATCTGACCCTCATGATAGTAACATTATACATGCAGTCCCCACACAATGTTCGGGTTGCACGTGAGATCCGCTACATCTGGATCTAAGCGATTTATTTGCCTCAAATGCGATAAGTCTTGCTCCACAGTTTAAACAAAGTTGTTAGACATTAAATTTATCAAGACGAAAACAAATATATTAAGGTTAATGTTTACCTTTGATGGAAGAACATTCTGGATCTTGGGACCTGCCCCAAGCTTCTGCGACGTTCAACTACGACTTGATAGCCGAAATGGAAAGCGAGATTTTTATCTTCCTCTGTAGTTTCTGTTCCAAATTCATCACCCTACATTACATATGATTGTGTATTTTAATCATATTTGATAGGATTACAAAAACGTTGGAAGGTGATACAATTAATTATAAGATGTTTAGCTACTTAATTACAATTCTTGCAGCTAATTTCAAGTAGCCGCCCTGGCCTAGCTTGTGATGGCCCTTTTTTTCAATCCTAGCTTTGGTTGCCTTTGAGGTGTCAGACAACCTAGCATCAAAAGATTGAAGTCAGATATGACGTAGCACACTTTTATTTTAGACATAAAGAAAATTAAAGCTATTGAATTAAAGTTGTAATTTACCTTGCGGGTCCAGTTGGCATTTTCCTTCTTTCTTTGCCCTTTTCTCTTTTCCGTCATGGATGAGTGCTCTCCACTCACTCTCTGGAACTGCGAGAGGACGCTCATATCTAGGGTTAAATTGCAATTGCGTCCTATAGGTGTCCCTAGTATATTTCAAATATTTGCCGGCTACCTGAGCCACCGCTGTTCTGTCAAATGTGCCGACCCCAAAAAGGGCTTCTAGATAATCTAGAAGTTCTTTTTTCAGGTTGGAATTCTGGGAATTCCACCCTGTACGTATGGTTGGGCCAAAAATTACCAACGCATGGCTCTCCAGAATCCTGTAGAACTCATTGTTTCCTACCCAGAATAAAACCAAAAGAAAAAGAAGATATTATCATTAATTTAAAAATAAAAATCATGATAAATATGTTTTAGATAAAGTACATGAAATAGTTAAAATATTAAAATTTACCTGGGATTTGTACATGCTTTATAGGGACACCTTCATCGTTCACCAACAACGTGCCATTAATGGTCCCTGTGGAGCTGACACGTGTAGCTCCAGGAAACACAATAATGTATTTGGCCATATCAGCCTCATGTTCTTACGTTAGACGATTGAAACATTTTTAGCTTGAGCAGATGTGTTTAGCAACACCTAAAGAGGGAAGAAGGTGTGCGAAGGGTTAC
Organism: Pinus albicaulis; assembly: GCA_034641835.2. Classification (NCBI taxonomy): domain Eukaryota; kingdom Viridiplantae; phylum Streptophyta; class Pinopsida; order Pinales; family Pinaceae; genus Pinus; species Pinus albicaulis. Next base: position 110,727,065 of record CM076581.1, read on the forward strand.
CACGGTACGATGCGTTGTGTTACCTACCACCAACACCGGGTTCAGCAAGTGCCAGAAAACGCTACATACAAAAGAAATTTTTGTTAGTTTAGTCAATGTAAAAATTAAAAATCAAACTATCACAATTCATGCACAAAAAAAAAATATATATCCTTTTGAATTTTTATTATTACCTGATATGTTTCTAGCTAGCTCATAAGTTTTTTTATCCTCTCTTCCGTTTCAGGTGTTTGAGGCGCGTCTATCAAAGTATTAAATTCCGACCTTGCATCTCGTGCCTTTTTTCGCAACAAGAACACTGGAGATAGGGATGAAGAAAGCTCTTCCTCAAAGAGGGAATCATTAGGCGTACCATGGCTAGGTGTCTGCATATTTGAACAAAAATAATATTATTTCAATTATGTAAATAACTAAAATACCTGAAGATAGAGCAATGCTGGCACTTTACATGTTCTTCCGCTGGCCTCTTTCCGCGATCATCCCGTCTCGGGGTTGTTCCTGCACTGCTCTAATCAGTCTGCCACATTGCAATAAAATTCTAATTGTAAAAACTTGAAAACAATATCTAACTTGAAAACAAAAAATGAAAACTGAAATAATTTCTAATAAGACACCGGAAGATAGAGTTAGAGTTTAAAATATGCCTTGCATTGAATTCAGTCCTGGAAACATGTCATTGCACATTAAGGCACCCAAACAAGAGACAAGTTGACAATGAAGACCTTATTGAATATATTGTTGGAGCAACTTCTAGTAAACTTTTTGTGAAGACCTTGAGGACATTTTTGGAGCAACATTGTTGAAGCTGATGGTATAGCATTGTTGGAGACAATCTTGAAGGGCCTTGAAGTGAAGCTTTTGGAGCAACTATTGAAAAATCCTTAGAGCATTTAAGTAAGGCACTTTCTATCTTCCATCATCTTTTTCCTTTCAATATCCTTTAAACAATTTTGTTGATATTTAATGTTTGAAATCACGTTATAATTCCTTGATTATATGTGTTTGGGGACTTTCCCTTTGAAATTACCCAAAAATACCCTGGCAATTTTATCTTCAGGATGCATGTCTGACCCTATTTTTCAATATTTTGATTGATAGTAGTAAACATAGAGAGTTAGGGGGCTCTTGACTTGGTTTTTTTGGGCCATTAGATCCCTAACATCTACTAGGGAGAACCCCCCTTGAGTTGGAGGAGAGCTAGCCCGAAGTGAAAAGAGGTTGGTGAGGTGACAATAGGGCTATTGAATTACACATGGTATCACACTTTAGCTTTAGGACTTTATCTTGAGAAGTGCGAGATTTTGCTATATCAATTCTCAAATTGTTTACAACACTATTGTTAATAACTAATAAGTGATGTTGAGGGTTTTTGGGTATAAGAAACAATACCATTTAAAAACTAGGGTTCTCAGTCCTTGGCATTCCTTCACCTGGGCCTAGGGGCACACTAGAATAATTTCACACTAAACCATGCAAACTTAAAAGTAACTTAACATATCCATAAAGTAATAATAATCACAATTCCTAATTTCCTATTGTACGATATGATGCAAATTATTCAAACATGAAGCAATGAAGACATGCAATGTTTGAATTTCAAGATTGATGAACCAATACAAGAAGTTAGAAACTACAACTTTGATTCAATACTTTGTGTCCTAACTCCAGGAAGGAATCTAGTTTGTAGTACATAACATGCATCGTGTATTATCAATTCTTAATTGACAACAACTAAAGGTCATCTACCTCATCAATTCCTTCCCATTTTGTGTTTTTATGTTATATTCCTTATAAAGTGTCAAATTTCTCTCAAAGTAAGCAACCACTGAATAAAATAAAAAATAGTTGAGATATGATTGAGAAATGGTCATTTATTTCTTGAAAGGATCTTTACAATTTCTTTGGTTGTTTTTCATCTCAAGAAACAAGAAATGACCTAAGAAACTATCGTGATGTAATATAAGAAACAACACGGTGCAATGGCCATTTTCAAAGCCAAATGATGTCCATTGAGGACATGGCCTTTATTTGGTTCCTGTTTCATAGGAGTTTCGGTAGAAATGGAACTTTGTTGTACCATTTCCAATAGTAAAAAGGGAAAACCTTCTTTTTCCATGGGAAATAATTTACCTTTCCTTTTTCAAGATAATCTAAATCACAAAAAATATGAACTATACTGCACACATTCTTGGATAATGTGAAAGTGGAAAAGGAATACCCTACACAAGTGATGCACACATGCACATTTGAAAACTAATAGATTTTTGTAGTTTAAATGCAATGCTTGTTTTCATTTAAATGTAAGGTTTTTAAAGCAGGGAGAAATAATGGCTGCCAAATTAATAAGCATTTCTTTGGGAAAAATCTAAATCTTGTATTGGGTGATGAAGATAATAGAGGGTATTCAATCTTGATTCTTGACATCTAGAGAGAACCCTACAGCCTAACACAATCCAATGGAATTGACCAAAAAACCCCAAATAGAGTCAACCCTACTATAGGAGGAAGGGCCTGCAGTAAGAACTTACCATTTTACAAGAGCTGAAGGCGAATGCTGTTCTGAAAGATCTGAGGGCGAATGCAGGGTGAATGTTGTTCTGCAAGAGCTGATGGCGAATGCAGGGTGAATGCTGTTCTGCAAGAGCTGAGGGCGAATGCTGTTCTGCAAGAGCTCAGGGCGAATGCTGAGGGTGAATGCTGAGGGCGAATGTTGTTCTGCAAGAGTGGAGGGCGAATGCGCACGTGATATTAGATGTTAATGTAGCACACATGTACATTTGAACACTAATAGTTTTTTGTAGTTGAAATGCAATGCTTTTTTTCATTTAAATGTAGGGTTTTTAAAGCAGGGAGAAATAATCGCTGCTAAATTAATAAGCGTTTCTTTGGGAAACATTTAAATCTTGTATTGGGTGATGAAGATAATAGAGGGTATTCAATCTTGATTCTTGACATCTAGAGAGAACCCTATAGCCTAACACAATCCAATGGAATTTACCAAAAAAACCCAAATAGAGTCAACCCTACTATAGGAGGAAGGGCCTGCAGTAAGAACTTACCATTTTGCAAGAGCTGAGGGTGAATGTTGTTCTGCAAGAGCTGAGGGCGAACGCTGAGGGTGAATGCTGAGGGAAAATGTTGTTCTTCAAGAGATGAGGGCGAATGTTGTTCTACAAGAGCGGAGGGCTAATGCACGTGTGATATTAGACGTTAATGTAGCTATTGCAACGGATACGAAACAATAAAATCATTTTTATGTAGCGCGCATATAAGTTTCGTATTTTTATGTAGCGTGCATATAAGTGTCGTTATACCGATGGCGGAAAAAGCGTCGCTATTGTGACGGGTGCCTCCAAACGTCGCAATTGCGACACTTAGACATTGTGTCGCAATTGCGATGTTTGGAGGCAGCCGTCGCAATAGTGACGCTTTGGGCCATAGTGTCGCAATTGCGACGTCTTCCTCCAAACGTCGCAATTGAGACACTTTGTCTAAGTGTCAGTATTGCGACACTTTTCTATAAACGTCAGTATAGTGACGGTTTCGGGTGGGATGGAAAAAATTTGGGGAAATTTCCGACATTCGGTCAAAAGCGTCGGAACCAAGTGTCGGAATTTCAGCCAAATGTAGTAGTGTACTTGAATAGAGACTCCAAGCTCAAGAAGGATATTATACATGCATAATATGAGGCACTCTCTTCAAGACATGTAGACTTCATTGAGTCTTATCACACCATCATGGAGGGATTATATTGGGAGGATCTCAAAGAAGATGTGCACCAACATATCAGGAGATATGTAGCTTGTTTGATGTTTGAGGAGGAAAGCAACCACCTTGCAAGGTTGTTACAATCATTTCCCCTTTTGATGGAAAAATGGCAAGGTTCATCTATGGACCTCTTCACCATCTTGTCTATAATATATGGTAAAGGTTTTGTTTTGATTCCTATTTATCAAATAACATTGTCTGTGCATTCCTTTACCATGCATTTGCAACACATTGCTCCACAAGAGAGCAAACCTCTCTTTGTATTTCATGGTCCTATTGGGACTACATTCAGTGATGGGAATGACCACTTCATGGAGGACTTTGGGAAAAACATGTTTTTTTTGGCTCCTATTCAGTTAACACCTAATGTCCTTCACTATTTTCAAGCTTTTGAGAAGCTTATGGCAGAAAGAAATTGGTTGGATGGCCACTTATCATATGATGTCTTGAGACAGCTAGAGGCAGAACAACGTTGGTCTCACTTGAGGGACTATTGTCACCATCCAGTGTGTCATATGACACTTAGTCCACATTTATTTTGGAGCCCATATGGTGATGACATCCTATTCACTATATGTGGGATGGATTGGGTAAGAGAGGTTCCTAAAACCAAAGAGTGGGATCATGAGATTCCAAGTATCTTTTGGCTTCATGAGGACTATATTATTTTATCCCAAGATCAACAGCTCCAAATTTATCATAAATGGAGAGAGAGATAGCGTAAGTTGAACAATTTTATCTCTCATTTCTAGCCATGCAGCTCCTATACATTGTAGAAGCAGGGGATTGTTCATTGTTCCTATGAGATACCAAGGATGGCTCATTTTGTTTGGATGATAGCATGGAGATTGGAGTTTCTCATTGGGATTGAGGCACCCAACATTTACCATCTCTCATGCCTTAAGGAGGTCAATGGACAACATATAACTCTTTCCATATATCTCCCACTTTTTCATGATGAGAGCTATTTGGTTTATCCACCAAAGTTAAATTTGTATTCTTGGGAGGAGATATATCCATTGGATATTTTGTAGTATCCTTGCAGTTTCTTAAGGACAAGCAACATTTTGGAGAGGAGGACTGTAATATTCATAAATTATCTTGCAGCTAATTGGAATATTAAAGTTTTGTTTTGTCACTTAGATAGGTGAATAAGTGGGTAGGGAGACCCATAAATCTCTTTATGAAGAATAAAACCACTTCTCAATGTGAAAGTGGATCATCTTATCAGCTTAATAAAGCACCCTAAGGTGTGAACAGGGGCTGGAGCACCTCGACTAGGTCAACTTTGACCAAATCAACAACGTTTTCATGGAGGAGTGGACATTAATGGAGGTACATCACAGTTTTAGATGGAGACACATTGCATGGAAGTAGTGTCATTAATGGATGGGGCTTACGGTTTGGAAGCTCATATATTATAAAATGAAGAGAATGGCAGCCATATTCATTATGTTGATGTATTTTATATCTATGAATATATGGTCTGTTTAGACATATAGCTTTCTTTGGTTGTTTAGCTAAGATTGCAAGTTATGTTTAGCACTAGGCATTCCTGATTGGGAATCCCACCTCTTCCATTGAGAAGCTCTTGGAGGATTATTTCACTATAATTCCACATTCAGGCATTTGGCCAAGCTTCAGTCTCATTTACAACGCAGTTCTGTTTAGATTTGGGTTGTGTTGCAGGGGTGTAGCAGTGGAGGAGAGAGATCTCCAATTTCTGAGCTAGTTTTCCATTGGAGGGATCATCCTTTCATCCAAAAGCTTGTGAGGAAGACTTCAAGGCTTCATTACATATTTTTGCACTAGGCCAAGTAGAAGTAATTAGCTACAGTTAAATTTCCCTCAAGGACTGCGTTATTTTGGAGAGCAGCTGTAGTAGTGGGTTTATTGCCCTATTTGGAGAGTTTGGGTTTCCTTTGTGGGAATCAGGCCTTCATTTAGGATATTCGTTGGAGGAGTATCAACCATATTTTATATCATGTCATCCATCTCCCATCATTGATTCAGTTGCAGAGATTATTCAGCCCTAGGGCCAAATCTCTTATATTTTGTATAGTGTGTATTTTCGGAAACCTTTCCTGGGTTGTCCTGGAAATCTGTTTTGAAGCATGTATCTCTAGCCTTAGAATTTTTGGAGAATTATATCAGAAGCATTATATTTGTATATCTTTCAATTTCTATTCTCTCATAGATAGTGCATTTTTATGCATTCCTATATTTCATGTGTTGATAGCATTTCAGATCTAGGTGTATGCTTTCATGTGAGGCTTGTTTTCCCAACTTGAGTGATCTTTTCCTCAAGATATTGTACCTATTTTGTTGTTATATTCATAATGGAAAGGATCTACTGTTGTCTCATACTTTGATCTATTTCTATTTCTACATATTTCCAGTTTTATGCACTCTATTCCTGCTTCCCCATTTGGGAATATTACATCGCAAGTACACAAACCCTGACTTTAACAATTATATATATATATATATATAATGAAGAAGAGAGCAACTAACGTTGATTTTGATGCTTGAGGGGTAAATTTTTAAGGGGGATTCAAGAAGTTTCCTATCTTACCTAAATTAAATGTACTAATTTCTAATTTGATATTTTAACCACCCAACTATCAAAAATTATGGGAAGGAATGGGAGTGGTTCTAAACTTCTTTAGGAGCATGGATATCTACCCATTATAGGAATTTTGATTAACCATGCAACCTAAGGAGGGAACCCAAGAAATTATCATGTTAGTATGGAGCAAAGGAGAATAGAGGATAGCATTGCGCAATGGAAGGAGGAATGTGTGTATGAGAGAGAGAAGTTCATGCTAGTGAACTAGTGAAATTGTGAGTAGAACAAATGAACCACACATAGAACTGAAAGTGTGACTTTGATCCCATGTTATCCATCCACCCATGGAATTTCCCCATGGTATTGTAAATGGCATCGACCCATGGTATTCATCCACCCATGGTATTTATCCACCCATGGAATTTACCCATGGTATTGTAAGTGACATACACCCATCATATTTATTCACCCATGGTATTGTAAGTGAGATCCACCCATGGTATTTACCCACTCATGGAATTTACCTATGGTATTGTAACAAAAAATGGATATAAGTAACAAGTCACATTTTGTAAAAGGACATATTGTCCACCAAAATTTAGCTTCTACAGTTATTCTTTGTTTTATTAAAAACTTGATTTGTGGTTTTATTTACGGTGCGTTCTCTCCTTTTTCTGGTATTTCAATTTTTCAAATCTTGCCCCCCCCCCCAAGATCTAGATTAGGATTCCAAAGAACCCTCTTAGTCACAGCATACATGTGTAGAGGTTGATAAATTACTTTGGATAAGGAAACATTGTGAAATCCTTCGAGCTAAACTAGAGGTCAAGAGATTTGTTTGGATACCTAGTCTTGATTTAGCTTGTAAGAAAATAAGAAAAGGGAAGAACCGCAGGGCTACGAGACCAATGAAAGTCTCCCCTTTGTATTATGTAGGGACATAGTGGCTCCATTTAAGGTTAAAAGGCTTAATCTCATTAATTTAAAGGTCAAACATCGATTTCCTATATGTGAAGGGGAATGGACTTGATGTCCTCTACCCTAATTTGAATCTATAGAACTTTGAGAGAAGCTTCCTTCTTAGGGAATCATATCTAGTTCAAAGGTAGCCAACTATAAGAAATATGTAGTATAGTTGTGCCTATGGTTGGATGGCCTATGGATCTCTCTTATTCGATTTCCAACAAGCTACTATGAATCCAAAAGTCTATTAACACATTTCATTTAATGAAATGATGTTGTTGTTAAATGTCTTATGACAAGTGTTAATTTGGGCATTGAAATCAGGCATAAATGTTGAATGTTGTCTCTGGAAGGGATTTAATATAGATCCATGAATGAAATTTTAACATGGGTACAACTTGGAATGTTCTTGTTTTACAATTAAGACTTCATTGGAAAAGTATTCATAGAGCATTTGAATTAACTAATTTAAAAAATCACTAATAAGTTCATGAAGCCTTTATTGTAAAATTAAATTGGGGCCTTTAAGACCTTTTAAATTAATGTATGATGAATATGTTTTGATACAACCATGGAGCATAATGCATGTTCAAATTGGGAAGCTTAAATAGCCTATGAGCTCTCATTAGCTTTTAAGATCCCTTAAGTCGTCATAAAATTTAAGATCCATTTGGGTTGTCATGAATCTCAAAAATATTACATATATTATTTTATGGTAGCTAGAGATAGTTAATTTAGTGCAAGTACAATGATTTAATGTGATTTTTAAATGTCTCCAAAGAGTTTTGGTGGTTTATTTTCTATCCTCTTTCACTAAGGTAGAATCCTAAGTTTTAATAGGTTGAAATATCTTAAGTGTAATTCTCCCTCCCAACCCCTTGTATCTTCTCAAGATGGTGGATGTGTTGTCACCTCCTTGCCACCTAAAACTACCTACAAGTCATTGAAAAAATCCTTCAACCCCACAAGGTGTGGTTGGTGGAAAGGATCTCAAAGAAGGGTTTGTCACACTGATCCTGACTCTCTCCATTTTAGCTCTCTCCTATGTCAACTAAGGGGGGTCGTCCTTAAAGTGAAGAAAATAAGTTACAAGGATATAAGGTTCTAGGATACTTTGTTAGAGTGAAACATGGATTATGTTTTAGATATTTATGAGCATTTATGAGCAAATTTGAGATAATAATGATAAACCATTCAACCAATTCCTTACAAATAACTTTCTCAAAAGTAAGAGTATTTCTCAAAAAGATGAGAACACAGTAATCTTGAAATGGAAACAAAATATATAATCACAAGATAGTTGCAAAATAAAAATTATTATGAGATAACAAAATAACAACATTGAAACATATCTTGTCATAGTTAGAAACAACTAAAAAAAATTAGATGCTAAATATGAAATTAGAATTTTAAAATATGGAAAGTAGCATCATAATACTTGCATGAGATCAACAACCATAAAAATAAAAGTAAAAAGAAATGTGATGAAGAGTACTCATGGTTAATTTTAGTTAACTATCTCTACAACAAAGTTTTCAAATCAACTCTTCAATCCCTAGATGACACCCTCGCCCAAATCGTGTGGATAACATAGTGAGGAGTCAATGGGGATTATAGTGTCCCTAAAGGTCTATACAACCAACTTATGTCAGAGGTAAAGTTTTAATGTGTGTTGGTATGAGAGCGATGTTGATTTATCCCAATTAAATTATACATGTAATGTTCCACAAGAAATGAGATAGTGCTTATTTGCATAATGAATCAAACTTTGATAGACAAATAAACTTATGTGTGTTGTAGCATTAAATGGGCAAGTGAAATGAAATAAGTTCTCAGTTAGATACAATCTCTTTAATTGAAGAGAATGCTTCAATAATTCCTCAAATGTATTAACATGCATGGAATAAATAATGAAACATAAACATTAACTTAATTGAAACTTGCCAACCATGTAAATTGCTCACACATATGAAAGGATATTTCCTAATGTTTTAAGCCTTTGAAACTCATGCATGTAAGTTTAATTAATCCAAGATTTAGTGAGATGGATGTAGAGTGCATTAGTTGTTAATTCTTTAGCATGCTTTAAATGAAAATCATAAAATGAGTCAATCCACCCAGTTATCACTCTATAATTTGTAAGATTGGCAAGAAAAAACGACAGAGGACAAAATCAAACCACTTTGGAGTCCAGTACCTAGCCTTCCTAAACTCAAAGAGGGTTCTCTCTGTTTTATGATTTAACTTGATGGTTGTAAATGCTGATATTAGGCTAGTTGTATAAATTATGAGGTTTTTTTTTTGATTGATTGTGTGGTTAGACAGATAGAGTTGTGAAACTAATCCATTCGGCTATGGAGTCATAAAAGGCTGAATTGTACATAAAATTTTCAAGGGCATTTACATGGCAAGCTAACTATGCAGACTGGATCTTACTGGTAGTGTGAATCTGAGATGGGAGAAAGTAGTGGGTTCAGAAATAGCTAAAGAGTAGTTAAGAATTATTTAGCTAAAATTCAGAGGAAAACATTAAGATAACAAACATAGATAGAATTAAGGTGCTCTCTCAGCAAATATTAATCTAAATTTTATGTTTTGAAATCATGTAAATTGATGCACAACATAAAAAGACAGAGGAAAAACATTAACACAGAGGAAAAACATCACCATTAACATAGCTCAAGAATATTGTGAACGGTCTCTTATTATTGATGCCTAGCTCAAACAGTTACAGTGTTCCAATACTTCTTACAATGTAAGTTTCAACTGGGTCCAATTTTCCCCCTTTGATACTGCTAAGGCATGCAGTATTTATGTAAAACTTAAGTCGGTTCATCTATCTACTGCAGTGATTAAATTTAAGCAGAAACTCGACAAGTGGAAACTTGCAGGCGATGACAAGACGGGTCTGGCCCCAACAGCAATCTACTATTGATTACAGAGGAATAAAATGGCTCTTAAGCTCAAGAAGAGGCTATGATGGAGTAACACTTTGATGAGTGGAACCACGCAGGCGATGAAAAGATAATTTTGGCCAAGAAGGTGGAGGCAGCAGATCGTTATGGTCATAATCTAGCTTTGTCTAATGCCGAAGAGGCAAGGAAGGCTCTGACACCTTAGTTATTCCTCTTCAGAAAACTGTTGTGGAATTATTAAATTGATGAGGTGCTGGCATTTTCGTGGATCGGTGGTTGTGCTGCTGCCTCTTCGTTTTATGTTTTTATATCACCAATGCCCTTTTTTCCTGACTTGACCCCCCTGGCACGTTCGCAACAATGCCACCATACCTTTTCTGGCTCAATTCTGCCTCTTCCACTGGTGTTAGCTCTTTATTTACAAAACAACGTACAAACCTAATGCAACCGGACTTTGAAATCTTTAGGCCTTTGCTTTCAGCGGTTTTAACATTGAACCCTTTGCATTTATCTTGTAAAACTTGCGATGTGCGATTGTGATCGGGTCCCACCTGACATCGCATATTGAACTTCGATGATTTTAACACTTACCTTTGCAACTTATCTTTTAAGATGTGCGATTTGCGATTGCAATTAGGTCCCACATGGCATCCCACATCGCACTTCACATTCTATCAATTTTATGTTGTAATCTCCTTTTCCTCCTCCGATGTGATTTAACACAGAAAAGGCTATGCATACGAATCTGAAATCCTTTGGATTTTTCCTTTGAAAATACATTGCATCCGGACCTCTTTATCTCACTTTGCAACCTTTAACATTTAACAATAACTTATCCTATGCAATCTGCGATCTGCGGTATGTAAACCAGGTCCATGTCATCGTGCCACATCACTGCCACGTCATTTCCACGTCACTCCCCCATCAAAATAAACTAACTGCGGTCGGTGGGGTCTGGGCCATGTCATCTGCCACGTTATCTTGTCACATCACTGCCACGTCACTTGCCACGTCATCGCATGTACTTCGCATTTCGCATTTTTTGTGACTTATCGCATCGCAAATTAAACAGTTTAACTTGCGATTTCTTAACATATAAATGTAAAACTCACCGATATGTGATATGTGATTTAATCCCCTTAATTGATCAATGCTCAGATCCAAAAACCCTCACTTCTCCTTTGTTGTGGTTTGTCGACTTTGTTTCTTTGGTTGTGCCCGTTCTTTTCTTAGTTTTTTGTACAATACTTGACCTGTTCACCACTTTTCCCACGTTCACGACTTGCCCCGCGTAGTGTTCACGACTCAACCCAAACGTGCATGACTTGATCAAATCACATTCACGACTCTGCCTTTTTTTTTTTTCTGCCTTAATTGCTTATCTGCTTCCTTTTCTTCCTATTGTAGCTCCTAGAGACAGCCTTGAGTTTTAAAAGACCAGTGCCTAGGACATATTAAAATTAGAGGTTAAATGTGGACAATTGTATAAATGCCTCTGACAGAATATGGAATGAGATAACAATGGTTTTAGTGGTTCATGGATGGAGAAGACCATTTGAGCCTGATTCATGTGAATTCCCCAAAATGTGAGAAGGCTCATGAGGTTGCGAGGATGATGGCTTTTAGATGGGCCAAGTATAAAAAAATGATCAGAAGGTTTTGAAAATATGCAAAGGCATTGAGAAAGAACGGAGAAGGAACCCACAAGAGACAGGCTTAAGAGATTTAAGAATCGTTCCCCTTGTGACCTCAGAGGAAGCAGATATGAATGAGATATGGACAATAACAGAGGTTCGTGGAGCGTGAATTAAGGAAGTGAAGCAAGCTTAATACATGAGCGTTAACACCTGAGCATTATACAAACACGAATTCATGAATAAAATTTTAGACTACCAGTAGTTACATTACACGGACCATCAAAGCAGCATAGCATGAAAGATGATTACACATAAAAAGGAGATTACTGATAACAAAAGGAAAAAGATACATACTACTCATTGCTCCATCTGGAATCCAAATAACAGCTATGTATCATATTAAGTTTAAACAACTCTCCCAAATATGTATCTTAGATCATAGGGGGCACAATCATACAAAACTAAAGAAAAATTATTCCAAATTCCAGAACCCTTCTTTATCATAGAACTCACTACATATAGATTTCTCCTTGAGAGTTTACGTTTGAATATTCTATCATGATCGACTCACACAGGGGAAAACCAAAATATCCTTACAAACTAGCAGAGCGTGCATCAAGAAATCACTTCTATACTGAGGGAATTGAAACAGGAATGGATGAAATTGAGATTTCACTAGAAAACATAAAATTCAAACAGTAAACAGAAAAGGACAGTAACTTTCATGATTTTCACTCAGCAGCTGTGAAATGACCGGTCGTATTGCATGTGCTTGGCTCTTTAGCAGAGGTTTCCTGAGCAAACTAAATAACAGTAACTGCGTGCTCCACCCAAATACCCATGATGTATTTGAATTGCAAACTGGAAACTGGATTTTGGAGGGGTGGGGGGGTGGTGCTAAATCACCGCAAGTTGCCACGGAGCACCGGAGGAGGTATTAGAAACCGGCCATTTCGGATCCACCCCCCCTGGAAATAACCTTCAGAAGGTGGAGGGAGTGTGAAATAGATTATGGGCCGTCAGATGCATTGACATGGAGCAGAGCTGAAGGCAGGATGGAGGAAGCGAAGGTGGACTTAGCAGGACTCATCAACACTGAAATGAGCGAAAAAATCCCACAGGAGGGCTATTGGTGACATGGAAAGGATGGGTCCCACAGATATCGCAATTTATTTTTGATGTCGTGGCGGTGACGTAGCAAGATGATATGGACCTGGCCCGCATACCGCACATTGCAAGTTTTAAAAGATAAATGCAAAGGCTTCATGTTGAAACAGCGAAGTGCGATGCGATGGGGCCCGATTACAAATCGTAAATCGCAAGTTTTAAAGGGTAATCGCGGAGGTAAGTTTTAAAATCACAAAAGTGTGAAGATCAGCGAGGAGTGACGTGGCAGATGGAGGTGGGACCACACCCACATATCGCAAATCACAAGATTTGTGTGATAGCAATAGAGGGTAAACGATAAGATTTGCAAAGTTCGAAAAGGAGAAAAGGTAAGGGAAAGGAGGAAACAAAGGTTTGTATGGGATTTGGTAATGCAGTAAGGTTGGATGGGTCCTACCAAATCGCATCGGTGGAAATATAAGTTTCGGCTAATCATTAAGAGGTAAAGGTTAAAACTTGTGGGGAGCGATGTGCGACGTGCGAGGAATGAAGGATGACATGGGATGATGGAGGTGGGGCCGCCCGCATATAGCATATCGTAAGATTTATGTGATAACAACGAAAGGTAAGTGATGAAAGGTGTGATGTGCGAAGTGCGACGGTGAGGAAGGTGACATGGCACAGGCCCTGTATTATGATCTTTTCCATCCATCTCTCCTGAGCTTGCGAATAAGCCCGTCTCGACCCTGAACTTTGTGCAATGTTTTGATCGTGCACATTGGTCCAGTTCTTGAACTGTTCTTGCGATACGCGGGGCATCCTTCCAGCCTATACTTGAATATCTTGGCCTTCCCCTTAAACATTCATGCCTCTTCCCTGTGATTTCATTATAGGGACCTTTTCTCCATGTCATGTGTGGTCACGGGCCAACATTGGCTCCATATGGGCACAATGTGTTGTTATAAGTGCGTTGAGAACCTGCAGAACTTGAATGCATGTGCTTTATTGGGCTCATGGAGTCACAAATGCATACTGTAAGCTTGAATTGAAACTACAACTAAGCTATGCACCGCCAATTATATAAAACAGAAATCACTTCCACACGTTGAAAATATTAGATGCTGAAATCTGAACTATGCTGAAACTGGAAACTAAAACACACTTGAACTAAAAATTGTAAAGAAATATGAAAATAAAGTGGAAAGATGCTCGTAGCACTGAGATTATTTATGCACCTACCTACACCTAGTCTAATCAAAATTTATCCCATCAGATAATAATCAGACTTCCAATGTAGCCAGTCAAGCAAATGAGTGCTTAACTGAAATTGGCATCCCATTCCTGTAGGTAGAGAAATGGGTTTAAAACGTGGCAACTTATCTATTCCACTGAATTTCATAACTCCATTGATGAACCTGGAAAATTATTCCTTTACTGGTTGCTACAATATACTAACCAAAGGATCATGGTAAACATGCAACATGAGTTTTTCTGGAGGATTTGTAACAAGAAAACAAACCTCATTCCAAATTGTTGCTTTGCTTTTGTGTTGCCGTTGATTGTCTACAAAAATCAAGGATGAATCTTGTTTATTATCCTTTTCCATTATAATCAACTGCCTTGTGTGCTCTTCATCATTTCCTTTGTCATATAGAGGCTTGCAGGGGAGCTACAAACTCTCAATCATCTTGGGTAAAGGATCATGACTAATAACAATATGTTGTGTTTCCTCCTTAACATCCCAAGAAGAACTTAATGATGAAGGACTTTTATGATCTTCTTCACACTCAAAAAGAATGTTTGAGTGGTCTTCAATCAGAAAACCTGATTTTTCTTCTTCTGGAAAGCTTTCTTGGCTTTCATTGGGCACATTTGATTGGTGTTCAATCTCTAAATACAACACTAGTGGCTAAAGGTACTCTTGTGGATCTAGACAATTAAGCTCTACTACCTCTGTTTCTGGACCACCATACTGTTGTTGATTTTTTTTTTGTCCTATGGGAAATACTCCAGCTCTTCCCCTTCTTCATGGAGGGTAAGCTCACCTCCCTCTTTTTCAGGATAGGCTAGAAACTAGTTTTCTAGATTCAATCCAAAAACCACCATGGGTTGTTCTTCTTGGAGATTGAAGGGTGTGGACCCTTTTCTGTAATGGCTTCTTCGAACTGCTCTTTAGGAGCATCAAGCAGTTTCAAGGTTATAGATGAGGGCTTCTTATATTTGGGAGGATCAACTTCTTGCTTTGTGGAAGTGGATGCAGTGGCCTTATGAGGGGCTGACTCTTATAACAGCTTCTTCCCTTTACTAGAAGGACTAGGAGGGGTTTTTTCTCTTGATATCGACTCTTCATTTTGTTCTTGCCCTTGGGTTCTCTTTTTGGAGGACCTAAGGTCATACTTCTTGTGGATTTGATCCTGCATGAAATCCACGAACTGTCTGCAGTAACTGTCAATCTCTTGATCCTATGGAGGGACTTCCTCTTCTTCTTGTTCTTCTTGCAAGGTGAGTTCACCTTTTTCATCCTCTGAGTAAGTGAGGAATTGATATTCTTGGTTTTTTGTGACTTATTCGGCCTGTCCTTCCATTAACCCTTCCAGGTATAAAGGAGGTTGGATGTGATCTTGTTTCTCCTTCCTTTCTTGCTGCAACAACTGTGGAGGGGGCTTCCGGTACTGGGGATTAAAACCACAGTTTGGAATCATTTGGTTAGGATGAGGAGGGGAATTCTTGGTCTCCAATTAAATCTTTACCAACTTATTTGAGATTTTCTTCATCAGCTTATTCATTTCTTCAATTTTGTACTCCTGTGATTCCCTCTCCTAATTGGAAGTAGAAGCCTCCTCCCTGCTCTTTCTTCTGACCTCATGTTCTGTCTTCCCATTGAAATCACTAGTAGAAGCAAAGTTTGCTTCTACCTCTGGATCTGATCCAGATATGTGGATATTCTTTCTCTTAAGGTGAACCCAAAATCTGGATCGAAAGCTCCTGCGAAAACCACCTTAGCAACTGCTTGGGGAGGCCTTATTTTAGCAGAAATATTATAATAAATCTTATTGAACCTTTCTATAAATTTTGTTACATCCTCATTGTGTCTCTTCTTGAGAGAATTGAAATCTATGAGGACATATCCATGGTTCCTCTTTTCTCCCCATTTAAATGTGAAGAAATTTTTATTTATTCCCAAGTGTGGATTGTGTTTTCATCTAGAGACTTGAAACATTTCCGAGCTTCCCCATCCAAATATTGGACAAAATTCCTTAACACCACATCTAAGTGATATACATTTACATTCTCATCAAAGGTGCAGAATTTTTCAATATGTCTCTGAGTAGAAGTACTATCTTCCCCTGTGAACTAAGGCATGAGCTTTAAATAATCTTGTGTCATATCATTTAAAGGCTGAGGGAGGGCCAAGGGGACATAATTTTTCAAAAGGAAACTTAGAAAAACCATCTGATTTAGAGGTGGAGGTAGATGGTGGGTCTGAATCTGGTGTGAGGTCTAATGAAAGCCAAGATTACTTCTGATTAGGACTATTTTACAGTGGAGTTGTCAAGGTGAGGAATAAACAACTCTCACCCTTCGTGCTCACCTGATTGAAGGGTGAAGATAATGACGTATCCCAGGGAAAGTTTTTATAATTCGTGTCCCTGACAACGGTGCCAAAAATATGTTGTAGCTCCTAGATACAGCCTTGAGTTTCAAAATACCAGTGCCTAGGACATCTTAAAATCAGAGGTTAAATGTGGAAAATTGTATAAATTCCTCTAATAGAATATGGAATGAGAGAACAATGGTTTTAGTGGTTCATGGATGGAGAAGACCATTTGAGCCTGATTCATGTGAATTACCAAAATTGTGAGAGGGCTTAGGAGGCTACGACGATGATGGATTTTAGATGGGCCAAGTATAAAACAATGAGCAGAAGCTTTTGAAAATATGCAGAGGCGTTGAGAAAGAATGGAGAAGGAGCCCACAAGAGACATGTTTGAGAGATTTAAGAATCTATCTCCCTGTGACCTCAGAGGAATTGGATACGAATGAGATATGGACAACAACAGAGGTTCGTGGAGCACGAATTAAAGGAGTGCAACAAGCTTAATACATGAGAATTAACACCTAAGCGTTATGCAAACACAAATTCATGAATAAAATTGCAAACTACCAGTAGCTACATTACACGGACCATCAAAGAAGCATAGCATGAAAGATGATTACACATAAAAAGGATATTACTGATAACAGAAGGAAACAGATACATACTACTCATTGCTCCATCTAGAATCCAAATAACAGTTCTTTATCATATCAAGCTTAAATATATCTCCCAAATATGTATCTCAGAGTACAGGTTGCACAATCATACAAAACTACAACAAAATTATTCCAAATTCCAGAACCCTTATTTTATCTTAGAACTCACTACATATAGAGATCTCCTTGAGGGTTTACGATAGAATATTTTGTCATGATCGACCCACACAGGTGAAAACCAAAATATCCTAACAAACTAGCAGAGCACGCATCAAGCAATCACTTCTGTACTGAGAGAATTAAAATAGGAATGGGTGAAATTGAGATTTCACTGGAAAACATAAAAATCATACAGTAAACAGAAAAGGACATGGATGACCATGGAGGCCGACTAAGGGAGCCTTCAAATGGTATGGCGAGGAGAAGTTGTAGGTGGGAAAGTTGGAAATCATCATATGATTCCATCTACTGTTTGGAATCCTCCACTCTCTAACTTTCATGATTTTCACTCAGCAGCTGTGAAATGATTGGTCGTATTGCGCGTGCTTGGCTCTTTAGCGTAGGTTTCCTGAGAAAACTAAATAACTGTAACTACGTGCTCCACCCAAAGACCCATGTTGTATTTTAATTGCAAACCGGAAATCGGATTTCAGAGGGGGGGTGCGAAATCACTGCACGCTGCCACGTAGCACCGGAGCGATGTCGGCAGAACCATTGCGTGCCCAGCCCCCGTGTGGCAGCCGGAAAGTGGAGGGAGTGTGAAATATATTATGGGCCATTAGATGCATTAACATGAAGCGGAGCTAAAGGCAGGATGGAGGAAGCAGAGGTGGACTTAGCGGGACTCATCAACACTGAAACGAGCGGAAAAAAAGGCCATAGGAGGGTTATTGGTGACGTGGCAGGGATGGGTCTCACAGTTATCGCAATTGATTTTTGATGTCACAGTGGTAACATGGCAAGATGACATGGACCTGGCCCGCATACCACACATCGCAATTTTTACAAGATAAATGCAAAGGGTTCATGTTAAAACCGTTGAAGTGCGATGTGCGATGCAGTGGGGCCCGATTGCAAATTGAAAATCGCAAGTTTTAAAGGGTAACCGCGGAGGTAAGTTTTAAACTCACCAAAGTGCGAAGTGCGGGGAGGAGTGACATGGCAGATGGAGGTGGGACTGCGCCTGCATATCGCAAATCGCAAGATTTTTGTGATAGCGACGGAGGGTAAACGGTAAGATTTGCGAAGTGCGATATGAGGGCACTTAAATGTCGGGAAGTGTGAAAAGGTGAAAAAGTAAGGGGAAAGTAGAAACAAAGGTTTGTATGCGATTTGGTAATGCGGTAAGTTTGGATGGGTCCCACCAAATTGCATCGGCGGAAATATAAGTTTCGGCTAATTCTTAAGAGGTAAAGGTTAAAACTTGCGGGGAGCGATGTGCGACGAGCGGGGAATGAAGGATGATGTGGGATGATGGAGGTGGGGCCACCTGCATATCGCATATCGCAAGATTTATGTGATAACAACGAAAGGTAAGTGATGAAATGTGTGATGTGTGAAGTGCGATGGCAGGGAAGGTGACATAGCACATGCCCTATACTATGATCTCCACCGTCCATCTCTCATAAGCTTGAATAAGCCCGACTCAACCTTGACCTGTGTGCAATGTTCTGATTGTGTCCATTGGTCTGGCTCTTGAACTCTTCTTGCGATCTGTGGGGCGTCCTTTTGGCCTGTGCTTGAATAGCTTGGGATTCCCCTTAAACATTCACACCTCTTCCCTGTGATTTCCTTATAGGGACCTTTTCTCCATGTTATGTGCGGTCACAGGCCAATACTTCCTTTGATTCTAATGTTGCTCCTCTCTAATCCTTTGTCTTAATGATAGTTCTGGTGTTGCTACTTTGTGTTCCTTTTCCATTAATGACAATATTTCCAACACATGGTTGTGAGTGTCAATAAGATTCCAGATACTGAGGCAATATACAACATAAGTAGCAGGTCTAGGTGCTGGGGCACTAGTTGGTGAACGAAATGGAATGAGGGCAGAAATGAAGCTTGATCACCATCACAATCTTCCTGAAAATAAATGATAGCCGTGGAATATTATTTTCAGTATGAAAGACCTAAGAAAATAATCAGTCACCTAGTGATACTGTGAAATACAGGAGTCTAACACACCCAAGAAGTTCCTTCCTTTTCAACCAAGGAAGGGGGATACCATGGGAAAAATATCCCAAGCTCCCTCAATCAAAAAAGTTATTTTATTAGCGATTACAAATGAGAAAAAGATCCTCTAAGAAGTCTTCCCAAAAGGAGATCATTTTACAAAGATAGAGTTTGGAAAACGCTAGATTTCCTCCTCAAAGATGACAACAAAAGCTCATGGGTGAAACCTTCAAAACAGAAATTGGTGAAACATTCAAAACAGAAATTTTACAAGGCTCCAAGGCCCATGGCCAAGATCATGTTGATTTTGTCCTAAATGTGCTCACGACCTCCCTAAAAAACTATTTTGAGGTAGTGGAAGGCTTTGCATGCAAGTAGGATCAATAGTTTTTCGCCATCTTTTCCTCAAGCTCCTTGTTGTCCACACTCAAAATTATGGGCTACGAAAGAAAATCGAATGTTAAAACGAAATAAAAAATATCTAAAGTACAAATTAGTATACAAAGATGCTAGCCCAAGAAATGGGAGTGAACCCCCATTCTTGCCTAGTCTAGAAAACGCTCTTGAAGTAGCAAATATAACTTTAAAAAGCTCTACAAAGGAAAAATTTTGTATTTTAAAATTTAATTATGATGATTAAGTAGCTTAGAGGAAAAAGGACACTCTCTTTTGATTCTTGATTGATGCAAAACTTAGAGTTGGAGAAATACAGTCTTGGATTGTGGTGGGTCTAGGAGCGAGTAAGTCTATTTGAGACGTTTCCCATGCTTGGATGGAATTCCTTCACACAATGTAAAAATGGATCTTCCCTACACTCTTGAAATCAAAAGTTAACTCGCAAGAGGATTAGAACATTAAATGAAACAAGATAAACTAAGCATTCCACCTAAAATTCCTTAGCAAGCTTACTTCTAAGATAACGCTCTAACACAATGACACATGCTAGATAATTTGCATGCACCAATCCACGTTATATGGGAAATATGAATTAACTTAGATCAAACATATAATGAAATGCAAGCATAATAAACACAAACACGGAAATGAATCACCTCATTACGCCAAGAGAACATTCGCTTCGTAACCCTAAAGTCTTGAATTTATTAATATGCAAGTGAAAAATTGCAGAGTTTCCTCAAGCCCAATAGCTCACAACATGATACAATACAATAGCCCATGGATTTTTTATATAGATATTTGGGAGAAATTACCAATTATGAATGCATGTGAGAACTCAAATTGGAGCAAATACCTAGGAAAGGTAAGCCAAGTTCGATGTGGAGAAGACTGAGACACCTAGAGAAAAATCGAATTTCTTTTGTGCACACCATGTTGAGATTGCAACAAGATGATGAGCTTAGTGGAAAGGAGTCACCTTCACTAAGTGGGCCCGCAGGGTATTTTTGGCGCAAAGTCTATTTTTAGACTATGTCTATTTTTAGACATATGGATCATATTCTATGAGTTGCAGGATGCTATTTGTGGAGGGATGGTCAAGTTGGAAAATAGATGGACTTCTATTTTTAGACATATTGGGCGGAATCTATTTTTAGATTACCAGTCTAAAAATAGATATGTCGAATATTATTAGCTCTTAATAACATTTGGACTATAAACATTATCTTATTCTCTTGGAGAACTTCAGTTAAGTGCACAGATGTGGCATAGGAGCTGACAGAAGGAATTACGCTATTCCTGAGGGTTAAGTGGAGCTATTGCATGGATACTTCAGTTAGAACTCATGTGATAGAGTCATATTGGATGACAAATAATGGAGTTGTGTTCGGGGTTTAACTTAGTTGAGTTGTTGCATCTAGTCTAATTGATTGATACAATTAGTGAGAGTGGTGTGAATTAATTATTAATAATTCACTAATTATTAACTCATAAATCAACTAAAGAATACCGCTAACTTTAGTATGGACAACAATGGAGACCAAAGAAGAGGTAGGTGAAAAGAGTAGCAAGACGAATGTCAGGATTATACCGTGCATGAGATTTGCACACATTTACCGAGAAGCCAATGAGGATTACAGAAAGACACATCGGTGGGATTTGAACCTTGGATCTCAAGATTATCCACAGCTGGATTGCGCAAAGAGAGCCTGTCACTGTGTGACAGACACAATGTGTTTTGTATGATCTGAGCTTGTGTAGTGTGTAAAAATTGGAGATTGTACTGAGAGCTTGTGAGGAGTTTGTACAATTATTGTTACATGATCTCTATCATTATAATATATAGATAGTTGGGGGTTTTCAGCTTTAAGCTTTCCCATAAATACTGTGTTTATATGTGTGATTGTTTATGGTTTTAATGTGCGCATGCGATTGTTTATATTTCCGCAAATTGATGATAAATAGTAGAAGAGGTTATGTATTATGCATGAAGCTCAAATAGTGTGTGATCAGGATAATCTCGGTGAATAATTTAACAGTTATTCAAATTTCTACATGGTATCAGAGCGATATTGATCATTGGAGCAATTGCAAGACATTGAAGCGGTTGAGTTTTGTGTTGGTGGAATTCGAATTTGCAGCAGTGTTTTCTTGGTGTCGAAGTTGAGATGTCTTTCAACGGATTGCGATTGGAGTATGCCCTTGAGGGAAGCTCAAATTATATTGCATGGAAGGACAGGATGGAGGCAGTGCTGGATGACAATGGGTTGAAGGAGTTCATAGATGCAGAAATTCCAAAGCCTACTTCTAGTGATGCTGCCGTACTTGACGCATGGCAAAAGAAGACAACAAAGTGTCGAAGGATTTTGTTGGAGGGTGTGAAGGATCACATAGTATCCAGCCTTCATGGTAAGGCTTCTCCATTCTTGATGTAGAAATCTTTGATAGATTTATTCCAAATCAAGAGCCACTCGCAGGAAGTTGGCGTCAAGGATAAACTCAGAAACACAAAGATGGAGAAAGGCGACAGATGCCCATACCTTCACGAAGTTCATCCACGTGTGACGAGCTTCGGGAAGTGTGGGGGGTGACCGTTGATGATGAGAATTGGTGAGCTTGGGCTCTCTCGCCTCCGAAGAGTTGGGTACCTATCAGACTCGATGGCCTGGAGAAATTTCCGTGATGGGAGCGACTTTGGTCGGATCTTGTGCAAGAGGAGATAAGGCGAAGTACCAGGGACGGATCTTCATCAAAGAACTTAAATGAAGAAAATTTTGCTTTGGCTGCCAAATCAAAGAAGGGGAAGAGCAAGAAGCATGCTTCTCAATCCGGTGTGAAAGGCAAGAAGCAGGACATTTCCAAGGTGAAGTGCTTTCACCGTCACCAACACAGACATTATGTCACTAGTTGTCCACAGAAGAAGAAAAATAAGTAGGCTGCTGGATCTGCAGCTGGAGAGGCCTTAGCCTCACCGTTTGAGCTGGATTTTTCACTTATCACATGCTTGGTCTCAAGTGTGATGGGTTCACTTTGGTTTCTTGATAGTGGTGCGTCTTTTCACATGACAAGAGATCGAGATTTGTTTACTGATCTGGATGAGAAAGATCTTGGAGTGCACATCGAGATGGGCGATGATGGTAGATACAGTGCGACCGGTATCGGTACCATTTCCTTTGAGAGGGAGTCTGGTAAAACCTTCGTATTGAAGGAAGTGATGCATGTTCCAGGATTGAAGAAGAATCTTATCTCTGTGGCGATGTTAGAAGACAAGGGATATGATGTTGTCTTTAGCGAGGGAAAGGCTTTCCTGCGCAGTAAGGCAACTGGTGAGACCCGGAGGATAGGGGTTCGAGTTAAGAACCCTTATCAATTACATATGGATGTGTAGCAATGGCGGGAAGGTATGAGTGGGGGCGAGAAGGATGATGGTTAGTTGTGGCACTGGAAGTTGTGGCACCGGAGATTGGGCCACCTTCACCATGGAGCTTTGAAGATACTGCAGTAGATTTCTACTAGGCTTCTTAAGGGTACTCTTGTGCAGTCAGATCAATGCAAGGGATGTACCTTGGGAAAATTTGTGAAAGTCACCTTTCACAAGAAGGATATTCGGGCCACGACGATCCTTGAGAGAATTCACACAGACGTGTGTGGACCTTTCTCAGCAGATTCGATAGAAAATCACATGTATTATGTGATATTTTTTGATGATTTTTCTCATAAGTGCTAGATCTTCTTCACACAGAAGAAGAGCGAGACATACTCAAAATTCTGTGAGTTCAAGGCACTAGTTGAGAAAGAATCGGGGAAGCAAGCAAGGCTATTAGGAGTGACAATGGTAGGACCATTCTATGACCAAGGACTTTGCAACGTTGGATGAATTCGAAGAGAGCTCATAGCACCTCATAATCCACAGCAAAACGGGGTTGCTGAGCGGAAGAACAGAACGATCGTGGGTGCTGCACGGGTGATGTTGCATGATCAGGGCCTTCCCATTCACTTGTGGGCTGAGGCATGCAATACTGCAGTATATGTGCAGAACCATTGTCCTCACAGGATACTTGGCATGAGCACACCCAAGGACAAAAGAAGCTCGACATTTCTCATTTGAGTGATTTTTTGTTCACTCGTTACACTATGACGAAGGATGCCAGGAAGAAGTCGGAGCCACTGTCAGAGGTTGGGATATTTTGGCACATCGATATGCCTCACAACTATCGTGTGTATTTTTCTCGTACGCCCCCAAGACCCGAAAGTACTCGGATATCAAATTTCAGGAGGAGAAAGCCATGAAGTGTTCACTTGAGAGGGAGCTACACTTGCATGCAGATGAGGAGCTATTAGTTCCTAATGAGTCTCAGGATGTGGATCAGCCACAAGATGAGGTTCATGGAGTGGAAGAGACCACTCATGTAGTGCCAACCATCAGAGGGCGGAAGCACACTACAGAAGCTGAGCGACTGGCTCAAGATGCAGAGAAGGTTGTAGGAGCACCTACATCACAAAGCAGACAGAGATAGTCACCTGACCAGTATACTGGATACATGGATCTTGTGAGCAAGTGTATCATGACAGAGCCATCCTCTTTCGAGGAAGCTGTGGAGGATCCTGCATGGGTAGATGCCATGGTGGAAGAGTATGATTCGATTGTCAGAAACAGTGCATGGTAGATTGTCCCGAGGCCGGAGGGGAAATTAGTGGTGGGCTCGAGATGGATCTACAAAGTGAAGCAGGCAGCTGACGAGAGTGTGGAGAAGTACAAGGCAATATTTTTTGCCCGAGGCTTTTCACAGATAGAGGGGATCAATTATGAGGAGACCTTTGCACCTGTCGCAAGGTATTCTTCCATACAGACGATTCTTGCTCTCGCAGCGCAGATGGGGTTGCACATTCATCAGATGGATGTGAAGACTGTGTTCCTCAACGGAGTCATTGAGGAGGAGGTGTACATAGAGCAGCCTGAAGGTTTCGAGATCTTCAGCAGCGAGTCGTATGTGTGCAAGCTCAAGAGAGCATTGTATGGGTTGAAACAAGCACCTCGTGCTTGGTACACACAGATAGACAGTTATTTCACCGGACTTGGATTCTCCAAGAGTGAGGCGGATCTGAACCTATACCAAATTGTGGTGGTGGGTAAGTTGCTGATCATTGTACTTTATGTAGATGATTTGATTTTGACAGGTGATGAACTATTGATACACTCATGCAAGGCTGATCTTGCAAAAGATTTTGAGATGAAGGACTTCGGCCTCCTTCATTATTTCCTGGGATTGGAAATTTGGCAGTGCAATGGTGGACTGTTTGTTTCTCAGGGTAAGTATGCTCGGGAGATACTGGAGAAGTTCAACATGCATGGCTTCAAGCTTGTTGAAACTCCTCTTCCTGGTGGTTGGAGGAAGGAGGATGCTACTTCAGCGGAGGTAGTGTATGCCACTATTTATTGACAGTTGGTGGGGTCGCTTATGTATCTGGTCAATACACGACCCGATATATGCTATGTAACAATCACCACAGCCATGGCTTGAAGCCCACCAATCCTCTCCAATGCCATGTAAAGCATGTACGATTATTCAGAGGCACACTTCCAGATATGGATTATGATACGTACACGGATGAGGTGTTGCGGGGTCACTTGGGATGCAAGATGAAGTGGTGAGCCCAACCCGATGAAGAGCACATCCGGGAGGGATTTTTGGCTACCCAAGCACATTAGCTTTTGGCACAAGAGAGCAGAGATCCATGGCACTCAGTTCAGCAGAGGCCGAGTATATGGCAGCAAGATTGGTTGCATACGAGGCTATATGGATGAGGAAGATCCTAGTCGGGTTGTTCGGGTCACACTTGGAGCCTACTGTGATTTATTGTGATAATCAGAGTTGCATCAAACTCTCGGTTAATCCAGTATTTCATGATAGATCCAAACACATCGACATCCGGTATCATCATATCAGAGATTGTGTGCAGCGGAAGGTCATGTTACTTTCATACATTCCCACGGAGGATCAGGATGCTGATATCTTGACGAAGGCGCTCACCAGGATAGCACCTTAATACCACAGGGGCAGGATAGGGGTTGCAGATAATCCATATCTTGTTGAGAGGGAGTGTTGATATTGCAACAAGATGATGAGATTAGTGGAAAGGAGTCGCCTTCACTAAGTGGGCCCGCAGGCTATTTTTGGCGCAAAGTCTATTTTTAGACTATGTCTATTTTTAGACATATGGATCATGTTCTATGAGTTGTAGGATGCTATTTGTGGATGATTGGTCAAGTCGGAAAAAATAGATGGACTTCTATTTTTAGACATACTGGGCGGAATCTATTTTTAGATTGCCAGTCTAAAAATAGATATGTCGAATATTATTAGCTCTTAATAATATTTGGACTCTAAACATTATCTTATCCTCTTGGAGCACTTCAGTTTGATGCTCGGATGTGGCACATGTAGCTGATAGAAGGAATTATGCTATTCCTAGGGTTTAGTGGAGCTATTGCATGGTTGACTTCAGTTAGAACTCATGTGACAGAGTTTGGTGGAGTTGATGAGACAGTTAATGGAGTTGTGTTCAGTTTAACTTAGTTGAGCTAGTTGTATCTAGTCTAACTGAATGATACAATTAGTGAGAGTGGTGTGAATTAATTATTAATTAATTCACTAATTATTAACTCATAAATCAACTAAATAATACATCAATTAACTGCAGTGCATGGACAGTTTCAGTGGAGACCAGTGAAGAGGTAGGTGAAAGAGCAAGTGTGACTATCAGTTGTGACTATACTGGTGCATGAGAATTGCACACACATTGATTGAGAAGCCAATGAGGATTGCGCAGTACATACCAGTGGGATTTGAACCTTGATCTGGTAATTATCCATATTAGATTGCGCAGTAGAGGCTGGCTAACAGGTGGAGCAGATTGGAGCATGTGTTTTGTATGATCTGAGCTTGTGTAGTGTGTAACAATTGGAGATTGTACTGAGAGCTTGTGAGGAGTTTTTACAATGATTGTTACATGATATCTATCATTATAATATACAGATAGTTGGGGGTTTTCAGCTTTAAGCTTTCCCATAAATACTGTGTTTAGATGTGTGATTGTTTATGGTTTTAATGTGCGCATGCGATTGTTTATATTTCCGCAAATTGATGATCAATAGTAGAAGAGGTTATGTATTATGCATGAAGCTCAAATAGTGTGTGATCAGGATAATCTCGGTGAATAATTTAACAATTATTAAAATTTCTACACACCAAGGGAAATCGAATCGCCCATATGATCCAGTGAACTCATCCATAAAACAAATGAAATCCCATGCTACATCAATTCCACTACCACAAACTCGAGTCAACTGAAAAGGTACATGTAGATGATCCCAGTGAACTTTTGTGTAGGCCCCTAAGAACTATGTGTTTTCTCTGAGTGACTGCGCAGTTTAGGATCAAGGAATAGTGTAAATCCTCTGAGTGAAGTGTTGAGTGTTTTTGCACTCCAGCTATCTTTTGAGAAGAGGTCCCCACTTGGTCTTCAGTCAACTGCTCCATAAAATATTCCTTTTATGCCCAACTGCCTTTAATAAATTCGATTTTCCTTGTGTGTAACTCCCGCTTTATCTCTAGGAAATTTGATTTTGATAAAATAAATGATGAATTAATGATGTAGTGTGCTCAATCATCCTCTACATATCCGTTAATCCAAATATTTGACTTAAGATACCTTCTAAGTCATTTCCACGTCATTTTGTCACATGGAATAATTTATTTCTCTTTATTTTATTTAATTCTAGCCTAATTAAATGCCACAATTTCCACTAAACTTAGGAAATGTGGGTTTTGAGCTCCAAAACACATTATTAATCCCTAAAAGTGTGTCATAGTAGAAATTTTAGGTGAGAGGTGTAATTTTGATTACTCATACCCCATACAACTTCTCTATACAACACTTATTACAATCCAATTACAATTTTTATTGCAATTTTTGACCTACGGGAAATCTAAAAAAAAATTATTCCACGAAATTTTTTGTGTGATTTGGTATGGTAATATACATTGAATCTAGACATTAGGACTCACCGAAGGCATCACCATCAAGTGGTACTCCGGCTTTGGGGTAAAATTGGAGGAAAAAACTTAATTAATTATTAAGTCCTGATAGGTACATGATAATTAACTGAGTGAAAAAAAAAACCTCCTAGAGTAATACTCACTTTTTGCCAAGGTCCCAAGCTACCTAGGTCTGTTATAGACTCAATACTGACTCAAATTCATCATTACTAACATCACTTATTACAATTACCTGTAGGGAGTGGAATCTGGGTACAAGAGAAAGATGATGAGAAGTAGAAATAGAATTAAAAAATTATGTTGAACTGATGATATATGATGATATATGATGGTACAAGTGTCTTCTAATTCATCCTTGGGAATGGATTCTTCACATTATCATCAGGTTCCACCCCATTTTTCAACATTTGGCTCCATATGGGGATGCATACTAGATATGAAGTGATCGTGTGCAAGAACCTGGAATCTGCATTCACCAACCAAAGATATATATTAGCAGTATCCATTCCAAATATCGTCGAATAAAATCAAGTACAAAAATGGAAATTTTATTCTAAGAGAATAAATAAAAATTTATTCATGAAAGAAATCTACTTAAAAAAAATTGACAAGGGATAAGGTTAGAAATATGATACAGAAATATGCTCCATGGCATCAGATGTCTTCAATGAAATCCACCTTGAGAAATTTCCCACTCACAGGAAATCCATAGGTTTTTTCTCTAATGTGCCCTGTCCAATTTTGACTATCTTGGGACTATGACTTGCCCCAATTTTAACCTGTTTATGGCCATCAGATATACCAAACCTCTTCCTTTCCTCTTTTCAACTATCAATGCACTGAGGCTTGATCCTGCCCAAAACTGGTGATTTGTTTTTTATATCTTTTTTCTTTTTTTATTTTCTTCTTATTTAGTTGAGATCGTGATGATGATGCAATTACTATCAATCCTACTGATCTGTCTTGAAAATGATCTGATGGAAAATTTGAATTCACAAGCTTTTTGAGCTATGCATAATCTCTTCATTTTTAATCCATTCTGTTGGGGGGGGGGGGGATTTTTCAACACTGCATGACTTCCTATTTGGCATGATCTATAGATAATCTCATTTTTGGGTTTCCTTAGATCCTCAACATGACATATTTTCTCTAACTCCTGATCAATCTTGACAAAGTTATTATCTGGCATGGGGATGGTGGCATATGATAAGTCCATTTGCAGGCTACCACCTAATTCTAATGCCCATTTTCTTGATAGGAGGATTCCCCATGAATCGGGAATATCTATCACAAAAATATACGTAGTCATTATTCTACCTGGGTATGCAGCTAGGAAAACTTGTAAATTCCTAATTATCCCACACACTTCAATTATTTTAGAATCCATTGAACATATGTTGTGATAGGGCCTAGATACCCTTAAATTCAGTTGCTCCATGAATTTCTTGGTCATGAAATTTGATGAATCCCCTGAATCAAGCATGCAGTTGTGTAAAATATGATCATTCACTATCAAAGAAACATAAAATGTTAGACGATCTTCGTTCCCCACATAACAGTTCATACTTTTCAATACAATTTCTTCATCTTCTGGTTCATTATTATGATTTTCTTCCCTTTGAGTAGCTTCAATTGGACTTAGTAACTTGGCCCTTTGAGATGGTATCTTTAAAATTTGTCACTGGGATAGAAACCTTTGCATTATTCACCCGATTTCCCAAGTCAAAATTTAGTTTTGAAGTAGGAGGAGAAAAAATTATGTGATTATTCTGGTCTTGAATATCCATTTAGTGATACGTCATCCCTTTTGTTTTTCCATAGCAATAATCTGTACAGATGTAGGCTTTTCCCCAAAAATCTTAGTGACTTTTTCAAAATTTGTAATCATATTGTCAACCCCAAGATCATTAGGCCTATGGTTAATCTCTTGATTTATTTCAATGGTGTATATTTGATCTTCCATGGAGAAATATTGATTTGACCACTAGTTCCTACATGTTCATCTCCCAACATGCTACCTTCCATAATTCTCTTTACATATGGGCATGTGGCTTCTTCATGGAAGTCATTACATGGCCTACAAAAAGGGGAAATTTGATTTACCATATTGGTGGATTCCAATGGATTTGGAGGCCTATAATCTTATTGAGGGCCTTTATTCTTTTGCCATCAATTATTTGGCCTAGGTTGGAATCTTTGCACTTGTGATCTTTCCATGGCCACCAAACTAATTTTCATGGCTTGCATGTCTTTAGTGTGGTTTGCTTCCATTCTCTTGATGAGTTGAGTTAATTCTTTAATAAAATCATGCGAATCATTTGATTTGATGGCCCTCTCATGAAACCAGGAATCTCAAATTTTCCTGATTTCTTTCTAGCCCTTTCCATTTTCAAGGCTTCATTTTGAGCTACACCCAAAGTTGTAGGCTCCTTTCTCCTCAACTCATAAGCAATATCCACACCAAAATAATATAGATATGAGCATAAGATAAATTCATCTGGAGGTTTAACAGTTGTAGGCATGCTTTTAAGAAATTCATTGAATCTTTTTTTAAACTCCTCCATGGTTTAATTCTTGTTCTTCTTCATGGTGCTAATCGCACTGACCAGATGACTATTCTCTCTTCTCTCTCCATACTTTCCCATGAAAGCATAAAAATTTTCTTGTAATAAATCATACGAGTTAGTAGGTTGCTCAGTGAACAAATCAAGAGCATCCTCTTCTAAATAGAGAACAAAAGGCCTCATCTTTACATCTTCATAGTTAGAAACATTCCACCACTTAAAGATGCAAACATCAAAGTTCTTCACATGTGATGCAGCGCTGATGGCATTGTTACCTTGAAAAGAAGGCAACCTTTTAATAGCCTTGTCAGGGATATTGTGAAGATAACCATTAATGTTAGTAAATTTATAGGGAGAGAAAATATTTTTCATTATGTTAGGCTCAACTTCTTTTTGAAACAAAAAATGAATGTCATAAATAGCCTCTTTCCCAAGACTAGCAAGAGCTCTATTATGAGAAAGTCTATTTAAACTCTCTTTAAAAACCCTTTCAGGATCACGAGAGGGCTAACTAAACCACTTGAATCTCTCCTAGTAGAGACTCTTGCAAAATTAGGATTGAGTGGAGTCGCCACTTGAGCAAGAATATAAATCTAAAAATTCAAATATGTCAAAACCAAAAGTTAGTTGATTTCACAGGTACAAGAAGACTTGTCCCCGGAAACGGTGCCAAAAAATGTTATTGCCTCCTTGCTGCCTACACCTACTTATAAGTCAGTGGAAAAATCCTTCAACCCCACAAGTTATGGTTGGTGGCAAGGATCTCAAAGAAGGGGTTGTCACATTGATCCTGACTCTCTCTGTTTTATCTCTCTCTTAGGTCCGCTAAGGCGGGTGATCCCTAAAGTGAAGAAACTAAGTTAAAAGGATAAGAGGTTCTAGGATACTTTGTTAAAGTGAAACATAGATAATTGTTTAGATATTTATGAGAATTTATGAGCATTTATGAGCAACTTTGAAATAATAATGATAAACCATTCAACGAGTGCCTTACAAATAACTTGTTCAAAAGTAAGAGTAATGCTTAAAAAGATGAAAACTCAGTAATCTTTAAATGGAAACCAAAGTTGTTAGCATAATATATTTGCAAAATAAAAATGATTATGAGATAACAGAATCACAACATTTAAACATATCTTGCCATAGTTAGTAACAACCAAAAAATAAATCAGATGCTAAATATAAAATTAGATTTTGCGAATATGGAAAGTAAGCATCACAATACTTGCATGAGATCAACAACCATCAAAATACAAGTAAAAATAAATGTGATGAAGAGTGCTTTTGGTTAACTATAGTTAACTATCTCTACAACAAATATTTCAAATCAAATCTCCAATGCCCATACCTCACCCTCTGCCAAACCATGTGTATCTCACAGTGAGGAGTCAATAGGGGAGTAGAGGGTCCATAAAGGTCTATACAACCAACTTATGTTGGAGGTAAATTTTTAATAAGCGTTGGTATGAGATCAATGTTGATTTATCCCAATTAAATGATACATTCAATGTTCCACAAGAGATGAGATAGTGCTTATTTGCAATAATGAACCAAAATTTGAGAGACAAATAAACTTGTGTGTTGTAGCATTAAATGGGAAAGTGAAATGAAATAAGTTCTCATTTAGATACAATCTCTTTACTTGAAGAGAATGCTTCAATAATTCCTCAAATGTATCAACATGCATGGACTAAATAATGAAGCATAAACATTAACTTAATTGAAACTTTCCAACCATGTAAATTTCTCACACATATGAAAGGAGATTTCGTCAAGTTTGAAGCCTTTGGAGCTCATGCATGTAAGTTTAATTAACCCAATATTTAGTGAGATGGATGTAGAGTGCATTAGTTGTTAATTATTTAGCATGCATGAAATGAAAATCATAAAATAAGTCAATCCATCCCATAAGTTCCTTCCTCTTCAACCAAGGAAGGGGGATACCATGGGAAAAAGATCCCAAGTTCCCTCAAGCAAAAAGGTTATTTTATTAGTGATTACAAATGAGAAAAAGAGCCTCTAAGAAGGCTTCCCAAAAGGAGATCCTTTTATGAAGATAGAGCTTGGAAAATGATATATCTCCTCCTCAAATATGACAACAAAAGCTCATAGGGAAAACCTTCAAAAAAGAAATTTTACAAGGCTCCAAGGCCCACAGCCAAAATCATGTTGTTGTTGTCCTAAAGGTGCTCAAGTCCTCCCTAAAAATTGATTTTGAGGTAGTGGAAGGCTTTGCATGCAAGGAGGATCAATATTTTTTCACCATATTTTCATCAAGTTCCTTGTTGTCCACTCTCAAGCTTATGGGCTGCAAAATAAAATCAAATGTTAGAATGAAATAAACAAGATCTAAAGTACAACTTAATATACAAAGATGCTAGCCCACGGAATGGGATTGAACCCCCATTCTTGCCTATTCTAGAAAATAATCTTGAAGTAGAAAATATAACTTTAAAACGCTCTACAAAGGACAATTTTTGGATTTTAAAATTTAATTTTGAAGAGCAAGTAACTTAGAGGAAAAAAGACACTCCATTTTGATTCTCGATTAATGCAAAACTTGGAGTTGGAGAAAGAGAGTCTTGGATTGTTGTGAGTCTAGGAATGAGTTAGTCTATTTGAGATGTTTCCCATGCCCGGAAGGAATTCCTGCACACAATATACAAATTGATCTTCCCTTCACACATGAAATCAAATGTTAACTCGCAAGAGGATTATAACATTAAATGAAACAAGATAAAATAATCATTCCACCTAAAATGGCTTAGCAAGCTTACTTATAAGATAACTCTCTAAAAAAATGACACATGCAACATAGCTTGCATGCACCAATCCACGCTATATGGAAAATATGAATTAACGTAGATAAAAAATATAAGGAAATGAAAGAATAATAAACACAAACTCGTAAAGGAATCACCTTATTACGCCAAGAGAGCATCTGATTCGTAACCCAAAAGTCTTTATTTTATTAATATGCATGTACAAATGGTAGAGTTTCCTCAAGCCCAATAGCTCATAACATGATACAATAAAATAGCCCATGTATTTTTTATATAGAGAGTTGGGATCAATTCCCAAGGAATAATGCATGTGAGAACTGAACTTTGAGAAAATCCCAAGGAAAGATAATCCCAAGTTCGATGTGGAGAAGATTGAGACACCTAGAGAAAAATTGAATTTCTTTTGTGAACACCAAGGGAAATCGAATTCCCCATATGATCTAGTGAACTCATCCATAAGCCAAACGATGTCTCGTGCTACATTAATTACACCACTGCAAAATTGATCCAAATGAAAACGTACATGTAGATGATCCCAATGAACTTCTGTGTAGGCCCCTGAGAACTGCATGTTTCCTCTAATTGACTACGCAGTTTAGGCTCAAGGAATAATGTAAATCCTCTGAGTGAAGTGTTGAGTGTTTTTTCACTCTAGATAGATCGTGAGAAGAGGTCCCCACTTGGTCTTCATTCAACTTCTCCAAAAAATATTCCTTTTATGCCCAACTGCCTTTAATAAATTCGATTTTCCTTGTGTGTAACTGTCGCTTTATCTCTAGGAAATTCGATTTTGATAAAATAAATGATGATTTAATGATGCAGTGTACTCAATTATCCTCCACATGCCCATTGACTCAACTCTTTGACTTAGGATAATTTCCAAGTCATTTTTTCACATGGAATAAATTATTTTTTCTCTATTTTATTTAATTCTAGCGTAATTCAATGCCATAATTTCCACTAAACTTAGGAAATGTGGGTTTTGAGGGTCCAAAACACATTATTAACCCCTAAAATTGCGTCATAGTAGAAATTTGAGGGTGATAGGTGTAAATTTATTACTCATACCCCATACAACTTCTCTAGACAACACTTATTACAATCCAATTACAATTTTTATTGCAATTTTTGACCTGTGGGAAATCTAAAAAATTAAAAAATAACTACCTAGACCTAACCAGATTCCACAAAAAATTTTGTGGGATCTAGTATGGTAATATACATTGACTCTAGACAATGGGACTCACCCAAGGCCTCACATAAAGCCGTACCCCGGCTTTGGGGTAAAATTGGAGGAAAAAACTCAATTAAATGGGGAGATGATAATTAACTAAGTGAAAAAATCTCCCAGAGTAATACTCACTTGTTAGCAAGGTCCCAAGCTACCTAGGTCTGTTACATACTCAATACTGACTCAAATTCATCATTAATAGCATTACTTATTACAATTCCACGTACGACGTGGAATCTAGGTACAAGAGAAAGTCTATGAGAAGTAGAAATACAGTTAAAAAACTCTAATGAAATGATGGTGTTAGGGTCCTATAATAATAGGGTTCATAATTTTTTAATTGACTTTGATAATCTTGTAAATATGTACATACCTTGCTTTCTGGAAGTTGTTTTCCCATATTTTGAAAATAATAAAAAATGAAAAGAGGGTAAAAGTCCTGAAAGAAAGATCAAAGGACTTGAAAAGAAAAGATAAAAAAGAATAAAAAATGGACCCCAAAAGAAAAAAGAGATAAGAATAAGACATGAAAGTGAGCAAGTCAAAATGCTACTAATATTTACTTTTATTACAAAAATAATGATTATGTGCAGATTGTTCAAAATGCCATAATCCATGATCAGTTAAATAGTTTAATCTTAACTTTTCATGCTTTGAATTTCATGTTTTAAATAGAGAATAAAGATATGTCAAATAGTTTAAACTTGACAAATCAATAGATAGTTAGAGAATAAATGAGGAGCTCAACAGTTTAATCTGAGCCCTCAGATGAAATAAGGTTAGAATAATGATGGGTAGGTAGAAAGCAGTTGTGCAAGACATGCATTAAAGCATCATTGGAAAATTTACTAATTCCCCTCCCGTACAATGATCCAATATTCAAAACCTTCAGTTAAAGAGGCTCAGAGCATTTCTCTAACTTCTGTTGGGACCAGACCCAAGGCTTAATGACTGATTGGTAAAAAAATACTAGATTCCCTTCATAAAAGCCCATTTCCTCAGCATATTCACCCTCTTACAAAAATACAAACCCTTTTCTAAGTAAAACACCTTTTTTGCTTAGAAAAGTAAAATCCCCTCTTAATTAATTTAATTTCATCCAAAAACACTCAAAAACTCATAAAATACAATTTATGCTAAGTTTAAAGTGTAAATGTTTAAGGGTACAAATATTTGTGCTTAAAAAGGTTTAATTTTACACTTTACTTAGTTTATTTTTTCTATTTTTCATTCATTACATTTCATTTTATATTAATTTTTAAAATAAAGTATTAAATCCCTTTAGACTACCCCTTCTCGTATATTTATTAATTCCTTTATTTTAAAATATCCCAAAAAACCAACTTATTTACGTTAACCTATGGTTCTATATTGCCCATGTGTTGAAATAAAACACTGCCCTTTCCCCATAGCTTAAAAACATATCATATAATAAACCCACCCCCAATGGTTGTTAAACATACGTAATTATTTCATTTAATATTTAAATTCGCCCCGCCGTCAAAATAAAACATTGGTTTTACATTAAAAAAAATACACTTTTAATGTTAAAACTAAACCCCGCCATATAACAAGACCCGGGCCCCACGCCCCATCTGCCGAGCAACTACTTCATTTAATCGTAGTCGTTTACACACATATCCCTAGATCTGACGATTACAATGTCATATCACATTTCAACTTGCGCGATAAACAACCATTTCAAGATTTGCGAAATGGGTTGTTTTGCACCCTTATCTCTCCTCCACGCGGCAACATATAATCAGATCGCATTCGATCCGAGAAAACTACTTACCGCCCACAGCCCGTGCAATAAACCACCAATGGTTTTCCGCCTCAAGTGCTAAAACCACCCTCCGCGTTGATATGAACGCATTCAATGTCGATTTGCTTTAAACCTAAAACCTTATAAAAAGATTCATATACGTAAAAAAACATTTTTATTTGTTATTTGTGCATTTATCCATCCCGATTGAAGAAACAAAGCTCCCTGTACACTGATTTCACACCCAAAGAGCCATAAAAACCATTACATCTACTGTCAAGATCATTGGAAGCTTCAGTTCGACTTCCATAAGATTCAAAAGCCATCATAAACCTCTCTGACGCCCCAAAATCCGTTTTAAAGACAAAATACCTGCACAAATAGGTATTATTCATAGAAAAACAACCTGTTTATCATTTGAAAAAGAGTTTTCTGAAGGAATTAAGCCTAGTGAAACCCATTTACCCACAGAAAGACTGTAATTTCCTGCAAAAGAATGAATTAACTATAAAAACTCTGATAAACCCCTATTTCGATATTGCAATCTGGTTTTTAAAGAAAAATTGAATATGTTTAACCTTTGCAAACAATGAAAAAGACTCATAATCTATCCAGAAACCCTTTGCAAGTAACCCCAATCCTTCTGTGCCCAATTTGAACCATTATCAGTCCAATATTATCCGAAAAAAACATTGAAACCCTTGTTTTATCATTTCTTATACATGTAAGAGTCTGAAGATCAATTTTAAAGCCAAAATTGAAGAGTTATATCCAAGAAAAAGCCATTTTGTGCCTATTTTTATCCATAGACCTCTGTTAAAGTCAAAAACACTTTTGAAAACAATTCAATCTTACAGAAGAGTTCAAAAAAGCCAAAATATAGAGTTTCAAGCACCTAGAAGGTCTAAAAATGTCAAAATCAAATCCAGCAGTGTCTTCCAAAACCACAATTATTGTAAATGTGGATTACAAAATAGCAGATCCAGTGATAGAATTTAATATGTTAGACCTCCATTGCTGGAGTCTTGAAAAGTCATTAGATCAAGTTGATGAAGTTCAAATTTGGGAGTCAAATCTACCCAATTATGTAGTCCCACTCACTCATCAATGTCCAGAAGTTATTAGGCTGTGTCAATCCAATTATTCCCCTGAACAAAGAGCCATGGTTAATGCCAATAAAGAAGTATTGTTCACAACTTTTGCTGAGTCAATTAACCTAATGCTTCAGCTCGAACCAGATCCCAATGCAGTTCCCTTATCCATAGAAACACTCACCAAGATTTACATTGGTCTGGACTTTCCTAAAAGGTTTCAGATTTTCCAAAATTTCATGCTTGCCTATGTTGAAATTCCAAAACTAAACCCTTCTTATTCTACTTTAAAATTTCC
This sequence comes from Pinus albicaulis, assembly GCA_034641835.2. Lineage (NCBI taxonomy): Eukaryota > Viridiplantae > Streptophyta > Pinopsida > Pinales > Pinaceae > Pinus > Pinus albicaulis. Next base: position 110,764,635 of record CM076581.1, read on the forward strand.
TGAAAGGTCTAGGCATGTTATATCCATGTTTTCCTTCATCCTAGGGTATTTTACAGATGAGCATACAAATGAGTCAATCCTATGTTTTCTATCTACCTTTGTACCAGGACAGCCTCCTTCTATCATTTACAATTATGTTGAATACATAGCTGATAATATCCATGATCAGCTTGTTAAATTTCCAACTGAAGGAGTATTTAGGTATACTTTCTTTCTTTTTCACATGTTTCTATACTTCCAAGCAAACCAGTTCCCAATAACACTTCAGAAGCTAGATGTAGAGGGAAATCCATTGTTAGTCATCTTTTGGACATCTTTGATCAGAAAAGAGTCCACAGAGTTCAGTTATGCAGAGTTTACATATTCCTTTATTCATCGATTGATAAACATGTTGAAAAAAAATGTACATCCAAGAATCAATGATGAGATAAAGAAAATATTACAACTTTCAGAACAAAGTAAAACTAGAGATTGGTACTTATATCAGAACCATACAGAAATCAGAGTTTTTGGGTCAAATATTTTACCTTATAAACTACCTAAGTATGTGCCAATGAGAGTTTTTCCTTGGATTACATCAGGAAAATTCTCAATTCAGATTCAATCAATTTCTTAGCAGCCAAAAAGAAGACCCAAATTAAGTTAAAAGTTAGATAGGACCCTTCATTTGTAATCACAGAGATGCAGCAATAGAAGCAACAAAACAATTTCTGGAGTACAAATTTGAATTTTGCTTCTTATGGAATTATGACCCTCAGGGAATTCTCAACAAAATGAGGGTTAAATGCAAACTGACACCTTATATTCATGACAAAAGGCCAGAGATTGAACAATTTGCTAATAAAGCAGAGTGGCTAGAAAATACCTTGATTGAAGCAGTTAAATAGGGTAATACTAGTCACACCTTGAAAACTCCGAATCAAGAAGATAAAGCTGCCAAAAGACTCAGAGAAGAAGGTACCTACACTACTGAAACAACCACTGAGACTAGGTTTAAACTAAGGTATAATAAAAAGCGTAAGCTCAATCCAGTAAATAAGGAAAAAGATACCATAGAAGTGGAAGATACAGATGTTCCACAAACAAACACAGATGCTACTACAGTCATTATAAATGAGCCAACCACAGAGATTCTAAATGAAGAGCATCCTGATAATTCAAACACATAGGTAATAGAGAAGTAGTAGAGTATGGAGGCATCCTCCTCACAGTCAGCAGAGGATAAATATATTGACATTAGGGAGAAATATAAGAAGATAAAGGCCAAGAATGAATAAATAAAGAATGAGATTTATTCTCAATATTTAAAACAAACACCAGGGATCCAGAATAGACTTCTGTTAGCTTTTTATTATTCAAACAAGAAGTTTATTATGTCAGTGCTTCAACCAATAGTTAAGACTCCAAAAACAGTGGCAGATTACAAAAAATTTGACCTTGAAGTTCCTATAGAGAGTATCCATGCATTAGATCAAATTGATTTTCACAGACAAACTTCTAAGATTCTTTATTCTACCATTAATACAAAGGCCATGAGTGTCCACAAGCTACAAAATGCAATAATAAATATGAGAGATCAAATGAAGGTTGAAAAGGCTTCCTCATATGCTAAAGATCTTATGATTAAGTCTTTAGAAGAGTTGGTTATTTAAGTAGGATATGATCCTGCCAATGTGAAGGTTGGAGAAGAGTTGGTGAAGAAAAAGAATGCTGACATTACAACACTTAGGAAACAACTCAAGATTCCACCAACAGAACACCCACAAACCAAGGAAATTGTGCAAGAGGAAAGCTAAAAAGATGATATGATGAACTTGATTTTACAATTGACAACACAGATAAAAGAAATGGAAATCCAAATGGAAAATATTTTCCATGAAATAGAAACTACAAAAGCACAGGAAGTTCCTACAGTAATTCCCATGGAAACTACAGTTGTGCCTTCAACTCTGGCAGAAAAATTGGCACCAAAAGTACCACTAGCCATGACAGTGCCAGTGACATCTTCTACTACCTCAAGCACATAATCATCTACATCAACAGTGCAGCCAAAAAATGAAGCCAGAAAGCTTGTCAAAGCCATGGAGGAAATGTCACTTAAAACCAATGAGATCAATAGATTGAAGAAAGTGATTGAAAATTTTGAAGACACTAAGAAGCTAGCCCAAATTAATGCTAAAACTCAGGATTTAACCTTGAAAGAACCAATGTCCTATGTAAAGAATCAATTATGGAGTAAAATAATTGAATCCATCAATGATGTTTGGCCATCAATACAGGTAATATATGAGAAAAAGGATTTACTGAAGGCAGCCCAAGAAGATATTTAGAAAACAAAGGAGGAACTAGGTGCCAAACCTGAACAGGCCTTAGAACTAATCAAGTTTCTCAACAGTAAGAACAAGAAAGAACTAGAGGAGATAGAAATTACTGACAAAATAGAGACAATCCTTGAGATAAGGAAAGTAATTTCAAAGAAGAATTTAATGAAGCAGGTAGAAGAAAAATGTGAAAACATGAACATAGCCATAACCAAATTTATGGTTAAATTTGAGATTTTGAGGCAACGAGGTTTGCCAAACATCCTTGTTATTAATGATAAACTCATGCCACAAGAGGACTATGACAAGAAGGTCAAAGATCATGAAAAAGAGTAGGTAGACAAAACAGAAGGACAATGAATTCCTACAGGAAAGGTTTTACATAAAAATTTTGAAGACTTGTATCTACAACATGAGATAAAACATCTATTTGTTACAAAACCAACATTTTCTAGATATACTGAGGTAGATGAGAAATTTAGGAAGCTGAAAAAGGTTAGAATTATTAATGAAGAACATTGGGAATCACTCACTAATTTACTATAAAAGTCAAATTGCAGACAAGAGGATAAAAACAGTTTTCTGATTTTACACAGTCAAAATAGAAAATTACAGTAGTAAAGCATTTAAATAGTGGTTAAAGTGTATAAGTGATTAAAGAGTATCAGAGATAAATAGTATCATATAAAGGATAATATTTCAAAACAGATTTGAAATATCTTGTGCCAGCGTTAGAGACAGCAAAGCAGCCAGCTAAACCCAATCCAAAATAGCACTTTGGCTAAATAGGATAGCTTGCTAAGTTGTTAAGCAGCTATCACTATTTTGTTGTAAAAGATATTTTATTTCCATAGAAAAATCCTATGATTATTCTAGGATATTTTGTAAACATTTTTGTATATATACTTAATATTTTGAAGTATTATTGTGGAATAAATTGCTGAATATTTCTATAGTCATTTTTGTTTTACCTGAAGGCTTTTTGTAGCAAGTTCAAGTAGCAAACTGGAACAAATCATCTAGCATCATATTTCAGGATTTATGTGATGAGCTATTGAAGTGAAGTACTTTCTACTGTCATTGTTTAATCTTCTTATGTTTTACATGCATCCATATATGTGTTCCAAATTTGAATGATAAACTAGGAACATTATTACAGGATTTTTTAAAAGCATCCAGTCTTTAACTATTTATCATTTCTATGTTTTCTGCTGATTTCCAGAGTAGGGAACCCTTAATTTTTATCTCTTTCGAATGAACTATGTCTACTCCTTCCTTATCCGGATCAAATATTCCTTCACCAATCAACCTTCCTACACCTTCAATGACTCGTCTATCTTCTCCTGAAAACATTTGATTTTTTGACCTTGATCCTAGTCCTGTCTGCTTGACATTTGACTCCTTAGCCCAATGGACAAATAGATCTCTCACTATCCATCTCATTAAGTGATTTTTTCTCACCAAACCAAACCAAACCAAAATCAATTTTCACATCATAACTAGCCTAATATCATATAATTAAAACAAAGTTAAAAATTATATAGAGAGCCCTCTCTGAATGTTAAGAAGGCTAGATCTTAGAGTTTAAAAGTTGGTCTGTGGTTACCTCTAATGTTCTTGGACTTTAAATAAAAAATCTCACAACTTAAGAATTATTAGATTGTTAACAGATGGTATATGATGGTACAAGTGTCTTCGGGTTCATCCTAGGACATGGAGTCTTCACATTATCATCAGGTGCCACTCCAATGGTCAACAAGATGTATTACTTTTTTTATTAACCTAACCTCCATGATCTACTATGGAGATGGGGCTAAAAAAATCCCCCCTCTCCAAAGTTTTCAGAATTTAATTTCTAATATCGCCATGAGATTTGGCTCGTTAATATATTTCTAGTGATATAATTTTTATCTCCATTTGACTCTCATATTGGAAGATATGTTGATTTTAAAAACAAACAATTAGATTTCTCCACATCATCTAGGATGTGATTTGGAATCCACATTGTCCCACCATGCATGAATGGCACATGCCACTTTGAACTAATATCTTGGCTCTTACAGGGCCCAGTCCCTTCACACTTATTACATTTATACATTAAATTCGGTTCCTATGATAAATCCGGTGTGCATACAAGTATCCACCCTTGACACACCTGGATCCCTCGAATCACAGAGCACTCCTCTACCAATTTAGATATCTAGCTCTGTGGAAAATATGAAATCACGAAATTTTCCATCGTGCCCAAATTATTAGATCACTCGGATCTCAGAGTTGCTTACTAAACGAAATAAAATTTGGCTCCACCTAAGGCGGGCCCCACTAGATATCGCCACCACATTAATTCTTGTGGAAAATCCAGATCAGTGAGAATATGGTGCACTTTAAAAGTGCACAAGGGTTGACTAGTTGGATGCTCAGATTTCTATACATGTCACTAGCCTTAGACATATCCAACTCTTTTCACATATCTGGATGCACTAAACAACAAAAACTTAAAATGGTATCCCACCCAGATACTTGGTTTGCCAAAAAATCCATCTGACCTCAGATACAAGTACTGACTTATGCCCATTACTAAGGGTGATAAACTAGAAAAGTTCAAGGGACTTGACCAAGACTTCCTTGAGATAGGGAATTTCCCATAATGCCAACTTTACATGAGGCTTGAAGGCCATCTCTGAGCATGGAACGTTCCAAGAATTACACTTAGCCATAACACATTCAATAGATCTATCAACTTGCCTGATATCATATACTAAACAAAGATAAGCTATAACTTATACCTCTTTGTAATTCAAATACGATAACATCATGTAGAACTATAGAACCAATCTCACAACAATTAATATCAGGTCCAATTGATTTATCATATATTACACAACACCAACCATAACCATTCATTAGGAAAGACAATAAACAATATTCAACAAATAGAGGTCTATGATATTCATAGCCTATCATATAATGGGATTTACACACTATAATAGACTAACTAATCACATCATGAAATGATGATTAACCATGGAAATAACTATGTAGCTCATGAGAATATCAATAAACACAAATACCTACAAGTACCTCATAACCATGAGAACATATGAATGAACATCCATCATAAGAAAACAGTAATCTCACATTCCTCCAATAATAGTGTTGATACATACATTTTCATATCAAATATTACTAGATAATATCCATCATTCATGGTGAAAACATGTACGCAAGTAAATACAATTATCTAGTCCCACGGATGTGGTCCAACGGTTAGGTGGGGAGGTTTGGTCCCCATAGGTCTCGTGGTCCAGCCCCAGGTAGGACTATGTATGCCTGAGAGTTGCTCCAGGCATGATTTACTTACTTGAAAAAAAGAAGTAAATACAATTATTTGATTAACCTGATTGACTAGAAATTGAGGGAGGGACTTCAACTATCCACTCAACTATAGTCTAGCTATACTACCATATTTCTTGCAGCTAACCACCCTTGAGTTTTATTTGGAGTATGAGGATTGAAGTTCTTAAGGGAATTTCACACTGATAACAGGTCAACTAGACCAAAGATGAAGTGCACTATCCAGGTGGTTTATCAACTACCTCCGATAGTAAGCACCATAGTGACTCTTCCACCTCTCTGAAATAAACCACAGGGGTTAACCTTAGGCTCGGTGAAGTTATACTCAATTCAAGATCATGATGTCACTCTAAATGTGGCTTATCAATTGTATTTTCAAGGTAATCACTATAGGAATCCATAGCACATTTTCCAGGTGGTTTATCAACTGCCTCAAGCAATAAGCACCACAGTGTCTCCACCTCCCTAGTGGTTTATCAACCTTCCAACAAATACACCAATGGTTTATCAACCCATTCAATAGGCTCTAAGTGGTTTATCAGCCCCAAGGCAAGCACTTATAGGTTTATCAAGTGAGCCAACAAGCACTAATGAGTCACTTTCTCCACTGAGTCTTCGCTAGTCCATCATCAATACTGAATAACAACAATGACCATACTCCAAAAAGATAGGAATCTCTGTATTATATTCTCTTCTCTTCTCTCACCTCTATGAGCTCTCTCATTCACTACTCTCCACATTCTATTTGTATGTGTCTCATGCCACTCCATACCATCACATATGCATGATGTTTCTCATTCTTGTTTTTCTTCCTCCATCACTTACCATCGTTTGTCGGTCTCTTTTGTTTTCAACTCCTTTTTCCTTATCTTTCATGTTGATTCCGCCCACATGTTCCATGAAAATAGGGGAAATATGAGGTTCATAATTTACTCTTGTGACACAAACTCAACCTCCCTGTCTGCTACATATACCATTTAATTCAGTCAAGGAATACATAGAATGAGATAAATGAATTGGCCTGGGTCAATCGTAGTGGTCTGGGTTAATCACATCCTAAGAAATCTCTCCTCCTTAGTCTTTGAATCCATGTCCACTCCTTTAGCTTCGCCATAATTTTTTTTCACATCATTTACATGAATTACAATCCATAGTGACATTTACAGGAGGGGTAGCAAAAAGGGTTGTTACATCAAGGGGTGTTTATTAATTTTTAGGGCTATATTGTTCTACGTTATAGATAATTGTATTTTATTTTATGTTTGTATAAAATTCACATCATAACATCATATCATATTTATAAATTAGGTATAGGGAACAATAACATCAATAACGTAGTGGAACAGTAAGGAAAAATAACATCAATAATAGGTCACTTCCATCAAAGTCATAGTTGATCTAAGGCTCAAGCTTTGGCTAAAAATTGAAATTGCTCAAAATTGCTTCGAACTTGAATGACCAGATAGATTTCATCGCCAAGATTTTGGCACAAATTGTTTCATCAAAATCTGAGTTTGTATGACTAAGTTATCATCTGTTGTTCATTTTCCAAAATAGGCAAAAAATGAGAAAAACAAGATCAGTGATGATGTGGCAGGTATAGTCAACATTGCAGAGAATATTCTCCAGATTTCAGCCAGTGGCACTGTGACAAGTGTCGTCTTCAGATTCTTTAAATGGGTTAATGAAGAGAGAAATTGTCCAATGACCTCCAAAATTCTTCCTAAGTTGGAATTTGAAATTTTTTAAGGTTGGAGTACAACCCAACCAGAGGGTGCCACATGACCTCTCTGGTAGGCCCTCTCCAAACTTTGGGTCGAATTATTTTGTCATATTAATGTTGGGCATTTAAGTTGATATGGTGGTATATATATATATATATATATATATATATATATTAAAGTTTTAAACCCACTCGGCGGATTTAACTAAGTTTAGAGGAGCTCTTATCTAAAACCTGGCAGAGGTTAATTTTGGAGGCGACTTACCAAAGTTAGCGCAAGAGTCTCGTTGTAATTCCATGCAAAATATTATGGCAGAGTAGGGGTCGAACCCACTACCTTCCGCCCACCAGCTAAACTCCTTACCAGATCTCCTACACACTGGATCTTAACCACTATACTCGCTGCATAAATTTAAAGTTTTCAAGTCCAACATTTAGGATTTGGAGGGGGCCAGTCCCCTCCCCATGTGGCCAGAGTCGAAGAACCAAGCGCTTATCGTAACAAACTGGTAGAGTTTTGTTAAACGTGTTTAATTAAGTTTAAACGTGGTTTAATTACAATAAATTGTAATTAGCACTAAACGCGCTTATCATAATTAACTGCACTTATCCGCCTGATAACAAATTCTTAACACTAATCTAATCACAGCTTAAAATGAAAAAGGTTTAGAGGAGCACACTATTTATGGCATAATTTCCAATTTTCGAAATTTAACTAGCAGTTCCTCCAATTTTAGTGGAGAAATTGGGAAAAAAGTAGTTTTGGTCATAACTCAAGCAATTTTCGCCCAAACAGAGCTTAGAAAGAGGCATTCTAAGCTAATTGGTATGCTTGGAACTCAATGAAGTAGGTTGCAGAGGCTGAAAAGGTCATCTACATGTGTTTTAGTGCATTTCAATATTTTTGAAGGCCAGGGCCACCAGGTGTTGGGGTCATTGCTAGAGCATCCAGAGTCCAAATTCAGCAAAAAAATAGTCATTTTTGGGAGATTATGATGTTTTAAACTCATTGGAATAGGTTCCAAGAGGTACTGAAGCTTGTAACAGAAATTTGAGCACAATTGAAGTTAATACAAAGGCCCACACTTTGAAGTTGGATGAAGGAGATGTAGCCCAAGAGGGATGAACTCCTTTATCAAACTTATGTGTGTTAAGCTTTGTTATGTGTGTTTGTTGTGTTTAATATTTCTTATGTTTTTTCATTTAAATTATGCTTTCTAATCTTATGAAAAACTCATAATTTCACTAAGTACATTGTTTGACAATCGCATGCCCATAAATAAACCTATGAAGGATAAGTAAAAAAAAGCAAAGAAAATTTTATATCTGATATGAAACTAGCATAGCAATAATCAGATTTCATTTTCAGATCAATTTGGCATGAGAGCACAAGGTTTCTTGCTTGTTTTACTTGAAGGGTTTTTAACAGTGCAAATTTAATGATGCTTACAAGGTTGAGATTGCAGAGAGGAGAAGGGAAGCTACTGATAGCTATTCCTGAAGTTAGGACAAGAAGGAAGAAGGATGAGAAGGCATCATCCTTACCCAAAGGACCACTCAAGGCAACACTTGAAGCACCTCAAATTCCATCTCCATTAGTTGATATATAAGAGGAATTAATTGCACAAGAGGCTGAGGTGATTGAAGAGATACAAGTTGCAGATATTTAGCTTGAATCTACAACCAAAATTTCAAGCCATGAAGGAAATCATGAACATTCTAAAGAAGAGGATTTCAAGATGGAATTCAAATAAATGCAAATGATTGTGAAATTTATGTATGAAGATTTCATGGCAAAGGAAATTGGAGAAGGTTCAAAACACCCTCATAGAGAAGAATCTTCAAACAGTAAAAAGGAGGAAGAGAGAATCTCAAAAGGCAGTGAAGGAAAACCACCTCCCTCTCCACCACCATCATCATCATCATGATCATCCTCATTCGTATCTTCATCTTCCACATCCACTACAAAAACTCATACCCATACTCATTCCAAGATCCCAAAAGGAAAGACTCTGTTACTCAAGTTGGACATCAAATTTGAACTTCCCACATACAATGGAGTAGTTAATGCTGAAATACTAGACAATTGGATTCGTCAATTGGAATTTTATTGTAGAATTCAGAATCTACAAGAAGATGATATCAAAATCCAATTGGCTTCATTAAGGCTAGAAGGTGCGGCATTATTTTGGTGGGACGCAAAGACACAAGAGGAAATGTGAATCCATGGTAAGATTTCCATTTCTTGGGTCGAATTCATTTCTTCCATTAAAATACAGCTTTATCCATTATCCTATATGCAAAAATCAATAATGAGTTGGAAAAAATTTAGACAGATCAAAGGTCAAAGTGTCCAAGAGTATACACAAAAGTTTAGGAAAAGGGCTTTATTACTTGGAGTAGACTTAAATTCACAAGATACACTCTTGAAGTATATAGGAGTTCTACATTCCTACTTAAAACACGCTATCCTTATGTTTAATCCAAATAACTTAGATGAAGTATGTGTGCAAGCCACACATCTTTAAGCAAGGGGTAAAAACATTTTTGAAGAGGGTAGTAAGAAGAAGCCATTCAAGGGTAAGGGAAAAGAGAAAGGAGGAAAATGGAAGGGAAAGAAGAATGCAAGTGTTAAGAAATAAGGTGAGAAAATTACATGCAAACATTTTTCCAAAGAGGGGCATGATGAAGCTCGCTGTTGGAAACTACATCCCGAATTAAGACCAAAGAAATCAAGTAACAAAGGGAAACAAAAGACGACTACCATCACACAAAAAGATCTTGGATCTTATTCAGGAGATGAAACCAAGATAGTTTCCATGGTTAACAAAGGAAATGAAGCTATAGTAAGTTCTAGTAACTCAAACAATCATAAAAATACTCCAAATGAAGATACAAGGATAGAATTATTCCATGTTATAGTAATTTCTAATCATACAAAGATTGATGCATTGTTTGATACAGGCTGGTCACAAGAAAAATTGATTTCAGAAGACTTAGTTAAAAAACTAAACCTTGAAATTGTGCCTCATCATAAACCATACCCTTTGGGATGGATAGTTAACAATGCCAATTTACAGGTGACAAGGAAATGTATTTTCAGGTTTTCTATTACTACAAAATTTGTCGATGAAGTTGAGCTAGATGTGGTTCCACTTGACATTTCAAGGATTATCTTGGGTATTCCATATTTGTATGACAGAAAAGCGGTATTTTACCATCATGAGAACAAATATCATTTGATCAAAGATGGAGTGGAGTATATTGTGAGAGCTCATCACAAGAAACTGAATATCTCTATAGTTAATGCAGGGAAAATGAAGAGGCTAGTAAATGCAAGTAAAAATTTTGTGCTTCTCATGATCAAGAAAAAGGAAGATGTTGACTATGAATTTTTGATGGATGTGATGAAAAATTGAAATATGATTTTTTTGATGTGGTAAGTCAGCATGGAGAGACGTTTCAAGAACCAAAGGGGTTACCACCCAAGAGGGGAATTCAGCATGAGATTCAGCTGCAGCAGGATGTTCCACTTTCAAATGTTGGTATGTATCGCATGTCAATTATGGAAAGTTTGGAAATCAAGAAGCATATCCAAGAGTTTTTGAATAAAGGTATAATATGCCCATCTACTTCGCCATGTGGTTCTCCAATATTTTTGGCTCCAAATAAGGATGGGACTTGGCGCATGTGTATCAATTTCCGTGCACTGAACAAATTCATGGTAAAGAATCGCTACCCACTCTCACGCATTGATGATTTGATTTATCAGTTAAAGCATGCAAATTATTTCACTAAGTTATATTTGAGAAGTGGTTATCATCAAGTTAGAATAGCTAAAGAAGACATTTGGAAAACGTATTTCAAAACTAGACAAGAATTGTATGAGTGGTTAGTTATGCCATTTGGCTTAACAAATGCACCAGCTACTTTCATGAGAGTAATGAATGATGTACTTAGACCATTTCTAGATGAATTTGTCATTTTTTACTTATATGACATACTCATATTCAGCAAATCAAGAGAAGAACATGTGATGCATGTGAACAAGGTACTTAATGTTTTGAGAAAAGAGAAATTGTTTCTTAAGATGTCAAAGTGCGAATTTGGTAAGACTTCATTGGTATATTTGGGACACATTTTTGGAGGAGGTGAGTTGAAGATTGATCCTTCTAAAGTTGAGGTAATTTTTAATTAGCCCAAGCCCAATACAGTTACCAAGGTAAGAATATTTTTAGGGGGAGCACATTATTAGAGGAAATTCATTGCTAATTTTTCTTCCATTGCAGTTTTGTTACATGCATTGACAAGCATAAATAAATTCTTCCATTGGGGAGATTTGCAGCAGAAATCATTTGATGATTTAAAGAAAAATATAAGTTCAACGCCGGTTCTACCAATTCCAGATCTTAGATAGCCATTTGAGATCCAAACAGATGCAAGTGATTATGCTATGGGAGCAGTGCTCATGCAACATGGTAAACCTATCTCATTTCATTTGGAAACTTTTAATGGAGATGTGACTAAATATCCTACCTATGATAAAGATTTATATGCATTGGTACAAATTGTACAGAAATGGAAGCATTAATTGATGGGGAAAGAGACCATTATCCATACCGACCATCAGCCATTGTGTTACTTACAATCACAGTCATAGTTGTAGAAATCAAGACATTTCAGGTTGATGGGTTTTCTACAACAATTTCACTTGGTTATCAGGTACAAAAAAGGAATCTACAATAAGGTAGTTGATATGCTCTCTAGGCCTACTGTAAATTCATCTATTATTCTCAAGCACAATTCTAGTATCCATGAAAGCTACATTGAACAGTATGTGAATGATAGTGATTTTCAAGATGTGTATGAGAACTTGAGTAAGGGAAACCAAAGTGAAGAGTTAGATTATCATGTGCATAATAGTTTGTTGTATCACTTGGGCAAGTTGTAGAAATTTTAATAATTGATATATTATTCACTGAGATTCTCCTGATCACACACTATTTTAACTTCATGCACAATACATAATCTCTTCTACCATTGATCATTAATTGCAGAAATAAAAACAATTGCATGCGCACATTAAAACCATAAACAATCACACATATGAACGCAGTATTCTATGGGAAATATTAAAGCTGAAAACCCCCAACTATCTTTATATTATATGTCATAGAGATCATGTAAAAATCATTATACAAAGCTCCTCTCAAAGCTCTCAGTACAATATTCAATTGCTACACACTAATCAAGCCCGATCTAGCAAATCACATGCTCCAATCTCTGCCACCTGATAGCCTGCCTCTACTGCGCAATCACTGCTGAAGAATGGCTTTGAATGAACTCGAATTGGTCCAGCCTTTCTCATGCAATCCTCATTGGCATCTCCAATCACTGGTTGTTGCAAATCATGCAACAATATAGTCACAATTGATAGTCACACTGCTCTTTCACCTACCTCTTCACTGGTCTCCACTAAAAATGTCCATTCACTATAGTTAACTGATGTATTATTTAGTTGATTAATGAGTTAATAAATAGTGAATTATTTAATAATTAATTCAAACCACTCTCACTAGTGTATCAATCAGTTAGACTAGATACAACTAGCTCAACTATGTTTAACTTAGTTAAACTGAACACAACTCCATCAACTAGCTCAATAACTCCACCAAACTCTATCACATGAGTTATAACTGAAGTATCCATGCAATAGCTCCACTTAACCCTCAGGAATAGTGTAATTCCTTCTATCAGCTCCTATGCCACATTTGTGCACTTAACTGAAGTGCTCCAAGAGAATAAGATAATGTTTATAGTCCAAATATTATTAAGAGCTAATAATATTTGACATATCTATTTTTAGTACGGCAATCTAAAAATAGATTCCACACCAATAATGTCTAAAAATATAAGTCCATCTCATTTTTCCAACTTGACCAACCATCCACAAATAGCATCCTGCAACTCATAGAATATGATCGACATGTCTAAAAATAAACATAGTCTAAAAATAGACTTGTGCCAAAAATAGCCTGCGGGCCCACTTAGTGAAGGCGACTTCTTTCCACTAAGCTCATCATCTTGTTGCAATCTCAAAACTCCCTCTCAACAAGAGAAGGATTATGTGCCACCCCTATCTTGCCCCTGTGGTATTTGAATTTGCTCCTGGTGAGCGCCTTTGTCAAGATATCAGCATCCTGATCCTCCGTGGGAATGTATGAAAGTAACATGATCTTTCATTGCACAAAATATATGATATGATGATACCAGATGTCAATATGTTTAGATATATCATGAAATACTAGATTAACCGAGAGTTTGATGCAACTTTGATTATCAAAATATATCACAATAGGATCTAAGTGTGAATCGAACAAAATGACCAAGATCTTCCTCATCCATATAGCCTCGCATGCAGCTAAACTCACTTACATATACTCGGCCTCTGCTGAAATGAGTGCCACGGATCTCTGCTTCCTGCTGTACCAAGAAACTACTGTCGACCCGATACTGAAAATCCCTCCAGATGTGCTCTTTCTGTCCATTGGGCTCCCTGCCCAATCTGCATCCGTGAAGCCACACAGCTTCACCTCATCCGACTGTTTATACCATAATCCACATCCCGATGTGCCTCTGAGATATCTCAATAGATGATTTCCTGCCTTCCAGTAGATCTTGGTAGGCTTAACCATAGCTTGTGAAAGTTGGTTAACAACATAGCATATGTCAGGTCGTGTATTGACCAGATACATAAACGACCCCACCAACTTTCGGTAAATAGTGGCATTCACTACCTCTGCCGATGTAGCATCCTCTTTCCTCCATCCACCAGGAAGAGGAGTGTCGATAGGCTTGCAGCCATGCATGTTGAACTTCTCCAGTATCTCCCGGGCATACTTTCCTTGAGACACAAATAGTCCATCATTGTGCTGCCAAATTTCCAATCCGAGGAAATAATGAAGGAGGCCCAAGTCCTTCATCTCAAACTCTTTTGCAAGATCAGCCTTGCATGAGAGTATCAACAGTTCATCACCCATCAAAATCAAATCATCTACATAAAGTACAATGATCAACAACTTACCCTCCACCACTATCTGGTATAGGTTCAGATTTGCCTCACTCTTGGAGAATCCAAGTCCGGTGAAATAATTGTCTATCCGTATGTACCAAGCATGAGGTGCTTGTTTCAACCCATACAATGCTCTCTTGAGCCTGCACACATTCGACTCGCTACTGAATATCTTGAAACCTTTGGGCTGCTCTATGTACACCTCCTCCTCAATCACTCCATTGAGGAATGTAGTATTCACATCCATCTGATGAATGTGCCACCCCATCTGTGCTGAGAGAGCAAGAATCGTCTGCATGGAAGAATACCTTTCGACAGGTGAAAAGGTTTCCTCATAATCGATCCCCTCAATCTATGAGAAGCCTCAGACAACAAATCTTTCCTTGTACTTCTCCACACTCCCGTCAGCTGCTTGCTTCACTTTGTAGATCCATCTCGAACCCACGACTAATTTCCCTTCTGGCCTTGGGACAATCTCCCATGCACTATTTCTGACAATCGAATCATACTCTTCCACCATGGCATCTACCCATGCGGGATCCTCTACAACTTCCTCGAAAGAGGATGGCTCTGTCACGATACACTTGCTCATAAGAGCCATGTATCCAGTGTACCGATCAGGTGACTGTCTCTGTCTGCGCTGTGATGTAGGTGCGCCTACAACCTTCTCTGCATCTTGAGCCAGTCGCTCAGCTTCTGTAGTGCGCTTCCGCCCTATGATGGTTGGCACTGCATGAGTGTTTTATTCCACTCCATGAACTTCATCTTGTGGCTGATCCACATCCTGAAGCTCATCCTTAGGAACTAATAGCTCCTCATCTACATGAAAGTGTGGCTCCCTCTCAAGCGAACACTTCATGGCTTTCTCCTCATGAAATTTGATATCCCGTCGCACAATAGTCTTGCGACTGTCTAGAAAATACACACGATAGTTGTGGGGTGTATCAGTGTACCCCAAAAATATCCCAACCTCTGCAGTCGGCTCCAGCTTCTTCCTGGCATCCTTAGTCACATGAATGTAAACACGTGAAAAAAAAATCCTCAAATGGGAAATATCAGGCTTCTTACCAGAAAACACCTCCTCGGGTGTACTCATGCCAAGTATCCCGTGAGGACAATGGTTCTGCACATATACTACAGTATTGCATGCCTTAGCCCACAAGTGTATGGGAAGGCCCGGATCATGCAACATCGCCCGTGCAACACCCACGATCGTTATGTTCTTCCGCTCAACAACCCCATTCTGCCGTGGGTTATGAGGTGCTATGAGCTCTCTTCG
Organism: Pinus albicaulis; assembly: GCA_034641835.2. NCBI lineage: Eukaryota > Viridiplantae > Streptophyta > Pinopsida > Pinales > Pinaceae > Pinus > Pinus albicaulis. The sequence continues at coordinate 110,780,384 of CM076581.1, forward strand.
AATTCCTTCTGCGCTGAAAAAGTCCTTCAATTCGCCAGAGATGAATTCACCACCATTGTCGCTCCTAAGAGCCTTCACCTTCTTCCCCGATTCTTTCTCAAGCAGTGCCTTGAACTCACAGAAATTTGAGCATGTATCGCTCTTCTTCTGCATGAAGAAGATCCAACACTTCCGAGAAAAATAATAAAAAAATATCACATAGTACTTGTGCTTTGCTGTCGAAGCTACTGAGAAAGGTCCACACACATCTGTGTGAATTCTCTTAAGGATCGTCGTGGCGCAACTATCCTTCTCGTGAAAGGTGGCTTTCACAAATTTTCCCAAGGTACATCCCTTGCACTGATCTGACTACGCAAGAATACCCTTAGGAAGCCCAATAGAAATATGTTGCAGTATCTTCAAAGCTCTATGGTGAAGGTGGCCCAATCTCCGGTGCCACAGCTCGCCATCATCCCGGCTCACCATTCCTTCTGCCTTGCCTGCCATTGCTGGGCAACCATCTACCTGCAATTGATAAAGGTTCTTAACTCGAACCCCTATCCTCCGGGTTTCACCAGTTGCCTTACTACGCAGGAAATCCTTTCCCTCGCTAAAGACAACATCATATCCCTTGTCTTCTAACTTCGCCACAGAGATAAGATTCTTCTTCAATCCTGGAACATGCATCACTTCCTTTAATACGAAGGGTTTACCAGACTCCCTCTCAAAGGAAATGTTACCGATACCGGTCGCACTGTATCTACCATCATCGCCCATCTAGATGTGCACTCCAAGATCTTTCTCATCCAAATCAGTAAACAAATCTTTATCTCCCGTCATGTGAAAATATGCACCACTGTCAAGAAACGACACTGAACCCATCATACTTGAGACCAAGCATGCGATCAGTGAAAAATATAGCTCAAACTTCAAGGCTAAGGCCTCTCCAGCTGCAGATCCAGCAGCCTGCTTATTTTTCTTCTTCTGTGGACAATTAGTGGCGTAATGTCTGTGTTGGTGATAGTGAAAGCACTTCACCTTGGACATGTCTTGCTTCTTTCCTTTCACACCGGATTGAGAAGCATTCTTCTTGCTCTTCCCCTTCCTTGCTTTGGCAGCCAAAGTGAAATTTTCTTCATCTGAGTTCTTTGATGAAGATCCCTCCCTGGTACTTCGCCTTATCTCCTCTTGCATAAGATCCGACCAAATTCGCTCCCATCTTGGAATCTTCTCTCGACCATTGACAGAGTCCTGATAGGAATGCCAACTCTTCGGAATCCCAAGGAGAGCCAAGCTCACCAAGTCCTCGTCATCTACAGTCACCCCCACACTTCCCATCTCATCCCTGCACTGGATGAACTTTGTGAGGTACTTGGGCATACTATCGCCTTTCTCCATTTTTATGTTCCTGAGTTTATCCTTGAGCGCCAACTTCCTCTGGTCGCTCGTGCTTTGGAATAAGTCTATCAATGCTTTCCACATCAAGAATGGAGAAGCCTTACCATGAAGGCTGGACACTATGTGATCATTTACACCTTCCAACAGAATTTTTCGACACTTTTCCGTCTTCTTTTGCCATGCATCAAGTGCGGCAGCATCGCTAGAAGTAGGTTTTGGAATTTCTGCATCTATGAACTCCTTCAACCCATTGTCATCCAGCACCGCCTCCATCCTGTCCTTCCATGCAATATAATTCGATCTGCCCTCAAGTGCATACTCCAATCGCAATCCGTTGAAAGACATCTCAACTTCGACACCAAGAAAACACTGCTGCAAATTCGAATTCCACCAGCACAAAACTCAACCGCTTCAATGTTTTGAAATTTCTCCAATGATCAATATCGCTCCGATACCATGTAGAAATTTGAATAATTGATATATTATTCACCGATATTCTTCTGATCACACACTATTTTAACTTCATGCACAATACAGAATCTCTTCTACCATTGATCATTAATTGCGAAAATAAAAACAATCGCATGCGCACATTAAAACCATAAACAATCACACATATGAACACAGTATTTTATGGGAAAGCTTAAAGCTGAAAACCCCCAACTATATGTATATTATATTTCATAGAGATCATGTAACAATCATTATCCAAAGCTCCTCTCAAAGCTCTCAGTACAATCTCCAATTACTACACACTAATCAAGCCCGATCTAGCAAATCACATGCTCCAATCTCTGCCACCTGATAGCCTGCCTCTACCGCACAATCACTGCTGAAGAATGGCTCTGAATGAACTTGAATTATTCCATCCTTTCTCATGCAATCCTCATTGGCATCTCTAATCACTGGTTGTTGCAAATCCATTACCAACGGTCTTCAATCTGCTTGATAAGGGCCTTTGCTCTTTCACCTACCTCTTAGTTGGTCTTTTTTAGCTTGTCATACACCATGTGTAACTGATGTATTCTTTAGTTGATTTATGAGTTAATAAATAGTGAATTAATTAATAATTAATTCACACCACTCATCACTAGTGTATTTATCAGTTAGACTAAATACAACTAGTTCAACTAAGTTAAACCGAACACAACTCCATCAATTGTCTCATCAACTCCACCAAACTCTGCCACATGAGTTCTAACTGAAGTCAACCATGCAATAGCTCAACTAAACCCTAGGAATAGCATAATTCCTTCTGTCAGCTGCATGTGCCACATCCAAGCATCAAACTGAAGTGCTCCAAGAGGATAAGATAATGTTCATAGTCTAAATATTATTAAGGGTTAATAATGATTAGCTAATAATGATAAGCATATCTATTTTTAGACTGGCAATCTAAAAATAGATTCCACCCAATATGTCTAAAAATATAAGTCCATCTATTTTTCCAACTTGACTAACCATCCACAAATAGCATCCTGCAACTCATAGAATATGATCGACATGTCTAAAAATGGACATAGTCTAAAAATAGACTTGCGCCAAAAATAGCCTGCGGGCCCACTTAGTGAAGGTGACTTCTTTCCACTAACCTCATCATCTTGTTGCAATATCAACACAAGTTATGTATTCCACAGGGAGAAAGAAACAATATCATAAGGGAGGCGCACACATCATTGATTGCAGGACATTTCGGTGTAGGCAAGCCAGTAGCGCATCTCCAAAGGTATTGTTATTGGCCACGCATGAATGAAAGTGTTTCTTGTTTTATTAGAGGATTTTCTTTATGTGCAAAAAGTAAGCCTAGCAATAGGAAGCTTAGTTTGTACACACCACTTTCGGTTCCTTCTCATCCTTGGGAGAGCATCTCAATGGATTTTGTAGGAGGCCTTCCTATGTCAAGGAAAGGTCATAATTATTTGTATGTTGTGGTAGATAGGTTCAGAAAAATGTGTAATTTGATGGCATGTAAGAAAACTATTATAGTTGAAAAAGCTGCTACTCTTTTCTTTCAAAATTTATGGATCGATTTGTTGGGAATTTTTGGTCAAAATTATGGGACATGATGGATACAAAGTTGAAGAAAAGTACATCATTTAATCCACAAACATATGGTCAAACAGAGGTGGTAAATAGAATTGTTATTCATCTTCTAAGAGGATATTTCAGCAAGCATCCCAAGCTGTGGGACAAACAGTTACACTACATCCAACATGCATACAACTGGGAAAAACATTCTTCCACAAATTCATTTCCATTTGAGGCATGTTTTGGTTACTTTCCAAGATCACCATTGGACTTTATATTTGAGAAATATTTTGCTATAGATGGACATAATGACATAGATCAAGCAAGAAAGTTCATTGAGAAAATTCAGTTGGTACATCGCATAATGCAAGAGGAACTTAAAAAGATTCAAAGCAGCTACAAGGCATGACAAACATCGATTTTTACATAAGCAAGGAAATATTGCAAGGGGAAGGTAAAAATCTCAAACCAATCCATTATGGTCCATTTAAAATTCTAGAAAAGATTGGTACAAATGCATTCAAGCTAGATTTTCCTCCTTATATGAAAATTTATTATGTCATTAATGTTGAGAATTTGAGATGTTTGATCCTCCTTTGATTGATGATCAAGGAGAGCATGTTCAGTTGCCATCAATAGATGATTTCTCGCCAGAATATATTGATGAACTTCAACAATATCTCATACTTGATAGAAGAATCAGAACTTCCAGAAGAGGGAATGTTGAATACCTTAGAGTTGGACTCAAAGGTCAAAATCCTTCAAAGGCCAAATGGTTAGAGATTGGAAAAGTGAGGGAGTTGTACCCTCACTTTTTGAACAATTGATAGTATCTTTTGGGGTCCGAAAGGCTTCTAGTGGCAAGGAATGATCTAAGGCTCAAGTTTTAGCTAAAAAATGAAAGTGCTCAAAATTGCTTCGAACCTAAACGATCGGATAGAGTTCATCAGCAGGATTTCAGTGCAACTCGTTTCAAAAAAATAATAGTTTGTGTGATTGAGTTATCGTCTGATGTTCGTTTTCCAAAACATGAAAAAAGGACTAGAACAGGTACAAAGATGATGTGGCAGGTGCAGTCAACATTGCAGAGAATATTCTCTAGATTGTAGCCAGTGGCACTGTGATAAGTGTCGTCTTCAAATTCTTTAGATGGGTTAGTGAAGAGAGAAATTGTCCAATGACCTCCAAAATTCTTCCTAAGTTGGAATTTGAAACTTTTTAAAGGTTGGAGTACAACCCAACCAGAGGGTGTCATGTGTCCTCTCTGGTGGGCCCCTTCCAGCCTTTGGGTCAAATTATTTTGTCATATTAATGTTGGACATTTAAGTTGATACGGTGGTATTATAATATATATATATATATATATATATATATATATATATATATATATATATATATATATATATATATATTAAAGTTTTAAACCCACTCGACGGATTTAACTAAGTTTAGAGGAGCTATTATCTAAAACCTTACGGAGGTTAAGTTTAGAGGTGAGTTACCAAAGTTAATGGAGGAGTCTCATTGTAATTCCATGCAAAATATTATGGTGGAGTGGGGGTCGAAGCCACGACCTTCCGTCTGCTAGCCAAACTCCTTATCGGCTCTCCTACAGAGTGGATCTTAACCACTATACTCACTGCATAAATTTAAAGTTTTCAAGTCTAACGTTTGGGGGTTGGAGGGGTCCACCCCCCTCCCCATGTGGCCAAAGACGAAGAACCAAGCTCTTATCCCAACGAACCAGTGGAGTTTTGTTAAACGTGTTTAATTAAGTTTAAATGTGGTTGAATTACAATAAACCGTAATTAGCGCTAAATGCGCTTATCATAATTAACTACGCTTATTTGCCCGATAACCATTACTTAACACTAATCTAATCACAGCTTAAAACGGGGGAGGTTTAGAGGAGCGCGCCATTTATGGAAGAATTTCCAATTTTGGAAATTTAACTGCTAGTTCCTCCAATTTTAGTGGAGAAATTGGGGCAAAAGCAGTTTTGGTCATAACTCAAGAAATTTTCACCCAAACAGAGCCCAGAAAGAGGCATTATAGGCTAATTGGCATGCTGGGAACTCAATGAAGTAGGTTGCAGAGGCAGAAAAGGTCATCTATATGTGTTTTAGTGCATTTGAATATTTTTGAACTTCGGGGCCACCAAGTTTTGGGGTTATTGCCAGAGCATCAAGAATCCAAATTCAACAAAAAAATAGTCATTTTTGGGAGATTATGATGTTTTAAACTCATTGGAATAGGTTCCAAGAGGTTATGAAGCTTGTAACAACAATTTTATCACACTTGAAGCTAATACAAAGCCCCACACTATGAAGCTGGACCAAGGAGATGTAGCCCAGGAGGGGTGAACTCCTTTATCAAAATTTTGTGTGTTAAGCTTTGTTATGTGTGTTTGTTGTGTTTAATATTGCTTATGTTCTGTCATTTAAATTATGATTTATAAGCTTATGACAAACTCATAGTTTCACTAAGTACATTGTTAAACAATCGCATGCCCATAAATAAACCTATGAAGGATAAGTAAAAAAAAGCAAAGAAAAGTTTATATTTGATATGAAACTAGCACAACAATAACTAGAATTCATTTTCAGATCAACAGTTATGCAAAAAAATTCGTTGTTATATTTATTATTATTTCATTTTCAACAAATTCACTAACTAACTTTTATCTATTTCACTGTCTCACAACATATATATTATCGTCCATATATCACATGGATAATTATGTGAATCATAGCACATAGTATGTGATCCATAGGTGTGAGTGTGAGCCACATAAAATCATAATGTGAACCACAGATATAGAGAGTGATGCCACACATAGAGCAATGCCACACACAGAGCGATGCAACAGTTATAGAGAGTGATGCTACAGGTATAAAGAGTGATGCCACACAGAGAGAAACTCCACACCCAGAGCAATGTCACAATTATAGAGATCAAAACCACAAAGAGAGTGATGCCACAGTAGAGAATGCAAGTCACACACAGTAGTAGAATATGAACATACTATAGTATTGAACCACCTAGACAAAATGAACCATTGTATTAGACCAGATCGTCTCTCAATGATGTGAGCTTGATGTGTTTCAAAATGAGCCACATGATTGATTATTTACATCTCATCATGCATATGACGGGACACATACCTTAGGGCAGGTTAACTTATAAATGGAGGGAAATTATTAAATTCAAATAAGCTCATAACAACATTTAAATATATTTTGTCACATGCCTTCCACGTCATGTGTTAATGAGAGGAGTTCCAAACCAATTTGTACATATTAATAATAATATTCCTATTTGCTTAATTGAATTCTCCCTTTAACCAATATAAATTCTCTTTGAGGCATGGTGGGCTTCCTTTGGGGTAGATGGGTTCCTATGGGGAAATTCATCCCATAGTTTCTCCAATTTTTAACACTCCCTCTCAACTAGGGAGGAATTTCCATCTACATCATAAGTATCATCTCGGATGTCTTATCGTCATTGCATCATGTCTCATATCATATTTTCTCATAGAACAATACTAATCCACAACTAAAGGTAGGGGAGAATGGTTAGATCCTACAAACCATACTGGACTCCAGGTGAAGTTCCATGACCTTTATCTCAGCTGAACAATGATGTCATGATCTAAAGAAGAATAATCATCATAGGGTATATTAATATGCCACTCTATATCCAATGACAATAGGCAAGATACCACTTACCATGAGAAATAAATATCACAAAAATCCTATTGTTCTTTGATCTTCCCACCTTGATCCTCAGTAATCAAGTGGTAGAACACCTGAATCCTCTACCATGGAGGAGATACCTAACTTACTAGTGGTAAGGATCACACACACCCAAGTCTCCTCACCCATTGGCCATATGGTTGAAAATCCCAACAAGCCCAACTAGTGGGTAGGATGCATACCGGGGTATACTCTGTTAAGTCCCAAACTTGATAGTAGTGGGAGATATCCAAATTTCCATAAGTGACAAGGATCACACACACCCTACTCGGATAATAGGGGAGATACCCCACCTACCACAAAGGGTAGGATCACAGACACCTAATGTCCAGAGTTCCCTCAACCCCAATATCTCTCCAGCTCTATTTCTCTCCTTGGGAGCTCAAACAGGCGAGGAGAGCATATCTCAGTATTCTCAATCATCCATGACCACTTCCTGAAAGGGTCACATACATAATTCCAATCTACTCACTGAACACCAAGAAATTCCTTTCGAAAAAGGCTTGGTGATAATGTCAGCAACTAGCTCATATGTTGAAGCCTCAATACTTCAGTTCCATAACAAATCACTGTCGGAGCCTCACTACTCCTTCTGCACCATATTGGATATAGTGATATCTAATATCAATATGCTTGGACCAATCATAAAACACATCATTCTCTAAAATTCAGATCCCACTCATATTATTGTAGTATATCATATTCATGTTCAAAACGTGCTCAAACAACTCTCCAAAGAGCTTTCTCAATCACACTACCTTGCAGCTAGTCATGCTAGAAACAATTTTCTATCCCTCGTTCATAATCAAATCAATAGAAATCTATTTCCTATTCATCCAAGAAATCATGGCATATCTCAAGTTGAAACAACACCCATATGTGCTTCTTCCTGTCAACAACATTTTCAGCCTCAATCAAGATCGGTGTATCGATGAATTATCCAGTCTCCAACAATGTATCTCAATACCAACTTTGTGGTATTCCAATATATATATGTGCAAGTTCTATCTGACTCAGGGAACATGCTGCAAAGCGAGGATCCATAAAATTTTAATCTAAAGAGGAGTAACTCTCAACTACTTCAGTGTAATCCATCATACCAAGCCTATGACAACATACTTCGCTTAGCAAGGAAGTCCTCATCATCTCCTTTTATTTCATGTAGTTGATCATCAGGGCTCAGAGGTCCATCAATCCATGCATGCCATGTCTAAGGGACTAACTTGATTCCATATGTACTTTCTTCAATATGTAACCATCAACCTCATCTTATGTGCCTCAAAGCCTTGAGGTAACTCAAGTACACTTCTTCCTTAAGTACATCATGAAGAAATCAAACTTCACATACAACTAGTTAGTGCATCTGGAAACATGAGCTACAATCCTCCCCCTCGAACTGCATATCCCTTATCACTGATGAATTTAATATCATGGAAGAATCTGACACTATCGTATCTTATCATATAGAATGGTCCTTGCATGAAGGATATACAGCTTCCAATCTTTTTCTTATCTCAAAATATATCTTTGTTAATGATGGTTTTCTCCCTCTGAATATGAGGCCTTTTCAGTCATAAATATCAACCTGGGAGATGGGATCCTTCCTTCAAGGTTTGACCTCTTGTCACTTTATCAAATTTCAATCCAATCATGGGATGAATAAAAATCCCCTTAATTTCTATATAGGAGACGTGGTTCTCACATTCATCAGATGTACCTATTGATCCTAGAACAAGATCAAGGGAAATAGTAGAAAAATAAAAATCATAATGAACATGTACCTGATGATGAGGTAAGACTATCTTTCTTCTCTGGATGAAAGTGGCTCCTTCATTTTCCTGCACCATATTCCTCTTGAGGCTCTTGGAGATTACTCTTCCTGCACTATTCTGCATCCTAATGATCCTCATTTATCTAAAAATACAACTTCTTAGATCTGTTCCAGAGATTGACTGTAGGGGAATTTACTGGATATGTCACCTTTGATAAAAGGATGAGATCCAGATGCTACCTGGCCCTTTACAGACTCTGTCTTTAGAACTTGTAGAATTTAACACTCATGATATGAAAATGAAACTACTTGTATTTTTTGTTCAAGGTATTCATTTCCATTAAATAGGTGTGGAAAGAGTTTAGATATTCTTGCAAGTGAAACAAAGTGTTTTTGGTAAATTTCTGAGTCTTATGTGTGAAGGAGTGTTATTTATTTTTACTATTTAACATATTAAATTTGAAAAAAATAGCAAGATAAAATCACATAATATAACACAGCAGCTGATGAGGCAGTTCACCCCTCCTGGGCTACATCTGCCGGGTCCAAGGCCCCCAAATGGGCATGTCCTTTCTCTTATTAGATGCTCAAATTGGTTATACAGTGATAAGAAAGCCTAAACAGGAAAAATAATCTGTGGAAATGAGTTCAGAACACAAAAAAAAAAATATTTTCTTTTGTTTCACCTCCAATAGTTAACCATAGCTCAATACAGCTCCAACACTCCCTAGGCCCTGATGGCTCTTCAAGCTTCTCTACTGAAAAATTACCTGAAGATCAGCCCTGTTGACTCTGAAACCTGTGCCATTGGCTCTGGAATGCTCAAAATACCCGAAATAAAAAACAATTTCATTCCAAAAGGTTATGTCTAGTGAAATTTATGCCCAACTGAAGTTTTGTTTAGTTTGGCCTAAAAACCCTCCACCAAACTTGGAAGGACTGGAGTTAAATTCACTAAAATAGTGATTACCACCGAATTTGGGGGCTCTGCTCCAGTTTTCCGTGCGTTTAGGGAGCCATTAATTTTCAAAGTGTAGTGGTCACATTGCGATGGTTAAGGCCAGAGTCGTCGACATGAATTTTGGACGGATAAGGCCCGGGTTCTGCTCCTTCTTGCAGTGCTGACCCGCGTGCACATTCGACCCGCGTGTGTTGTGTAACCAGCTCCAAAAAGAGAAGAAAAGAGATATAAACGCCTTAAAAATAAGCCACTTCGAGGGGGTAACCTCCAATACATTACATAAATGAACAATACTTGGATGATACAAATGAACAAAACCCCCTTCTATATATAGGAGTCCATGGGGCCACAATATAATCCTAGTGGGGCCACAATGTAATCCTAGCCGACCTAACAATAATAATGTAAGGGCACAATAATAACAATATGGGGGTTACAGGGGTACAATAATAACAATAAGGGGGGCTACACTAACATAATAAGGGGCTACACTATTAGTATAGGGGTTTAACATGCCCCTCTCCTTCAAACAAGTGTTGTCCTCAACGCTTGAGTAGCTCTGGGTGCTTCTGTATAAAATTTCTCATCCTCCCATGTGGAAAATTCTGCAGGAAAGTTCTTCCACTTGCTGAGATACTTTGAAATTGATCATACTTGACGAGTTCTTGTTTCTATGACTGCTTCATAACTTCTTTTGATGTGATGTTGATATTCCTGTTGTTTCATTTGATTCTGCACCAAAATTAGGTTACCCTTTGAGAGTTGGAGAAATTGTTGTTGATGCTCGATGTGATCTTCCACTACTTTATCATCCATATTAGATTTCATTTTATCCTTCAAACCATCCAAATTAGCCTCCATTTCTACTTTTAAACCATCTATGTCATCTTCAATTGCTCTTCGTAAGATCGAAACTTGTTGCACTTGGTACCGTAATTTTGATATCTCATATTGCAACTCTTCCTCTTCATGCCTCATAGTATAGATTTTTGAGGGATTAATGGGTATGGAATTATTTTTAGGAGGCATTTCAGAATCCAATACTGAAATATACGCTCAGTAGGCCCTTGGAATCACTTCAAACTGATTTTTCAAACAAGATTTATGCAATTCGGAAAACAAAATACACACCTTTTTCTTGCTTTTGAGGAGCTCGATATTGAAATTGGATTATCTCTATGATTATAGTACTTCAATATCTGAATTTTAGTACCAAATTAGCCCTCTAAATTATCTTTTGAATGCCACAGGTCTGACCTGATTTAGATTCTCCAAGACAGAGTTGTGTCCAATCTCCCACAATGACCTAATTATGGACTGGTTCAGTAGAGCGAACTTGTATGACTTGCCACGTGGCACTGTTTCGTCCTTTGTCTCTGAAATTGATAGCCACAAAAATAAATTCCATGTACTTGCGACCAATTTTTACGGCACTCTAATCCAATCTTCAGAGAGAGAGTTATTGAACTTTTCCCACGATCACCTCTTTGAGATGAAATTCAGGAGCCTGAAAAAGCATTACCTTCCACATATCATATCTCCAAAAATATTGCGAACCAAGCTCTAAATGTTTTTGATGAATTTCCTCAGGATTTCAGCTTCGCACCATATGAATTTCAGATTCTGAACCTTCTTAGAAAAAAATTTATAGCGCAAATGCCACGATGACCTGTTTAGGAGCCTGAAAAAATACCTGACTTCCACAGATCATATCTCCGAAATTATTGTGAACCAAACTCTGAAATTTTTACACAAGCTTCCTCAGGATTTTTTCTTCGCACCCTAAAAATTTCAACTTCTGAAACTTCGTAGAAAAAAATTTATAGCGAAAATTCCACGATGACCTGTTTGGAGCAGCGAAACCCTAGAATCCAAAGCTCTGATACCAAATGTTGTGTAACCAGCTCCAAAAGAGAAGAAAGAGACAACGCCTTAAAAAATCAGCCACTTCGAGGGGGAAACCTCCAATACATTACATAAATGAACAATACTTGGATGATACAAATGACCAAAACCTCCTTCTATATATAGGAGTCCATGGACCCACAATATAATCCTAGCCGACCTAACAATAACAATGTAAGGGCACAATAATAACAATATTGGGGTTACAGGGGTACAACAATAACAATAAGGGGGCTACAATAATAACAATAAGGGGGGCTACAATAACATAATAAGGGGCTACACTATTAATATAGGGGCTTAACAGCGTGCACGTTCGACCATACTCCGCCCGAAATGTTCACACACCACCCAGTGGTTCTCTGAACTCTGCCCAACCGTTCACACCTAACCCTCGATACGTTCATTGATCAACCGTCTATTCAACGTGTGACACCACCAACGTTTACGTGAGACTCTGCCCGTTCACGGGTCGACACCACCCAACACTCCGTTCAGTCGTGCCCGTCGGCATTCATGTCCTACCACATTCACTACTGATATCAAGCCACATCCGTGTTCACACCGCCCGCAGGTGACCCGTGCCCACCCAGGTCGGGTCGGGTCGTGTCGGCCCAAATGACAAAAATTTTTTAAACTTCCAAATTTTCAAAGTTTGAACCTTGAGGTTTGGGGCCACGTGGCAGCCTCCGGGCAGGCCACGTGGCAACCACAGATTGGCCATCCAATTTTTTTTATAAAAATAATAAAATTTTCCATTTTCCACAAAAATCTGAACATGCCATTTTTGCCTTCCCAAGTTATGTTTTGAAGGTTATTGGACAAAATTAAAAATTGAATATCTTCCACATCCGACATCGGATTTGAGTTCCGTTCCTGGCGTTAGAATCATAATGACGAACACTATCCGGTTGATCAATTTATTACCAGTTCTGAGAAGTTCCAAATTTGAGCATTTTTTCCACTTAGGACATGATCACCTGATCACACCTCCCAGATGGGAAGCTTTTGGACCCACAAAAGATCTCTGATTATAGAAAATGAAGATGAGGAGACTAATTCTCCACTCTTCCAACTTTGAACCACTGAAATCTTCCTGAATTCATCAAATTGAGCTTCTCATAAAAAGATAAATTGTTCCTTGAATTCACTGACCGACCGTTGCTAACATTGACTGAGTCATGATGCAAATTCTTGAAATTTGCAGAACAACAAATATAATTTGCAGAAAGAATATTGTTTCTAAAATGCCAAACTTCAAAGAAGACCGAAAATAAGATTCACCTTGCCAACTGTTCACATGGCGAATTTTTGCTGAATGAGCCCTGTACTTGTGTCGAATCCCGACCAAGTTTTCTCACCATACCAATATGCCATTCTGAAACCAACATTGACCCATGGTGAAATGTGTGCCCTCTTTGTTTGCATGCCTTTCCATCTCATGGACTCTTGCACTGCTTTTCACTGACACTTCGTTCTCTGCACCGATCGTCACCAAAGGTACCTTGTGCAACATAATTTCATCTTCTTTCAAAGACGAATTGTTATCACACTGAAACATACCATCATTTATATAAAAAATATCATGAAAAGGAAAATGTACAAAATCTTGTTGTTTAACCATCAACAAAGTCAGATTTTGACTTGCATTAACTAGCCTTTTCAATTACCCTGCATGGACTAAAGAAGATTCTAGCTTCTTCTTATGTGCTCTCACAATGTACTCTTTTCCATCCTTGAACAAGTGATACTTATTTTCCATAATGAGCTGTTATGGCGAAGCTCAATGTAGAAAATTATATGCACTAAGCAAGCATATGTCCTAGATTCACCTGATCTCACACTATTTAACTTTATGCAAGATACTGAATCTATTCCACTTGTTAATATTTTTCGGAAAATTAATTGCACACACATGTAAAGCATAAATAAAAATAATTGCACATAACATAGTTGTTTTTAACCGAGAAAGCTTGAAGCTGAAAACCCCAACTACATATTATGTATCATGGAATCATATGATAATCCTCATACAAAGCTTATCAAGCTCTCAGTACAGTACAATCATCATACACTAATCAGGAACAATCTTGCAAATCCATGCACCGATCTCTGCCTCCTGCTAGCTCGCTCTCCACCGTGAAATCTCACAAGAATAGTTCCGAATGAATTTAAATTATTCTTTCCTTGACTATGCAATCATTGGCAACTCCAATGTGTGATGCAATCAATGCATCACCATAGTCACAACTGATAGTTTATCTTGCCCTTTCACCTATCTCTCCACTAGTCTCCACTGAAACTGCCATGCACTATAGTTAGTTGTTGTATTGTTCAGTTGATTAATGAGTTATTATTTGTGAATTAATTAACTAATTAATTTACTCCACTCTCACTAGTGTAAAAATCAGTTAGACTAGAGACAACTAGCTCAACTGAGTCTAACTGATTTAAACTAAATACAACTCCATAACTACTTCTTCCAACCGTGTTATAACTCTGCCACTTGAGTTCTAACTGAGTCCTCCATGCAATAGCTCCAGTAAACCATTAAGAATAGCGTAATTCCTTCTGTCAGCTGTTGTCCACATCTATGCACTGAACTTAAGTGCTCCAAGAGAATAAGTTGTTATTTAGAGTCTAAAGATTATTAAGAGCTAATAATATCTGACATATCTATTTTATCGACAATCTATAAATAGACTTCGCCCAATATTCTAAAATAGAATTTCATCTATTTTTCCAACTTGACCAACCATCCACAAATAGCATCCTGCAACTTCTGAAATATGATCATCATGTCTAAAAATAGACTTGCGCCAAAAATAGCCTGCAGGCCCACTTAGTGAAGGCGACTCTTTTCACTAAGCTCATCATCTTGTTGAATCTCAACACTCACTCTCAACGAGATAGGGATTATCCTTCACCCCGATCTTGCCTCTATGGTATTCGAATTTGCTCATGGTGAGCACCTTCGTCAGAATATCTGCATCTTGATCCTCTGTAGGAATGTACTGAAGCAACATGATCTTCGGCTGCACACAATCTCTAATATGATGATACCGAATATCAATATGTTTAGATCTATCATGAAACATGGGATTAAATGAGAGTTTAATGCAACTTTGATTATCAAAATGTATCACTGTGGGATCTAAATGTGAACCGAACAAACCAACCAGGATCTTCCTCATCCAGATAGCCTCACTTGCTGCCATGTATTCTGCTTCCGTTGAACTGAGTGCCACGGATCTTTGTTTCCTGTTGTACCAAGAAACTACCGTAGATCTGATACTGAAAATCCCCCCTGATGTGCTCTTTCTTTCTGTTGCGCTTCTTGCCCAATCTGCATCCATGAATCCATGCAACTTCACCTCATCCATCTGTTTGTACCATAAACCATACTCATATGTGCCCTTGAGATATCTCAAGACATGCTTGCCTGCCTTCCAAAAGAGCTTGGTAGGCTTAACCATCGCTTGTGAAAGCTAGTTCACCGCATAGCATATGTCCGATCTTGTATTGAATAAATGCATAAGCGAACCCACCAACTATCAATAAACAGTGGCATCCACTACCTCTGCCGATGTAGCATCCTCTTTCTTCCAATTTCCTGGAAGAGGAGTGTCGATAGGCTTGCAACCTTGCATGTGAAACTTCTCCAGTATCTCTCGGGCATACTTTCCTTGAGACACAAACAGTTCACCTTCTCACTGCCATATTTCCAATCCAAGGAAATAATGAAGGAGGCGCAAATCCTTCATCTCAAACTCCTTTGCAAGATCTGCCTTGCATGAGTGTATCAACTACTCATCACCTGTTAGTATTAAATCATCAACATAAAGTACAATGATTAAAATCTTACCCTCCACCACAATCTGGTACAGGTTTGCATCCACCTCACTCTTGGTGAAGCCAAGTCCAGTGAAATAGTTGTCGATCTGAGTGTACCAAGCACGTGGTGCTTGTTTCCACCATACAAGGTTTCCTTTGAACCTACACACATGCGACTTGTTGGCCGAAGATCTCAAATCCTTCAAAGCTGCTCAATGTACACCTCTTCCTCAATGATCCCATTAAGGAACGCAAGCCTTTCACATCCATCCGATGAACGTGCCAACCCAGGGTATCTCATACGAGAGAAAAGGATGGTCCGTATGGAAGAATACCGTGCGACAAAAAGTAAAGGTTTCTTCATAGTCAATCCCCTCAATCTATGAGAAGCCCCAGGCAACAAATCTTGCCTTATACTTCTCGACACTCCCATCAACAGCTTGCTTTACCTTGTAGATCCATCTTGATCCTACAACTGATTTTCCCACTGGCCTTGGAACAATTTCCCAAGCACTGTTTCTGACAATGGAGTCATACTCCTCCACCATGGCATCTACCCATGTGGGCTCCTACACTACTTCTTCGAAAGAATATGGCTCTGTCACGATACACTTTCTCATAAGAGCCATGTATCTAGTAAATAGGTCAGGTGACTGTCTTTGTTTGCGCTGTGATGTAGGGACTCCTACATTCTGTGTCGCATCAAGCTTTAGTCTCTCAGCTTTTGTGGTACGCTTTCTGCCTTGTCTGATGTTTGGTTCTACATGAGTGGACTCCTCCACTCCATGAATCTCCTCCTGTGGTTGATCCACATTCAGAGGCTCATCTTTGGGAACAAGAAGTTCCTCCTCCGCATGAAAGTGTAGCTCCCTATCAAGCAACAACTTCATGGCTTTCACCTCATTGAATTTTATATCCCGTCACACAAAAGTCATCCAACTGTCTGGCAAATACACATGATAATTATGGGGTGTTTCTGTGTACCCCACAAATATCCCAACTTCTGCAGTCATCTCTAGCTTCTTCCTGGCGTCCTTTGTCACATGAAAGTAAACAGGTGAGCCAAAAATATTCAAATGAGAAATATCAGTCTTCTTACCAGTAAAAGCTTCTTCAGGTGTACTCATGCCAAGTACTCTATGAGGACAACGATTTTGCACATAAACCGCAGTGTTGCATGCTTCCGCCCACAAGTGCATCGGTAGGCCTTGGTCATGCAACATTGCTCGTGCAACACCCACGATTGTTCTATTCTTCCTCTCCGCGACTCCATTCTGCTGTGGGTTATGAGGCGCTATGATTTCTCTTCGAATTCCTTCTTTTCTACAGAAGTATTTGAATTCGCCCGAGATGTATTCACCACCAAAATCGCTCCGTAGAGCTTTCACTTGCTTCCCCGACTCCTTCTCCACCAATGCCTTGAACTCACAGAACTTTGAGAATGTTTCACTCTTATTATGCATGAATAAGATCCAGGATCTACGAGAATAGTCATCAAAACATATAACATAATACATGTGTTTTTCTGTTGAAGCAATCGAGAAAGGTCCACACACGTCTGTGTGAATTCTCTCCAGGATCACCGAAGCATGGTTCTCCTTCTCATGAAAGGTGGTCTTCACAAAATTACCCATAGTACATCCCTTGCAATGATCTGATTGCGCAAGAGCACCCTTGGGAAGTCCAGTAGAAATTTGATGCAAAATATTTAAAGCGCCATGGTGAAGATGGCCCAATCTCCTGTGCCATAATTCGCCCTCATCCCGGCTCACCACTTCTTCTGCTTTACCCACCATTGCAGCGCAACCATCTACCTATAGCTTGTAGAGATTATTAATTTGAAACCCTATATTCTTGGTTTGACCCGTTGTTTTATGTCGAAGGAAGGCTTTTCCGTCACTGAAAACAACATCATAACCTCTGTCTTCCAGCATTGCGACTGAGACCAAGTTCTTCTTCAGACCTGGAACATGCATAAAATTCTTCAACAATAATGGATTACCAGACTCCCTCTCAAAGGTAATGGTACCAATTCCAGTCGCACTATACCGACCATCGTCACCCATCTCTATATGCATCTGGAGGTCCTTCTCCTCCAAGTCACTAAACAACTCTTTGTCTCCCGTCATAAGGAAAGACACACCACTATCAAGATACCACACCGATCCCATACAGCTTGAAACCAAGCATGTGATCAAGGAGAATTCAAGTTCAAATTTCGAGGCTAAGGCTTCTCCAGCTGCAGATCCAACATCCTTCTTGTTCTTCTTCTTCTGTGGACAGTTAATGGCGAAATGTCCATGTTCGTGACAGTGAAAACACTTCACTTTGGACAAATCCTGCTTCTTGCATTTAGCATCAGATTTTGAAGGATGTTTCTTCCCCTTCCCTTTCCTTTCTTTGGCAACCAAAGAACAATTCTCTTCATCTTCATTCTTCGATGAAGATCCATCCCTGGTAGCCTGCCTTATCTCCTCCTGCAAAGGACCTGACCAAAGCTGCTCCCATCCCCGCGGTTTCTCCCGTCCATTGACATAGTCTTCATATCTATGCCAACTCTTCGAAAGCCCAAGGAGAGCCAAGCTCACCAATTCTTCATCATCAATAGTAACCCCCACACTTCCCAGTTCATCGTTGTAGTGGACAAACTTCATGAGGTATTTTGGAATATTGTTGCCTTTCTCCATTTTTATTTTTCTGAGCTTGTCTTTAAGCGCCAACTTCATCTGGTCACTTCTGATTTTGAAAAAGTCTGTCAAATCCTTCCACATTAATAATGGAGTGACTTTCCTGTGAAGGCTGGACACAATATGGTCCTTCACACCTTCCAACAAAATCCTCCTCATCTTTGTTGTCTTCTTTTTCCATGCATCAAGTAATGCAGCATCGCTAGATCCCGACTTAGGAACATCGCTATCGATGAACTCCTTCAGTCCATTATCCTCCAGCAATGACTCCATCCTATCCTTGTAGGCTATGTAATTTGAGCTCCCATCAAGGGCATACTCCAATCGCAACCCATTGAAAGCCATTTCAATGTATACTCAACTTCTGCACCAAGAATCTTCTGTAGCAAATTCGAATTGTCCACCAGAACAAACTCACTTTACAATTGCAATATTCAATCAACAATTCTCTGATACCATGTAGAAAATTATATGCACTAAGCATGCATATGTCCTAGATTCACCTGATCTCACTCTATTTAACTGTATGCAAGATACTGAATCTATTCCACTTGTTAATCTTTTGTGGAAAATTTAATTGCACACACATGTAAAGCATAAATAAATAAAAAATCGCACATAACACAGTTTTTAACCAGGAAAGCCTAAAGCTGAAAACCCCAACTATATATTATGTATCATGGAATCATATCACAATCCTCATACAAAGCTTACCAAGCTCTCAGTATAGTACAATTGTCATACACTAATCAGGAACAATCTTGCAAATCCATGCACCAATCTTTCCCTCTTGCTCGCCTGCCTCCATTGCACAATCCCTGTTGAAGAATAGTTCTGAATGAATTCGAATTACTCTTGCCTTGATTGTGAAATCCTCATTGGAAAATCCAATGTGTGTGTGATGAAATCAATGCATCACTATAGTCACAACAGATAGTCTATCTTGCCCTTTCACCTACCTCTCCAATGGGTCTCCACTAAAACTGCCATGCACTGTTGTTAACTGTTGTATTGTTTAGTTGATTAATGAGTTATTATTTGTGAATTAATTAACTAATTAATTCACTCCACTCTCACTAGTGTATCAATCAGTTAGACTAGATACAACTAGCTCAACTGAGTTTAACTGAGTTAAACTGAATACAACTCCATAACTACTTCTTCCAACTATGTCATAACTCTGCCACTTGAGTTCTAATTGAGTCCTCCATGCATTAGCTCCAGTAAACCCTTGGGAATTGCGTAATTCCCTCAGTCCACTGATGTGCCACATCTGTGCACTGAAACAAAGTGCTCCAAGAGAATAAGTTGTTGTTTAGAGTCTGATTATTATTAAGAGCTAATAATAATCGACATGAATCTATTTTTAGATCAGCGATCTATAAATAGACTTTGCCCAATATTCTAAAAATAGAATTTCATCTATTTTTTCCAACTTGATCAACCATCCACAAATGGCATCCTGCAACTTCTGAAATATGATAATCATGTCTAAAAATAGACTTGCGCCAAAAATAGCCTGCGGGCCCACTTAGTGAAGGCAACTCTTTTCACTAAGCTCATCATCTTGTTGAATCTCAACACGCAAGATGCACTTTCTGGAGACTTGTAATTTTGCATCCTTGCATATCCACCCAAGTGGATAAGGTTTTGGATGTAGAATTGTCTCAAGTTTCAGCTGTTTGACCAAGTCTTCTAAGATGAGATTAGCTTGAGACCCACTATCAAAAAGTGTGTTTATCTTTGTGTGGTTTGAGATTATCCTCACATGAAATAGCTATATCCTCCTCTTTTCATTTTGAGTTTCTTTGTGATATTTTAATGTGCTAGAACTGGGATTTGTTTCGTGTACATCCTCTTTTCCCTTTATGTTCTTTAATACCATGGTGATACTTTTAGTCCCATCACCTAATTCAGACCCTAAGTCCTGTTCAACAGTTGCAACAATTTTTACCTTTTCTTTGGGTTTGTCTTTGTTTTTATATTTCTCTGGTTTCAGCTCCAGATGAAGCTTCCAATAGTGATCTTCATCGTGGCTTGTTTTTTAACAGTTTTTGCAAAAGAATTTCCCTTTTTCCTTTCTAGAGTTTGCAATCCTTTTTCTTCCTTTTCCTTTAAAATCACTACCCTCATTCACATCAAAAGTGTTTTTCCCTCTAGCCTCTAAATGCGTAGCTTGTACACAAACTTTGTCTAAACTAGTAGGATTAAACATAAGGATAGTATGTATAAGGTAATTATGCAAACCACCTATATATTTCAGCAAAGTATCTTGAATTTGTAAGTCTACCCCTAATAAGAGTTCTCTTCTCCTAAATTCCTGGGTATAGTCTTGCACATTCTGTCCCTTAAGCTGTCTAAAGTTTTTCCAATTCATTATAGCCTTTTGAAGATAAGCAAGAGGATTAAATTGCTTCTTAATCATGGAAATAAATTCAATCCATGATAAAGTAAGCTTACCATGTTTTCGAACTTCCTCCTTGGTCTTGGCTTCCCACCATACCAATGATGCTCCATCCATCCTTAGTGAGGCTATTTTTATTTTAGTGTCGTCATCATGCAGATTTTGAATCCTTAAATAGACTTCCAATTGTCTGATCCAATTATCTAATTTCTCTGCATTAACTTCACCATCAAACATTGGCAATTCAAATTTGACATCAAGCTTTAGAAAATGATTTTTACCAGTGGTTTTCGACTTATGTGACTGATATACCGAAGTTGAGGAAGATGATGATGAGGAAGGATGATGATGGAGATGATGGATCACCATGTCCTTCATTCCCTTTCTTTAACTGTTCATTACCCTTCTTTCCTCCTGAGGAATCCTCTCCTTCTTTTTGGTTTTTAGACCCTTCTCCAGCAATCCTATCATTTCTTTCTTGATAGAGGATCCTTACCATTTCAATCATATCCAAGAAAGCTTTCTGAAATACCCTTTCCTCTTCCTTGGGATCCATCTCTTCAGGAGTTTCACCTTCTCTTGAAGACATGATTGTAGCTGCTTCTAGGGCTCTTGGAGGTTGTTCTCTGACCCTTCTTAGTTGTGGATTAGTTTGTGCACTAACCAAGTTTCCTTCACCTCTCTTGAGTTTTAACCTATTCATCATCAAAACTTGCAAACAAATGACTTCATCTTTGCACAAAAAAAATGCTCAAAACCTGAGCTCTGATACCAACTGATCTGAGAATACAAATTTTTAGATCTATTCCAGAGATTGACTGTAGGGGCATTTACTGATATGTCACCTTTGATAAAAGGATGAGATCCAGATGCTACCTGGCCCTTTATAGACTTTGTCTTTAGAACTTGTAGAATCTAACATGCATGATCTGAAAATGAAACTACTTTTTTTTGTTGTTCAAGGTATTCATTTCCATTAAATATGTGTGCAAAGAGTTTAGATAGTCTTGCAAGTGAAACAAAGTGTTTTTGGTAAATTTCTGAGTCTTATGTGTGAAGGAGTGTTATTTATTTTTACTGTTTAACATATTAAATCTAAAAAACATAGCAAGATAAAATCACATAATATAACACAACAATTGATGAGGCAGTTCACCCCTCCTGGGCTACATCGACTAGGTCCAAGGCCCCCAAATGGGCATGTCCTCGCTCTTGTTAGATGCTAAAATTGTTTATACAATGATAAGAAAGCCTAAACAGGAAAAACAAGCCGTGGAAATGAGTTCAGAACATAGAAAATAATAAATATTGGCTTTTGTTTCACCTCCAATGGTTAACCATAGTCCAATACAGCTCTAACACTCCCTAGGCCCTGATGGCTCTTCAAGATTATCTGCTGAAAAAGTACCTTAATATCAGTTCTATTGACTCTGAAACCTATTCCATTGGCTCTGGAATGCTCAAAATACCCGAAATTTAAAAAAAAAAAATTCCAAAAGGTTCTTTCTAGTGAAAGTTATGCCCAACTAAAGTTTTGTCCAGTTTGGCCTAAAAACCCTCCACCAAACTTGGAAGGACTGGAGTTAACTTCACTAAAATAGTGATTACCGCCAAATTTGGGGGCTCCGCTCCAGTTTTCCACACGGTTAGGGAGGCATTAATTTTCAAAGTGTAGTGGTCACATTGTGGTGGTTAAGGCTAGAGCCGTCGGCATGACTGCTGAATGGATAAGGCCCGGGTTCCGCTCCTTCGTGTAGTGCTGACCCGCGTGCACGTTCGACCCATATGTACGTTCACCATACTCCACCCAATAAGTTCACACACCACCCAATGGTTCTTTGAACTCCGCCCAACCATTCACACTGACCCTCGATACGTTCACTGATCAACCGTCTTTTCAACGTGTGACACCACTGGCATTTACGTGCAGACTCTGCCCGTTCACGGGTCGAAACCACCCAACACTCCGTTCAGTCATGCCCACTGGCGTTCAAATCCTACCACGTTCACTACTGACACTGTTTGCTGACCCACGTTCACACTCTGCCTGCTGGTGACTCGTGCCCACCCGAGTCGGGTCGAGTCGACCCAATGACCCAAAAAATTTTAACTTCAAAATTTTCAACCAAATTGAACCATTAGGCCTAGGGCCACGTGGCACCCACTAATAGACCATCCAAATTTTTATAAAATAATAAAATTTTCCATTTTCCACAAAAATTCTGAAGATGCCAATTTTGCTTTCCAAAGTGTTGTTTTGAAGGTTACTGGGAAAAATTAAAACTTGAATATCTTCCACATCCGACATCGGATTTGAGTGTTGTTTGTGTCGTTAGGATCGTAATGACGAACATTATACGGTCGATCAATTTATTACCAATTCTGAGTAGTTCCAAATTTGAGCATTTTTTTCACTTAGGACATGATCACCTGATCACTCATGATCTTTTTTTCTTGATCACATGCTCATTCAAGAAGTTACTGAAAGAATAATTTAAATACTCAGGAAGGAAGAATAAACAATAGTCTAAAACCATAAATCTAAAAAAGAGCAGTCTCATAAAGAAATAATATATGTCTATAAAATATTTTTCTTTAATGATTATTTTAGGAAGCTATCAACTCCCTCTTTATCTTGCCTCCATGAGTCACCATTTTCCATCAATATCAATGTAATTTGAATAAGAAATGCATGTATTATCATTCTATGTCCTTCATCAGTACCTAATCTCAACTATCAATGAACATTGAATCTTGCATCATACCCTCTCCTGGGGTTTTTATAAATATGTCCCAAATAATTTAATAAATTCTCATTGATTATATCATAAAGAAATTATGAATCATGCCAAGGTTCCAATAGAACCTTAGCCTTTGCAATCTCCAAGGCCACTCCTAGGGTTTCTTCCAAACCCTAATTTTCATTGCAAAAGCAAAAGGTCTCCCTAGGGTTTCCTTCAATCCCTAGCATTCTTTTAGGTTTCCACCATATTCATTCCTTTCACTCTGCTTTGATCATGAACTTCATCATAGGTTTCTTCACAAGGGTGATCTCAATGAATTTTCTTTAACCCAACTCTAATACCATGTTAATTTTTAGGGATAGACTATTCTTTGTTGTAAAAAACTGTATTTTCAAACTTTTTGTATAACATTCACCCCATAAAATCATAGCATCATTAGCAATCATTAGCAATTATGTAGAGAGAAAAATAACATCAACAATGTAGCATAATAATAAGGAACAACAGAATAAATGTATTCATAATAGAGACACGAGGCCTTAGTTTAGATACCAAGGGAAAACCCCACAAGGGGGAAAATCCAACCAAATTATTCTTGTATTATATATTCATCAAATGCTCAGATGAGATACAAAGTACATTAATCATGAGACATAAGTATTTCATCATTAATCATGCTAGACATCCTATGACCATTCCAACAACAAACAAGTATAGTATATTTATTATCACTATCATAAAGATTCAACCATCACTATTATGCCATAATCATAGAGACAAGCCATTGTTATATTCCAAAGGTTATTGTCGTCTCAATATCAATGTCATATATATGTAGATCATTGTCTTGCATCGAAGTCACTGTTGAGGTTACTTCCATTCATTAAAGTCATTGTCATGTAGATCTTGTCATATATAGGGTTACTGCTAAATTAAAGATCACAATCATACTAGGTCACTTCCATCAAAGTCATATTTTTGCATGCAAGGTCATTTTTATATTGATCATGGTTTCATTTTCAACAGTCACTGACTCATTGTTATGTATACCATTGTTTCAATAAAGACCATTGTCTCACAACATATAGATTATTTTCCATACATCACATGGAGAATTATATGAATCATAGCACATAATATGTGAGCCACATGTGCAAGTGCAAGCAATTGGTGTGAGCTACATAAAAGCATAATGTGAACCACATATATAGAGAGTGATGCCACATAGAGAGAAATTCCACATAGACAATGATGCCACAGTTATAGAGATTGATGCCACACACAGAGTGATGCTACAATTATAAAGAGAGATGCCACATAGAGAGTGATGTCATAGTTATAGAGAGATATGCCACACAAAGAGCGATGCCATAGTTATAAAGAATGATTCCACACGTAGAGCAATTCCATAATAGAGAATATGGGTCACACACAATAATATAATATGAACCATTTTTTATTAGCAAACCACAAAGATAATACAAACCACTATAATAAACGAGATCATCTCTCAATGATGTGAGCTTGATGTGTTCCAAAATGAGCCACACAATTGGCTATATATAGTTCATCGTGCATATGAAGGGACACATCCCTTAGGGTAGACCAACTTCTAAATGGAGGAAAATTCTTAAATCAAAATATCCTTAAAATAACATTTAAATATATTTATCACATGCCTTTAATGATGTCATGTAATATGTTAATGAGAGGAGTGCCAAACCAATTTATAAATATTAATAATAATATTCCTCTTTGTTCAATTGAATTCTTATTTTGACTAATATAAATTATCTTTGAGGCAGGGTGGGCTTCTTTGAGGGTAGATGGGTTCCTATGGGGAAATTCATCCCATAGATGCCCCAATTTTCAATATTGTCAGCGATATGGGAGAAGTTAATGCATAATTTGGCCCGTGTTAAGAAATCAATAATTATCATGGTGGTATGATTTCTTTAGCTTTATTCTTTTCTAGTTTACAAGGTGAGAAATGAAGTTACTTATATGCATACAACAACAAAAAACTAAAGCCTAAAGTAGGTAATTAGTGTTAAATTCATCTTAATTATCTAAATAGAAGAGTTTATCTCGTTTGATGTATTCTTCATGGAAAGAGTTTAAGTGACAATTATATCAAATTTAAGCATAAACGAATGTTAAGGCATTCTCTCTCATTTGATGGAAATCTTATCTTTTTTTTCCCTTTATTTTTGGTGGAAAGACTTATTAGTGAAAAAAAGAATATGTCCAAACGTAATTTTCATGTTTTTACTTAGTATAAATTTATGTGGATTTTATGCTTGTGAGATAAACTTTTATTTCTCTCCTTTTCTCCCAATAAAGTTTACTTTATTCATGAAATTACATGTTAATGTTTTAATACTATATGATAAGTCTTCTGTAATTTAAATTATACTAAATCTAAAGCTTGCAGGATATCCCATGCTAGAGTAAATCTTTCACCCGCAACCCACATAGTTAGAAAATAGACCAAGTATCAATCCAACATGCAATAGCCAACATCATTGTAAAATTAGCTAAGTACAAGTCAATGCGGGTGAAAAGTATTGTGTAAGACTTATTTGCACCTCAAAAGGTGGATATTATTATATAGTTTGGAAGTGGATCCGCAAACAAATATTAAAATAATAATTATTTTCGCAAAGTGTTTCAAATATTTTGACTTGGAAATAAATAGTAGATAATAAAGTTTGTTGTAAATGAAGCCAAAAGTGAATAATAAATTATTATTTATCTTCTTTGCAATTTGCCCTCATTATTTAAATTTGACATGAAGTAATAAAAGAATAAATGTTCGTGGGAATGGTAATTCCTCCCATAAATGTAAATGGTATTTGCAAAATGAAATATTAATTTTGTTGTTGGGAAAAAGTTAAAAGTCTTTCAAGTAAATAAATACAGAAAAAATAATTCATGAAAAAGGTAAGGGATAACCTCATAGGGCTAGGTGGTCCTAGGTGCTCACAAAGCTAACACCCTTGAAATGACACATGGCATTGGTTGCCATGTATCGGATATACAAACATGTTAACATGGTCCTATTATAAAAAACTTGTAAGAACCATATATTGGTGTTTCAGAGTCAAAATAGAACGAAGTTTACATCATCCAAAAATATCTCCACTACTAAAAGATGATAAAAATTTTAAATGTGAAATTTAATAAAACAACCAAAAAAAACTAAAAAACTAACTATAATTTATAACTCCACTTCTTTAAAATGATTTGCAAATTGGATTTATTACACTATACTTATATGATTGTCTCATTTTATGTGAAGTACCCTTCCCTTTATACAAATAATTCTTGTAAGAAGTGTAAGATGAAGTATTCTCTTCACTATATTAGAACATGGTGTCCTCAAACTTCAAGGATGGGCTGCCAAAACCTTGAAAAGATCAAACTTCTTAAAGCCTAAATTGTTGAAGCTCATCATAAATTACATTTTCTTCTTAATTCCCTGTTTACATGGAATTTTAGTTATAAATATATTTATTTGAGACACGTCTTCATAGAGTATGCAGTAGTTTTCATTTAACTATTCCTAGTTCAAAATGTCATTATTTGAAAAGAAAAAAAGGAATAGACGTTTCCCTTTTTTTAAAGGATGAAAAAACAAAATTTTCCCTTTAATCTAATAAATTAAGTTTTGTTGGTGTGCACTTATACCTTTGGTTACCATTGTTAATAATTAATTTTTCTATATATTTTATCATAATCAAAATAAATTAAAGAATTTTATAATTAAATAGTTAAATTATAAAAATGATATAAATATTTAATTTTATAGAGAGGTCATTGAAGATATATTTGTATTTAGAAGTAATTTCCACAGTAGATAGTTGTTAGGTGTATTTGACTTAGTAATGGACATTTTTAGGGAATATGTGAAAGAGGTAAAGAAAGGACCTTGATTTGAGGTGCTATTGGAAAAGGCATGATGGAGTATGCGCCAAATATGCTTAATAAGTCATACAATGTGTTATAGGTCAATTTGGGCATCATCCCCCATGACCTGGTCAAACTGGACATCATCCCTAGGACCAATGAAATAGTGTCTATAATCCCCTTATATTTCAGTTGATATATTCCCTAAGAGAAGAA
This sequence comes from Pinus albicaulis, assembly GCA_034641835.2. NCBI lineage: Eukaryota > Viridiplantae > Streptophyta > Pinopsida > Pinales > Pinaceae > Pinus > Pinus albicaulis. The sequence continues at coordinate 110,807,975 of CM076581.1, forward strand.
AAATACATTCATGGCTTCTATTATGAGATTTCCAAGGTTTGAAGTATATGTTATATCAATTATTGACTCACCAACGCAGTCTCTAAAGGGACTAACCGCGTTGCAGTGACAAATCCTCCATTCAAAGGTGCACTGCAGTGCACTTCCTGACACTCAAGGGTGTGTTGGTCACTTGGGAGTGGAATTCTCATTGTTCCGAGAATCTCCACATGGCCAATGCCTTCTAGAAGAGTCCATATGTGTCAAACTTCGAATCCAAGTGTCCATCTAACATCTCTGAACTTGGGAACATGTCTTTCCTATTATTAGAAAGTCATTCATTGAGAAACTACCATCAGTTTCCATATAAATTGAGCACTCATCCTAGTCCTAGAAAAGGAATAAATTTGGTAAGGTTATGTTGTTGGATTCGCATTTGATAAGAGAGTGAAAGTATTGATATGTTGCTAGTATGATGTTGGATGTGATGAGGCTGGAATGAAGCTCGAGTAGGTTGACAACAAATTTGTCCATTGGTTGTAATCTCCCCCTTCTATTCTTTAATAAAGATTGTTGTTCATTTTCCCATACATATGTATCTATTTCTTGTGCAATGTATTCTTGAATGATGTATGCATTTCATATCTAATCAATTTTATTTGAGTGAGATAAGTAGATATCTTGTATATTGCATGTTGTTTTTTGTTCTCTATTTTTGTTTGCAGGAATCAATCTAGAAATTTGGGTTGGATTGAGAGCGACGACAACAGTGACAAAAGGAGAAGGAGAAGCGATTGAATCACAAGTAGGCTCCTTTACCATTCTCTAAATCTTCTTGTTTTAGAGAAAGTGATACTAATTATTTCCCCTATTTTTCTAAGTGACAAACACCACACTTAGGGAATTTGGTTTATCCGTAGATCACAGTTCCGCATAACAAATTAGCGACTCCACTAGAGAGTATCCTATCATTCCTAGTGTTTTTTTCTCCATTTATCTTTGTCAGTAGCATCTACTTTCAGTTATTAGGCATTTGAATGAAAAAATTGCATTAGAAGTGTGTTATGTTGCTTGGTTTTTCAATCCTTGTTGCGCCCAACGCACAGTTGGTCAAGACACAGTGCACTGTCTCCCACTCAGGGGTGCTCTACAATGCACTGTCTCCCCTTAGAGACTGTGTTGGCCCCTCAACCAACCAAATTCCATCTAAATTTTTCATTGCTATCATTTTCATCCACTTGTTTGTTGTATTCTCAAATGTCTAATACCCCTTAGAGACCAGTAAATTTTCTTGTTCTTCCTCCCTTGAAAAGTAAAATTTTTCAATGCCTCTTTCGTGTTTTTCTTTATCATTGGAAACTCAAATTCAAAGTATTTCATTTATGCATTAGAACAATTTGTTTTCGAAGAGGAAATTGTTGTTTCATTCCTCGTTTCCTGTAGGAAAATTGTAGTTCCATTTTTCATTTTCCTAAAAGAGAAATTGTTGTTTTATTCCTCGTTTCTCCAAGAAAACACTTATTTTATTGATTGATGCATATAGTTTCCTTTCTTGAATTCACATCAAGGGAGCTTAAAAGAAAAACATGCATGTGCATATAGTGAATTATGTGTGTTGCTTAGGAAAAAGTTAGGAAAGCTGCATTTTAGTTTGTGCTCTTTGTTGTTTGTTCAAAAACTAATTGCTCTTTCCCTTAGTAGCTAGGATTTTCATTGAAAAAACTAAATTGAAAAGTTTGTTTATCATTTAGTTTGCATTTTTAGGAATTTCCATCACATCACACGGTAAACCTCAAAGACAAAATTTTAAACAAGATCAACCTAAAATTTACATAAATTTACCTAAGAAAGCATTGGAACATTAACAATAACATTTAGAAGGTCTAGGCTAGAGACTTGTTCTAGCCTCGTTAAAGATATCATTTGTCACTAACTTGTTTGCGATACATTCTGAGTGTGATAACCTTACTCCTTGTACGTAAGTATAAAGAAGCTTGTCCACGTACCTTCGGGTATATAGGGTGGTGTTCTAGTACGAAAAGTATAAGGGGGTGCTCTCATTGTGCGGATTTGCATTAGATAGCGCTAATATGGACTTGGGCCTCCATGTACCTTCAAGTATATTTGGGAGGACAACTTTAGGTTGCTATCCATCCATAGGTAACCGAGTCGGTCGCCTTGTAGCTTGTGATACACTGAACACAACATTTGGGGAGATTGTCTGCCCGTACTTCTTGGTTCGCCAAGAGGTATTCAGCAGTTCACAATTACTTGGTAAAATTTTTGCCTAGAATTACCCTTTTATTTTGTTTATTTTTTTTTGTTCATAAAATAAATCAGTCATCGTGGAAGAATAACATCCCTTTCCCCGTCGTTCATGTATAATAGCACTTAAACTACCTTTACCACTGGAATCCATTTCTAGTTGGCGAAGGTGACATCGTTCTACCGAAAATAGTACTATCAGTACCTCTGGTGCGAAATCATCCTCACATATACCAGAGTCGTCTCAAGTTGTTTCTACAAATCCTAGTTCATCCACTGTTGTCGAGACGCAGTATTCACAGCTACCTGTGGTCACGATCCATCCAATCAGCGAGACCATACCTCCCGAACCCGATGTTGTTCAACTGGAAGTTGATCCAGATCCCATTGTTCTTTTACCAAAACATCTAGATCTCGAAGTTGAAAAATCGGAAGTTGTTCCTGTATCGGTCGCTCCACAATCAATTGTAGCCATTGAGTCTCCCATATCCCGCAGTCAACCACCTGAAATATACCATGGGCTTGATAGAAAAATCCTTCCACTTGGTTTGATTTCGATTGAATAAATACCACAAGTCAAAACACCTTCGAATCCAACCCATTTTGGATCAATGCTTTATCTTTATGAGACTTTTCCTCAATCACCTCACACTGATTTCTTTGATCCTGTGTCAATTTGAGTTCCCATAGATCATGTAGGGTATACATTGGGTTGTATGACCATGGCTGAGACAACATCTTCAGTTGTACCATCTATTCTAGTTGCAACAGCAGCTGCTCTTGCTACCCCGTCGATGTTCACCACATCACCAGAGTCACATCTATATGGTCGCCCTTTCGTCCCACCTGGTTACCAATATTTATCTGGAACATTCTCTAATGCATCCTCAAACCCATGGACTTCACCAATGTCATCCTCTGGTATTCTATCTGGTACATTTATGATGAGTATTGAACGACTTGATCCTTTATATACATCTTCAGTGCAATATCAAGCTGGTCCATCTAGGTATATTCCATCTAGTACCATATCAACTATACTCCCGGAATTTGGAGAACAATAGCTTCCATCTTATTATACTCCTCATGCTAGGGGGAAACCTATGGTCACCCATTTTGACAATACTTTGTCATTATTTGGTCATCCTAATGTCGAAATGATTATTTGTGAGCGGCAACCTATTATGCTTGTTCAACCACAAACAGTTGTGCAATCATATCAACCGGTTCAACCTGTTGCACCCACATCTACTCCACTTGTTAATACATCCTTACCCCTATTACAGGCTCAAAGTGTTGTACCTCAACCATCTCAGGCGAGTCCTTCCACCTAATACCCTCAAGTATTAGGCCCTCAGACTCCAACTCCTTCGGCTGGTTTACAACAAGCTCTTGTATGCATAATTATTTATTCACAAGATGGATTACCATATTATGGGATGTCACAACTACAACCGGGTTTTACTTATTCACAATCGAATCCAGGCTATTCTAGTTTGGGTTATAATCTTGGTGGACAGACACCTTGGAAGCTGCAAGCGCAAATTCCACATCAATCATTCCAACGACAAGTAGCTTACCCAGGTTTTGGTCAACATAATCCTCAAGCATTTGCTTATAAAAAAAAAAAAACCCTATCTGGGAACCAGCAAAAAATTCCTTATGATGGTGCTCAAAGGCCTGTTGCCCAAGCAATTCCATCATACCCTGGCTATGCTCAACCTGACTTACAACGAAAATTTCCCTTTATTGCAACTTTAGAATTATTTGATTTAAACCGTCTTACCAACGATCTAATAAGCTATGCTCCTTGGTGGCCGATGATACCACATAAATTGCCCTCGGATATTCCTAAGTTCACTGGAAACGCTGAGGAAGACCTATCGACGCATGTTATGACTTATCATTTTTGGTTTTCATCTAACTCCTTAAATGATGACTCTGTTTGACTGTGTCTTTTCCAGCGTACATGTGGAAATTTCTAAATCTTTACACTTTATGCAGAAATTATTTACTGTTAATCTGGTTATGCTCCTCCTACATAGACAAGTTATTAACTGAATAAATTCAAGTTGAAATAGAAGCAAAAAAAATAACAGATCTCCACCAATCCAGATCTAGAACAAGTTTGTGCACACATAGAGAAAGTGACACAGTAATTTCTGGACAAATATTCCTCAGAAAAAACAAATGCGGGAAAATCGGTCTGTGGCTGCTGGAGGGTTTTATTATTAAGAATTTTCTGAATACAAAAATCTTGGGTTCTAGATCTAGAAAACCTGACAGATAAATATTAGATCTACAACTCCCTGGCTAATCTAGGGCTAAAATAATGACTGATCCATACCCTCAAACGAGATTTACAGAACTCAGCCAAAATTAGGGCCTAGAAACCCCAACGCTACCCCTGAAGCCTCTGCGTCAGCTTCTGAAGCCCCTCTAACCCTCAACGCTGCTCTGGAAGGGAATTTTCTACCCTGGAATGGGTGACATAGTCTCTACGCTGCCCCTTAGGGTCCCTGCATAACCCTTGAGGGCTTCCTGCTAAAAATCACACTGTCCTTGAGGGACTTCGATGTCCTTGTTGCTGTTGCTCTCCTACTTCTGTGTTGTCTCTCTGAGTTGATATTTGCCTCTTGTTTATTCTAGACCCTGGGATTAGATCATCCCCTTGGCCTAAATTCCCCTCTCTACAGCTAAAACACTTCTGAGAATTCCTAGCAAACCCACCCTATAATCTCAGCTTAGCTTCAATGCTCTGCCTCTGTGTGTCTTTACAAATTACCCCAAAGATCTTGAATCAATGGCTAAGATTAAAAGAAAGCTTGATCCGTGTGACTTATGACAATTTCATCACATGTTTAATTAAATTCACTTGAATTATTTAAGTTTCCTAAGTTTTAACTTAGGAAATACATTAAAATAATTAATTAATTTAACATATCCTAAACCACATGAAATTTCCCAAATCCCTTTTTGGGTCTTGTAAATCAAGTGTACTCTAATCCCTCCACAAAATTTGGGATCTAGAGCACAACTAATGCTACCCCAAATACAAAAAATCTGAACACTCCCTCTTAGCATCAAGTGTGTGCTCTAGCGATACATCACACCATGCATTACAAGACTTTGGGTATTGGTTTTGTGCTACTGATGCTTGGCCTGCTGCAACTCAACTCTGCATTGCTACTGCCATTTTGTACTACTTCCCATGACTCTGCCACTGCCACTACAACTTTTGTACTACATCTCCCTCTCAATATGATGATTTTGTGCTGCTCATAGCACTGCCACTATTGATCTGCTGCACTGCAACTTTAGTTGTTGAGAGAAACAACTGAATCTCCTGCCCAATCTTTGACAGACAAGTCAGATGGGCTTCATCTTGATCACTGAAGATCCATAGGCTACAGATCTATGTTGGCATTTGAAGGATGATACACAGCTACAACTTTGCACTACATAAGTAGACTCCCTATGCACTATTGAAGTCACATAATCCCCTTATGCTGAAATCTCTCACGTTGTTGCTGCACTGCGTTGTCCCTCTGAAGCCTTTTGCGCTACTCAAGGATCCTGCTTCACTTCTATGTAGCTCCTCTACATATCCATGACACCCCACCTTTGTGGTTCATGAGCACTCATGGTTGCATCATCTTCTGACCCATCATCTGCCACAATAGCCTTGGAAGAAGAGGCTTTCTTATCCTTTTTCTTCTAAGGAAAATTGCTGGAAAAATTTCCCATTTCACCACATTGGAAGCACTTGATCTTTGAGAGATTCTTCTTCTTCTTTGGCTTCCCCTTTGATGCTAAGGCTGCATATTCCTCATCTTCCTTCTTCACTTTTCTTGATCCAGAGCTATACTGCTTCTTGGTGAATCTACGGAGTTCTTCTTGATGTAGAATTATCCAAAAGTTGTCCCAATCTGGTAGGTCTACTTTGCCCAAGACACTTTGGACAAAGGTCTCCCCCTAATCCATGACTGCATTGAGGGCAGTCCTAACCATCACATCGTCTTCCACCATAGCACCAGTTGCATTCAACTGATCTCTGAATGACTGCAGTATGAAGAGGAAATGCTCCATGTCTTCTCCCTTGGCCATCATGAATGACCTCATCTGTGTCTCCAACAACATCTTCCTTTGGATAGATTTTCCCTCATATATGGAGATCAAGGCCTTCCACATCTCATTAGTTGTCTTATTCTCAGCTATGTGTGGTACAATATGGTCCTTGATTCCATCCATAATCAACCTCTTGGCATGCCCAAAAGCCTCCTTATGCTTCCGAAGGAAATCCAGATCTGTCGGTGTGGCCAGAGTTTGCTCTGCATGGTCTCTAAGATTGTATGCCTCAAAGACTATCAGGATCCTTGCGTTCCAAACTGAAAAGTTTGAGAGGCCATCCAACCTGTCCTGATCACGCAGTCCATGAGGAGCCATCTACTTAGAATGTGTCAGAACTGATTTTTCTCTTTGCTAGAGAAATGGATCTAAAGCCCTTAGTGAAATAGGCATCTTCTGCTCCCTCTTAAAACTGATTTTCCTCCTTGAAAATTTTCCAAATCAACTATGATTCAACTCTCTTTGATCCTCTGATAAAACTGCAAGTTTATTTGGCTAGAAAATCTCTGAGAATTTGATCTCCTCTCGCTCTTTGTCACTAATGCTTAGGATAAAAATATAAAAACTTCAGAAATTTAACCCTACTAGCACCTTTTGAATTTTTGCAGCTTTTCTTCAGTTTTTTCTGGATCTGACATATTCAAACCTGCATCACCCTGGCAGGCTTCAAACTAATCCAACCCTGTTTCTGAGTTGCCTTTGCGCAGTAATTGTGTGGGCTTACTAGGAGACAGTGTTAGACTGTGTCAACCTTCCCTCTGCGTGAATCTGCCTCTGAAAACTGCGTTTTCCCTTCATATCTACGTTTCTGCTACTTTTCCAGTTGCTTCCTGTAGCTAGAACCTTTAGATTCTTGCTGGTGACCCTCCTAGATCTGAAATTTCTCTAATACCATGTGGAAATTTCTAAATCTTTAAACTTTATGCATAAATTATTTACTGTTAATCTGGTTATGCTCCTCCTAATTAGACAAGTTATTAATTGAATAAATTCAAGTTAAAATCAAATAAAAACACATAACATATCTCCACCAATCCAGATCTAGAACAAGTTCATGCACACATAGCCAAAGTAACATAGTTATTTCTGGACAAATATTCCCCGGAAAAAACCAGTGCGGGAAAATCGGTCTCTGGCTGCTGGAGGGTTTTATTATTAAGAATTTTCTGAATACAACAAGCCTAGGTTCCAGATCTGGAAAATCCGACAGATAAATATTAGATCTACAGGTCCCTAGCTTATCCGAGGCCAAAATAATAACTGATCCACACCCTCAAAAAACATTTATAGAACTTAGCCAAAATTAGGGCCTAGAAACCCCAGTGCTGCCCCTGAAGCCTCTGCGTTATCCTCTGAAGCCCCTCTAACCCTCAGCGCTGCTCCAAAAGGGAATGTGTTACCCTAGACTAGGTGACGCAGTCTCTATGCTACCCCTTAGGGTCTCTGCGTAACCTCTAAAGGCTTCCTGCTGAAAATCACGATGTCCTTGAGGGATTGCGCTATCCTTGCTGCTGCTGCTCTCTTGCTTTTGCGTTGTATCTCTGAGATTATCTCTACCTCTTTTTGATTCTAGACCCTGAGATCATATCATCCCCTTGGCCTAAATTCCCCTCTCTACAGCTGAAACAATTCTGAGAATTCTTAGCAAACTCACCCTAGAATCTCATCTTAGCTTCAGTGCTTTGCCTGTACGTGTCTTTACAAATGACCCCAAGCCTTTCCTTTATACTTTTCTCATTGGGAAACAAATGGCCATGATCAGATCTTGAATCAATGGCTAAGATTAAAATAAAGCTTGATCCGTGTGACTTAAGACAATTTCATCACATGTTTAATTATATTCACTTTAATTATTTATGTTTCCTAAGTTTTAACTTAGGAAATACATTAAAATAATTAATTAATTTAATATCTCCTAAACCAAATTAAATTTCCCAAATCCCTTTCTAGGTCTTGTAGATCAAGTGTACTCTAGTCCCTCCACAAAACTTTGGAGCTAGAGTGCAATTGATGCTACCCCAAATACACAAAATCTCAACAGTATGCTCATTGGTCTGACCACGAAATGGTACATTGAGTTACCAAGAGCTTCATTTGATAATTTCACTGCCCTGGCTTCTGGATTTTTGACCCACTTACAATTACCCATACGATATGAAACTGGAACGAAACTCTTGACTAATTTTAAATAGACTAATGCTACTCACATTTCTAATCATATTCATGAGTGGTGTCGTCGTCGTAGAATGGTCAAGGTATTTGTTCCTGATCAATTCCTTGCTGAGTGGTTCATGTTGAAGTTTTCAACAAGAACAGTGAAGGAGGCATCCTGAAACATCATCCTTAATCCTAGTTGGAAAATAATCACCTAAACTAGCTGGGGCCCACACAACCTATTTTTAGGTGTATGTCTATTTGTAGACATGGTGAGCATATTCTATATGTAGCAGGAGGCTATTTGTAGATGGTTGGTCAAATGTGAAAAATAGATGAGATTCTATTTTTAGAATATTGGGCGAAGTCTATTTATAGATCGTTGATCTAAAAATAGATGCATGTCGATTATTATTAGCCCTTAATAATAAGCAGACTCTTGGAGCGCTTTATTTCAGTATACAGATTAGGAAAATTAGTGGGCTGAAGGAATTGCGCAATTCCTAAGGGTTTACTGGAGTTCATGCATGGAGGACTCAGTTAGAACTGAAGAGGAAAAGTTATGACAGAGTAGTTCATGGAGTTGTATTCAGTTTAACTCAGTTAGACTTAGTTGAGCTAGTTGTATCTAATCTAACTGAAAGATACACTAGTGAGAGTGGAGTGAATTAATTAGTAAATTAATTCAAAAATAATAACTCATTAATCAACTGAACAATACAACAGTTAACTACAGTGCATGTCAGATCCAGTGGAGACCCAGTGTAGAGATAGGTGAAAGGGTGAGATAGACTATCTGTTGTGACCATAGTGATGCATGGATTGCATCTACATATACATTGGAGTTTCCAATGATAATAACGCAGTCAAGGAGAGTGGGATTGCATCAAATTGGTCTTTGTAATCAGCTTCGATTGCGCAGTGGAGGCAGGCTAGCAGGAGGGCAGATATTGGTGCATGGATTTGCAGACTTCTTCTATGTTAGTGTGTGACGATTGATTGTACTGAGTGCTTGATGTACTAAGATTTGTATGAGATTTTTACATGATCTCCATGATACATAATATATGATAGTTGGGGCTTTCAGCTTCAGGCTTTCCTGTTAAACAACTGTGTTACGTGTGTTTTTATTGCTTCATGTGTTTTTCAATTTTTTATTAAATTTCCGCAAGAATTATAGTGGAAGGATTCTGTATTTTGCAAGAAGATAAATATTGTGAGATCAGGAGAGTCCAGATATATAAATACATATTTTATATAATTTCTACATTATTAATTCCCTGTTACCATCTATAACCAAGAATGTGGCTAAGGGTGGTGTCGTCACTAAAGAGAAGGTCATTGCTCATGCCCAGTACTTAGATTTGATTTATACTCAGTCTGGCATGCTCTATGAGAAAATTCCCAACGCGCCGCGATCTAATTTTACTATTCCTCCTCCATCTAAGGAATCGCATGCCGGTGACGGTATGATCGGTACTGCAAGCATGCATCACTCTATTACATATGATCCTACACCTTCTTCCAAAATTCATGTCGTGTAATTTGACAAAGACATAAGTGACAAGCAACCCGGAAGTAAGAAAAAGGGGAAATCAAAGAAAAATCAAACTTCAACCCCGCAGGAACGACCATCTGATCAAAAAACTGGAAATCAAAAACCTCGTTACCCTTGCATAATATTTAATGAGGAGCACTTTTTTTGAGACTGTCCTCACCGCACCGAAGTCTCAAAATTGATTAAGACCTCGCATGCTTCTGTGGTGTTGACAAACCCACTTTTGAATCTAGACACAAATTTGGTTGCTATGGATCCAGCTTCTAGTTCCCAAGTGCTTATGCTATCTGTCACAAAGCCAACATCTGATGTTTTGGTTTCGATGCATAATAAATATTACGGTAGTCAGGCTACTGATCAACCTACTACCTGAACCACGAATCTTTCTACGGAATCTGTTCTGCCAACTGCTATTCCTGATTTAACAATAAAGCCACCGAAGGGAGTTGTTCATAAATCGACATTTAATCCTCGAGCCCGAGCTGCTCAAAATTATAATATAGTTGAATATTTGGCTCAATCCCCTTTAGCTATGTTGACGCTTGAGGTACTTCAAAATTTTCCCTCCCAAAAGTAGGCTTTGTTGTCGGCAATTGGTGGAATCGATTCAACAAATTCCAATCTTGTAGTCTTTAATCATACAGGCTATGTGCCACAATTACCAGCAGAATTGGCGTTCTCCATCCAAGTAAATGTTCTCAATCACCTTGTTCATCATACTATTATTGATGAGGGATCATCTACCTACATTATGTCTCTAAACTTCTGGAATTCGCTTGGCTCACTATGCCTATCTCAATCACCTACGACGTTGAAATATTTTGACGGTCGTACATATAAGCCTTGCAGTATCATCAATAACCTGCATGTCGAATTGGGGGGAAAATAGTAAATGTTGAATTTGATGTCATTGAGGGACCCCTTGATTACAACATTTTACTCGGAAGGCCATGGGTATATGCTATGACTGCAATCGTCTCTACATATTTTAGAATAATCACTTTTCCTCATAAAGGTGTTATCACAATCATCAATAAACTCTCCTTCTTTGCCTCCAGTTCCCAGGTAACCGGGAGTGTTCTGTTAATTCACGCACCCCAACTAGCACTTCAAAAAATTGGTGTATGACTCTTAAAGGATTCTTCCCTAATGGGAACCTTATCATTACCTCTGCCTGCAATGTTGGCAGAAATTGCAAACATAGAGACCTGCTACATGATATCTTCCACTCAATATAGCTTAAGGGAGATTATAGGTGATTCTCTAGTTGTTACGTTGGATGAATTTCTGCCGCCCAACCCAATTGAGCTGGCATAGAAATCAATCTACATGGTTTGGGCGACGAATCTGAAATCATCCTCGCTGACCATTTAGGTTGATCATTCATTAGGTTTTGGTACTCCATCTGATCCTTTTTCATCCACATTATTGACTGATGATGGCATTGTGGAATCCATGATGCTAGAAGGAGAACCATGGGAAGATCATCATCATTGTTCCCATCTTCAGGATTATGAAGAAGATAATATTATTGAACTATATCACCCATCGATCAAAACATTCTTTTCGAATTCTGTTCCCATTAATGAATTGAGTTCGAGCGATACTTATCAAATATTGAATAAACCATTTCTATCGATATTTTGACCAAAACTGACGTTGTAGAAAACATTCATGTCAGCATGTCTTGTTCTCCATCAAAACTCGAAACTTATCGCTCTCTCTTTTGTGAATTTCGTGATATATTTTCTTGGTCTTACGAGGAAATTCCATTCATAGATACTAGTATCATTGAACACACTATTAACATGTACCCTGATGTCAAACTGGTACGTCAACGCCTTCGTCCTATTCATCCGAAGAAGGCTGATGCCATTAAAGAAGAAGTTGAAAAACTTTTGCCTACGGGTTTCATTTACCATGTTCTGCTAACTGATTGGGTTTCCAACATTGTTCATGTTATGAAGAAACAAGGGACCATCAGAGTGTGCGTCGATTATCGGGATGTCAATATTTCTTGTCCAAAAGACAACTATCCTACTCCCTTTATCAACGAGATTATTGATGATTGTGAAAGATGTGAAATTTTTTCATTCATGGATGGATTTTATGGCTACAATCAAATCAATATCAGCCTAGAGGATCAATATAAGACAACATTCACCTGTCCCTGGGGCACATTCGCTTATCGGAAACTCCCATTTGGTTTAAAGAACATTGGGGAAACATTTTAGATAGCAATGGATTATGCTTTCAATGACATCAAGCACATTTTTCAACCTTATCTATATTATTTACCCGTGCATTCACGAAACCGGACTGATCACCCGATTAATTTGAGAGCTATCTTTCTATGCTGCCGACACTACAAAATATGCCTCAATCCACATAAATGTGTGTTTTGTGTTAGTTCTGGTCATTTTCTAGGATTCGTCGTCTCAAAAGAAGGAATTTGAATCAACCCACTCAAGGTCCAAGCTATTCTTGATTTTCCTGCACCATCAAATTTGCTTCGGTTACAAAAACTTCAAGGAAAGGCTAACTTCCTAAGGAGGTTCATACCCAACTATGCCAAAATGGCTAAAGGATTTACTCGTCTCTTGAAAAAGGGGATTCCTTTCCATTGGGATAAGGTTGTGCAAGCTTCTTTTGATGTTATCAAGGATACACTTGTCTGGGCATCATTAATGTATCCCTCCAATTATCAGAGTGATTATTTCTTATATATCATCACGACTGATATGACCATTGCTATGGTATTGGTCCAAGAAGGATATGGGATAGAACATCTGATATATTATTTAAGTCGTAATATCAATGATACAGAAGTGAAGTATTCATATGTCGAAAAGCTCGCCTTGGTGGCTATTCAAGATGTCCAAATATTTCGCCATTATATCCTATTCCGAAAACCATTTTCAGTTTGGATTGCAACCCCATGACTTACATTCTATCACGTCAATTTCTCGGGGGAAAATATTAAAAATGGATTGTCATTTTGCAGGAGTTTGATTTGGAATTCATCAAATCCAAGTCAAATAAGTCTTTAGTTTTAGCTAAGCTTATCTGTGATCTTCCCTCTCATAGTACTGCTACTACATCGAAACCATCAATTCTTGATGAGTCTCTATTTCTGATCGGATCATATGATCCTTGGTATGGGGATTTTATCATTTATCTCCAAACCTAGACTTTTCAGCCCAATACCTCTCACTCTCAATAGCGATGTATTCGACACCAAGCTAAAGATTATCTGGTCATCGGTGATACACTTTATCGTCGTAGTGTCGATATGATTTTAAGGAGGCACCTCACTCATGAGGAGGCAGAGAAGGTTATAAATGATTTTCATGGTGGGGCTTGTGGTGGAAACTTGTCTGGATATGCTACCGTGCAGAAGATACTCTGCACTGGTTACTTTTTGCCTACCATATTTCGTGATTGCATCCTCGCGATTGGAATTTGTCATGCGTGCCATATATTTGATCGTAAAATCCATGAACTTCCAGCACCGATGCATCCCGTTATCATTGTGGGACCATTTTCAAAATGGGGCATTGACTTCATGACCTGCAACCCTCGCTCGTCTGGGGGGCATGGTTATATTTTGTGGTTATATTATTATCGCAGTAGACTACTTTACCAAGTGGGCCGAAGCGATGCCTACATTCAATACACAAGAAATAGCTGCATTATTCTTTTTCAATCATGTCATCTCATGGTTTGTTGTTCCACAGGCTAAGTCACAGATCATGGTAAGAATTTTCACAATCACATGATGAATAAGTTGACTTCCAAATTAGGACTGTCGCATGATAGTTTTACTCATTATCCACAATCAAATGGACAAGTTGAGGCTATTAAAAATATTCTTAAACAAATGCTTCAACGAATTATAGGAGTTTATAAACAAAATTAGCATTGATCCTGTACTCGACTTTGTGGGCATATCGAACCTCGGTGAGAAACACAACTGGATTTACCACCTTTCAATTGGTGCATGGTCTGGAAGCTATATTTCCTATCCAATGTGACATATCGTCGTTAAAACTCATTGTTGACTTCTTACCTGACACCTCTATTGAAGAAGCGTGTCTTTTTAACCTCATCCATCTAGATGAAACACGTTAAGAAGCCACATTGGCCAACGAAGCACATAAGAGACATATAAAGGTGCAATACGACAAGCATTTCTAGCCTCGCATCTTCTTATAGGGTGACCTGGTCTTACTTTATGATCAAGAAAATTATGTAATAGGTACAGGAAAATTTGAGCTGTTATGGCCCATATATTGTCAAAAGAGTTCTTGCTAAGGGTGCCTACAAGTTGGTAGATTATGATGGAATTCCATTGGTGTAGCCCTGAAATGGGTTGTATCTGAAACGTTAATATGCTTAAAAATAAGTGTAGTAAACTATTGTATTATATTGTATCTATGTTGTTTATTTTGATTTACTGTCTTAGTTTGTTTTTCTAGAGTTTTCTTAAAGTTAGTAATCCGCTTTACATTTCATCGCAGATGTCTGAATCTTTGGAACCATTCATTAGTTATGTTGATGGTGTTAGTCGTAGCACGCAGAATCTATCCTCTGCAGCGTGGTCCATTTTCACTCTGAATGGTGAGTTAGTGAGCTTTCAAGGGATTTGTATCGGTCGATCTACAAACAATATCGTTGAGTATAGCGCGTTGATCAAAATTCTCTCTGATGCCATTTCATTTGGAATTAACCGCATCATCATTAGGTTAGACTCACAACTTGTGGTACTACAACTTACTAGTGTTTATACTGTCAAAAATCCAATGCTGCATCATATGTTCCTAAGAGTTCGACTTTTGGAAAGACATTTTGATTTCATTCAATATCAACATATTTCCAGAAACTTGAACACATTAAATGATTCCTTAGCAAATTATGTTATACACAAACATTTGCAACACATGTAAAGACATATTTTCAATTCACCACATAACTAAATAGGATTGTGCAATAAGCATAGGAAAAAATTGAAAGCAAATAGATAGATAGTTATAGGTTTTTACAAAATTTGTGCCCAAGACACATTGATCATCTGACCTCAAAATGTATGCAAAATTTCAAAGTAAACTAGTGATTTACATGATAACAAGCTATTGATCTAGCTATCCTACACAATAACAACATCCAACGGTTAGGGACGCCAATTGTATGGAATTTCAGTCTCATGGGTAACTCTTAGATCCGGAAATCTATAATCCCGAGAGTCAATCCCTATATGTGTTATTGGCTTGTCTCCTCTCTGCTATGGCTGACCCGCTAGTCGAACTTGACCTACATCTGCATATGTCAAAATTTTAGTTTAGTCTTGGGAAACATAAAAATACAAAAACATGTATAAACCTTAGAAAAATAAAAAAACATGGTCAAAACATTCTTACCAATTGCACCCCATTGAGTGCCGTCTAGTAGAACCAAGTATGGATCTCCACGGAAGTCCACGCCTGCATATGCATAATCATCGACGACGACCATCTATCGTATAAACCAGGCAAACAATGCAATTGAGAATAATATGTTCGATTGACCAGCATGTCTCGCCATAAATTCTACCCATCTCTACATCCCTTGATCACTAGGCCCAGATATATCCAGTGTAACATGTTGGGGCTGCATCAATGGAATCCGCTCTAAGGTGAAGAAAATCAGGATCGAGTCATAGTTGAAATTATTCTTCCTTCCTCCCTTTGCCTTGTTCAGTTGCTATTTCATCTAAAAGAGAACAAATTCAGCCCAGTTAAATATTGTTGGTTCCAATCACTCCAATGCATACTTTATGTATGATTTGTTTTCCACATGTAGTGTAGCAGTACCGGCAAGTTTTGCGATAGAGAATAGGATGGTCCTCAAAGTAAAATCACGTACATCAAGGATGTTTATTTTCCCATCCTTATGAGGTTGAGTCCCTAGATTTCAATACTGCAATATGTAATCTCTCACTGACTCTCCTCCAAGAGCAGACCCTGAAAGAGAAATGGGCGGACCTCGCCCCGATAATCCTATGAGAAAATAAATTTCCTCCACTAATATTGGGACCACTTTGTCCCCAATGTGAAAATATTGTATCACTGAATCCGATGAATGAATAAGGAACTCCAATAGTTCCCTTTTTTTCCTCATACTCGACAGTCTGAAGTACTTTAGAAACTTGTAGTCTCTGAGGGATCTTACCATACCCGGATCGTTTATGGAAATCATGTTTTGTTCCTCATGTTCTGTTTCCCTCCATGTAATCGTCATTTTGGTCCGATGAATACCTGGAACACAATCATAAGACTCATTAGGATCATTTTCATGAAAAAAATAGGGAAAATTTGGGCACACATCAAGAAAAAAAAATGGAAATTGTGCCCAACGCACCCCAGGTCAAGGGACAGTGCGTTGCATATGCACCTGGCCTTCAATTCTAGTGCACTGCAACGCACCTTTTGACATTCAAGGTCGTGTTTCCCTCTAAGTGAAATATATTTACCCTAAGGGGCTTAAAACCCTAAAACTTTACAATGAAATGAAACATAAATGCTACTAAAGGAAAGAGAAAGTTCATACCTCCAACCTGGATCAAATGGCGAGGAAAATCGTCCACAGAATCCGTCGCAATCAACTGCTGAATTTCGGGGGCAAAAACTAGTTCAGAGCTCCAAATTTCAAATGGTAAAAATGAACGGTAAAAACTCTTTTAATTAGTCAATTTGATTATTTCAAATCATATTTAATGCTGTGACTATGGTTTTTATTCATTTTTTTCTATGAAACAGGTATTTTTAATCCATTTGATGGTGTTATAAACAGGTTTTACAGCTGATACAACATATTAGTTGTGCACACTTATTCAAGAATGATTTTACCACAAAGCATAATTTTATCATTATTTTTCGAGATTTGATAAAAATGAAAAAGGACTTGAAGCGCACATTTATCTCTTCTTCGAGGAAGAATTTTGTGCAAATTTATGTTGTTGGATTCTCAATTGATGAGAGTTGGAAGTAAAAGGGTTAGGGTTCTGAAACCCTGCAGAATTCCATGGCATCGATGCTAACTATTCTCTGGTTTAGAGCACTCGGCACCTGCGATATTCTGATCCCCGCCCACCTGGGGCCTCTAAATGGAATATGATCAGATTTTTGTTATCTCCTGCTGACTATGGAACTTTCTTCGTGCTTTTGAGTATTTCTCTATCATTCTAGCTCTATCTCATATCCCATTGTGTCTTCTGTGTGGCTAGGCGGTTTTTATTGGGGCGCGCATTTTTTGGTTGTCTGTCGGTCTCCTTCTTGTCGCAGCTCAACATCATCTGCGACAGAAGCGGGCCCAACTCGAATCCAGCACTTTTCACATGACATCGCCCTCTTATTTTTTTTATCGATTTCTACTTGACGTATTATGGGTCTGCAGCATATTTGTATTGTTACCTGATTGGGGCTCTCATTATCACCCATTTACCGGAGTTCACTATTTCCGACTCCATGAGTTCGTATGAGGAGCTTGTTGATTACTCCGACGACCCACTGGCCGGTGTTGACATCTGGGGTCTCGAGCAAGAGGCGGGTTCTAATATGGAGATGAATGCACCTGCCGTGGTTTCTATTGCACCTGCTCGGACTGACCCTGTGGAGTCTATTGCTTCCCCCTGTGGCGACACACCTGCTGTCAAATACTTTGATACCCCCTCCCCAATCTCTGATGGACTTTTGGGCCTATCACCGTTGGGCTCTTCTGGTATTCTTGGGGAGGACCTGGGACTCTCTTCCCCATTTGCAGGAGCAGATTTATCCGATATTAATGCCACCACCCAGACCCTTGAGCAGCTGCATATTGGTGGGCTCGGATACAATAGCGCAATTGGGATTGGTGGACCAGTCACAGCATCAGGGGTTTTCACTAATATTCTGGTGGATGCACATAATACAGATTCTCTGCACCCATCATCAGACTCGGAGGGCTCAGGTGACCAGAACCTTGGGCGTTCTGACAAGGGCAAGAAGCCGAAAATTACTAAAAACAAGCTCTGTAGGAACTCGATCTTCGACCAAGATCGAGGCATGGTGGATTTGGAGCACACTGCAGCCATTGTTCTTATGGGCAGAGTTCGTGGCCGGAAATACACATCTACGCGACTTATTCAATGGACTCGGGAGATTTGGGGCTGAATAATTGAGCCACTTCCAGAGGTTCTTTTGCTTGCCCAGGGTTGGTTCTCACTCTCTTTCGCCACTGCTGACCAGATTGCTTGGGTCCTTAAACAGTATTGGCATATTGAAATGCATCCTGTGCTTCTCAAATGATGGACGCCACTATTTTATCCAAACAAAAAAAATGTGGGGGCCGAACCCATTTGGATGCGACTCCCTGGCCTTCCAATCCAATTCTGGACTGAAACAGCCTTCCGCAACATTGGGGAGGATTTCGGTCACTATCTTGACCACGACCACTCCTACTTGACCACGCACAAAAGAGTTGTGGCTCGTATCCTGATCTTTCTGGACACCAGGGACGGTCTTCATGACACTTAAAACATTTTCTTTGAAGGGATGGTGCGGCAATAAGTCTTTGATTACGAGGGCGTACCTTTCAGGTGCATGAAATGCCACGAGGTGGGGCACTTGTACAAGGATTGTCCAAATTTGGGGTTCACTGCACCGCTACAGAATAAATCTATCTTGGCGGCCACTCAGACGGAGCCTATCGCTTGCTCTTGTATGTCTTTGGCGGGGTTATCTGGAACCACGCCGACTACATCGACTGATATCACGCGGGAGCCGACTCACTCTATTCCTACCTGGCCTATCACTCAAGCTAGGACTCATGCTCTGTCGACTCCACACACTCTGCACCGTTCTACAGTTCCGGGTACCTCTCCTACTCTCGACTCTCCGAATTTCATTTCATCATTTTTATCATCTTTCGTTATATATCCTATTTTATCTACTGCTTCACTTCACTCTGGTTTAAATCTACCCACTCTTAACTGCACCATTGCTCGGGCTCCCCCTACTATTACACCTACCATTCCTCACACATCAGTTGATCAGTCCTCTAACTAATCCCCTTATCAATCGGACTCCTCTACTTTCAGACATTCCTACTACCTTCGATCCTTATCCCTCCCTCCCTCCTATGATTCACTTTGGATTGGTCCTGGGGTGAACTGTTCCACTTCCAAGACCAGGGGCCGACCATCTGATTTGGAAAAATCCATTAAACGTGCCAATTATGAAGTTGCGGCTGGCACTCAATCTTCCATTCTACGGGTTCTTAGAGCAAGGCGACCCATTGTTGGGGTTACATTATGATCTGCCTGACATTTAATTGCAAGGGCTTGGCCAACCCCGATAAAATATTGGCCCTTAAGGAAATATTTTCTTAGAAACATATTCATATACTATTCCTACAAGAAACTCTGGGGGATGGTATATATGTAAACTCTTTGTTACATTCACTACTTCCAAATTGGTCATTTTTTACTCTGGACGCTCGGGGTAGATCGGGCGGCTGTGCCATAGGTATCAACAATAAGACCACTAGAATTCTCAATTGCTGGAGCAGGCGTAGTATTCTTGGGATTGACATAAACTGTGGCAACGATGGGCTTACATGTACCCTTATAAATGTTTATGGGCCTTGTTCTGATAGGGAGGACTTTTGGCTTGCATTTTTGAACTGCTCTTTGATCAATAATCCTCTCACTATTATGGGTGGGGATTTGAATTTTTCCCTGGGAATATCTGAATCTTGGGGTGCAAATGTTGTCCTGGACCCGCTGGCCGATTTATTCTGCTCTGCCCTGGAATCTGCTGACCTAATCGACATTCAGATGAACAAAATTCAACCAACTTGGAGAAATCGCAGGACGGGGGATGCAGCTTTGGCTCGTAGGCTGGACCAATTTATGATCAAACAACCACTACTTCAGATGTTGGATCTTGCTCGACAATGGGTGGGTCATGGGGGACTTTCTGATCACTCACCCGTATTTTTGGAATTGGAATTTGGCCCTCACAGAGCCCGTCCTCCCTTCAAATTTAATTCCAGATGGCTTCTTGACCCAGAATTTCACAATCTGGTTCTCTAGGAGTGGCAACATTGTTTCCTTTTTCCTGACTTACAACCGACCAGAATTATAAATGATAATCTTAATCAGATTAATGTCTTGACCATCAAATGGGTGTGGGAGAAAAGAATGTTGGAGCGTGCAGAGCTAAATAGAATCGAACTGGAGATCGCCCAGCTCAATGATCTGGATCTGCTTGGATTTAGATCTAGCACCACAAAGGAGCACCTCATCTCACTTGAGGCTATAGGATCAAACTACTTCTCCAAAAGGAAGCTGATTGGAGGCTCAAAAGCAAGGCTATCTGGCTACAGGCACGAGATGAGAATACAAAATTTTTCCAACAGCATGCAAATGGTCGGAAAAAAGGCAACAGAATTTGGGAATTTACTGACCCTCACAGATTTGTTTCTCGTACTCACACGTAACTTGTTGATATGGGTATACAACATTTCTCCAATCTATATCGGGCCCCTCTCCAATATGATCTTCCTGACATTATGAGGATTACTAGATCCTTCAACAGATTTGTGGATCAGGAACAAATGGAGGAACTCAACTGCCCAGTATCCATGGGCGAGATTGAGGGTGTTCTCAAATGGTTCAAAAAAGATAAAAGCCCTGGACCTGATGGCTGGCCCATTGAATTCTTCATTCATTTCTTCGAGCTCATTGGAAGTGATCTCCTACTTTCTATTGAAGACAGTCATGTAAAGGGCCAAATCTATGATGTATTCAATTCAACCTTCATCACCCTCATTCCCAAGACTGAACACCCAATCAGTTTTCAAGATTACAGACCCATATCTCTTTGTAATTGTATCTACAAAATTATTTCTAAAATTATTGCAAATCGCATCAAACCCTTTTTATCTACACACATTTCCAAAGAAAAATTTGCTTTTTTACACCATAGGTAGATCCATGAAGCTATTGGTACGACTCAAGAAGCCCTTCACTCTATAAAAAAAAAAAAAATCTCAAATCCACCATCCTCAAGATTGACCTCGCAAAGGCTTTTGATCAGGTAAACTGGAGCTGCCTTCACCTTATCCTCCTTCACACTGGCTTTCCCCCCATATTCATCCATTGGATCATGGGTTGTATAAGCCATGCATCCTTAAGTGTCCTCCTAAATGGCACCGCATCGGATTTCTTTCATGCGGGCCGGGGTCTGAGACAAGGCTGTCCTCTATCACCCCTACTTTTTTTCCTTGCTATGGAACGGCTATCTGTGCTAATAAAAAAAGCCAAAGAGGATGGGGACATACATGGACTCCAAATTAGTGAGATTATGACCTCACACACCTATTATTTGTTGATGATGTGCGTATATTTCTTGATGGCTCTGGACAGGATTCTATACAATTTGAGAAAATTCTTCAAAGCTTTTTCAGAGCGACTGGTATGATCCCAAACAGCAATAAATCAACCATTATCATGACCCGATTCTCTATTCGGGAACAGGGTATCACCTCGGCATTATTTGACTATGTTCCAAACAACATTGAGGTGGGATTGAAATATTTGGGGTTCCACCTAAAACCTAATTAATATCAAATCAAAGATTGGAACTGGCTCATCGCAAAAGTGGAATGCAGAATCAATGTCTGGTATCATCGAGGGCTATCTCGGGCTAGACATCTGATCCTCATCAAATTAGTTCTTGAAGCCATTCCTATCTACTGGATGTCTCTGGCCTGGATACCTATTGGTGTGACTAATCGAGTCAAAAACATTTGCAGGAAATTCCTTTGGAGAAATTAGGGAAAGGACAGAACCTTTGCATGGATTGCTTGGGATCGAATCAGCATTCTGAAATAGTGGGGTGGATGGGGCATCAAAGATTTACATTTATTCTCTAATTCTCTGGCTGCTAAATTGTTTTGGCACTTAATCACTGGTTGCAGTCTCTGGAGGGAGGTCACTACTGCCAAGTACATTGCTCCTATAAACACGATAGATTGGATCAAAGGTAGTATTGTTCACACTCCTGGAGCTTCCATTATTTGGAAATCCATCACAAAGGCTGCCCCATTAATTCAAAGTGGGCTCTCCCAGAAAATCGACTCGGGTGAATTTGTTCGGGTGGGTACGGATTCTTGGTCAGGCAGCGGGAATTACTACAAGCTACCTAATTTGATCCTGGCACATTTGGATAATTTGGGCATCTCGCACCTTGCACAGATTTCTGATCAGGCTCGCACAAATTGGCATACCCAAGCTTGGCTATCCACGGTGGACCTGGATATTCCTTGCACTAGACGTCTGGCCTGGGCGAATTTCATCAGGGCATTACAAGCTTTGCACATCTGATTCACTGCACATGAGGATCAGCTGATCTAGGCCATATCCACTTCTGGTATATACTCCACAAAGGTGGGCTACTTGACACTCTGCAGACCCAAGGAACCGCATGAAAAAATCTGGCGATGGCGGTGTCTTTGGAAACTTAATGCACCACATAAGTACAGGCTGCTATTCTGGTGTATCCTTCAGAATTGTACCCCCACCATGGATTTACTCCACCGTTGAGCAATACAAGGGCCCTCGCGTTGTTGTTTCTTCCTTTGGCACGTGGAGGACACCTCGCACATCTTTCTAGAATGCCATATCATTCAGCGGATTTGGAATCTAGTCACGCACAACTTGGGTTGCCCTACACACTGGAATGGAATATCACTACTGGCGGCCTGAACTGCTTGGTGGCAATCGATTGCAAATATCACTAAGATGCAAATCCTCCCTTTGATTATTGCTTGGCACCTATGGATTACACGGAATAAATGCATTTTTGAGAATCAACAGGTGCATGAAGAGCGCATCTCTATTGCGATTCTTGCCACTTTTTGCATGATCCCGCATGATGTCCCGCAACAATCTGATCGGATTGACACCCCCAAAATTATTGACCACACTCGGCCCTGGGCATACTTTGATGGCGCATCCAGCCAACAGGGATGTGGAGGGGGGGTACCCTCTATTTAGCTGCACTGCATTACTTCCACATCAAGATGGGTCTAGGACCCGGATCGAACAACTTCGACGAACTACAAACCTTGAGACTTCTCTTGATATTTTCCTGGGAAAAAAACTACAACTCCATTCAGATTTTTGGAGACTCTCTAAATGTGATAAATTGGTTCAATGCATAGGCCCAATGTTACATGCACACACTGATTTCTCTTCTTAGGGAAGTTCATGTCCTCAAAGTACATTTTGACTACATTTTTGTCAATCATATTTACAGGACTCGGAATAAAGTGGTAGACAAACTATCCGAAGAAGCCACAGAGCTGATCTGGGGAACCTGGCACATCACGAAATATAATGGTGACTAGATATACAAGTTTTTTCACAGGCAATTCATTGAATATCTACAGGATTTTGATGTTGTTGATACATGACAGCAGTTTTTGATCCATCTCCTTGGAGATCATTTTGTATGTTTTTTATTATTCGACAGCTACATATGTACATATTATATAATTTTTTTCTTCATTTTGACACATTCAGATCCAATAAGTTATGCACCGAACTTATTTGTGGATTATGATTTACTATATTGTTAATATCAACTCATATTTGTCTATGAAGTACACAACTAGATGCTACTTGGCACTCTCAATAAAATGTAACATGTAATTTTTCTACATAATGAAAGATTACGAATTTTTCCTTTGTGAAATATCTTTTTCTGTTGGGCATGTGTTATATTCTTTCCACGACTAGCCCCACGTGTTATACGTTGCACCAAGCGCAGCAGGGGGGGTCACAAGGGGGGAGGCAACCCCACTGTTGGGGTTTGGGGCAGCGCCCCGGTGAAAATTTGTTTGGTGTGCGGACCCACCCATGTTTTGTGCATGATTTTGCACATGGTTTTGGGGTACGATGGTTTTTGGCCCTTGGTATTTTTTAGATCCGGTCAAGGGAACTACGGTTATGTTCTAATCCAGGGTTAATGGATTGGGGTTTATGTATGATTTGGCATGTATATATATGTGTTGTAACACTAAAAGGAATATAATGAAAAATCAAGCTGGTCCTCCCGATTTGGGATCCAGGGGAAAATCTCTGTGTTTATCTGTTTTATTTTTTATGCTCTCGCTATTGTTTACTTTCTGTTATAAGATTCGTGTGTAGATAATTTATGTTCAAGGTTAAAACCTACATTTGGTATCGGAGCTGTTTCGGCTTCAAGGGGACGCCTTTGCTGCTAAGGTTTTTTTGCTCGGGCCTGAGGTAGACCTTGTTCAGTGGGAGATCTGCAGGATCGATTCTTGAGGTGAAAGAAGATGGCGAGTGGCGGGAAGATAGAGATCGAGAAATTTAATGGTCAGAGTTTTGAATTATGGAAGCTCAAGATGGAGGATCTGCTGGTGGATAAAGATCAGTGGATTGTGGTAGATCCAGGTATTAAACCAACGACAATGTCAGATGAAGACTGGAAGAAACTGGATCGGAAGGCTAAGAGCACAATACGATTGTGTGTCTCAGATTCAGTATTGTTGAATGTATCTGGGGAAGCTACAGGGAAGAATTTGTGGGAAAAACTTGGGACTTTGTACCAATCTAAGTCTCTGGTGAATAGGATGAAGGATGGAGACTTGGTGACAGAGCATCTGAACGCCTTCAATACTGTGGTAAGTCAACTGTCATCTGTTGATATTAAAATATCATATGAAGATAAGTGCATCATTTTGTTGTGTTCTCTACCAGATTCGTTGGACAGTCTGGTTATTGCAATAGGTAGCAATACAACTACCTTGAATTTTGATGACATTGTCTCAGACTTGTTGTCGGAGGAAATGAGACGGAGAAATATGGAGGGCCATAATGGAGATGCCTTATCTGTATGAGGAAGGTCCCAAAACAGAAACAAGAATAAGGTTTCGAGTGGGAGATCTAAATCTAGAGGGAGATCTAAATCTCCTGGAAAGTTTGTAAAGGTGTGCTGGAAATGCGGAAAGGAAGGACACTACAAAAAGGAATGCAGATCTAAAGTTCCTGAGAAAGGAAAGGGATCTGATGAAGCTCCTTCTGCAGAGGCAAAAACCACCTCGGATGAAGGTGGGGATGTGTATTTGGCTTCTTCTTCAAATACACATGTAGATCATGAGTCATGGTTGATTGACTCAGGTGCATCCTTTCACTTCACTCCCCATAGGGAGTGGTTCTGCGAGTATGAAAAATATGATGGTGATGTCTTCCTAGGAGATGATAGGAATGCCAAAATCGTCGGACGTGGAAAGGTCAAGCTAAAGCTACAAGGTGGAATGATTAGAAAACTTCCTGGTGTTCTACATATTCCTGCATTGGCTAGAAATCTTATTTTTGTAAGCAAGATGGATGATGCAGGTGTAAAAATAGTGTTTGAGAAAGATTCCTGCAAGATGGTTCGGGGAGCACTGGTATTAATGAGGGGAGTTCGGACTGGAACTCTGTACAAGCTACAAGGTAGCATTGTTATTGATGGGTGTAACAGTTCTGTGGTTCCTGAAAGTGGAGCGGAAAGCCTAGCTGTCTCTGGAGAAAAGACCATGCTATGGCATCAAAGGCTTGGACATATTGGAGAGAAGGGCCTTTAGATACTGCATAGAAATGGTATGGTATAAGGTATGTCTAATTTCTCTCTGGATTTCAATTTCTGTGAACATTGTGTATATGGGAAGAAGAATCGGGTGAGTTTTCCTTCTGGTGCTAAGAGGGCGAACAAGATATTAGAACTTGTGCACAGTGATGTGTTTGGACCTGTGTCAGTTCCATCACTGGGAAAGTCTGTGTACTATATTTCATTCATAGATGAATTCTCAAGGAATACATGGATATATTTCTTGAGGAAGAAATCTGAAGCTTTTGATAGATTTAAAGAATTTAAGGCTCTGGTGGAAAACCAGACAGAGAGGAAGATAAAGGCGCTGAGGACAGATAATGGTGGGGAGTTCTGCAAGAAGGAATTTGAAGAGTTCTGTAAGAAGTGTGGTATATCACAATATAAGACTACTCCATAAACACCTCAAAAAAATGGAGTTACAGAAATAATGAACAAAACACTGATGGAAAAGGCAAGAAGCATGCTCAGTGGTACCGGGTTAGGACAAGAATTCTGGGTAGAGGCAGTGGAGACTGCATGCTATCTGGTTAACAGATCACCTTCATCAGTATTGGAGAATAAGACTCCACATGAGGTATGGATTGGTAAGAAACCCTCTCTTTCACATCTAAGGGTATTTGGATGTGATGCATATGTACATGTTCCAAAGGAGAAAAGGACCAAGTTGGATAATAAATCTGAAAGGTGCATCTTTATTGGGTATAAGGATGGTTTAAAGGTTTACAAGCTTTGGAACCCAGAAACAAGGAAGGTTGTGTACAGCCGAGATGTGGTGTTTAGAGAAGTGAAAGATGTTGTTAA
This sequence comes from Pinus albicaulis, assembly GCA_034641835.2. NCBI lineage: Eukaryota > Viridiplantae > Streptophyta > Pinopsida > Pinales > Pinaceae > Pinus > Pinus albicaulis. Next base: position 110,834,561 of record CM076581.1, read on the forward strand.
ACATGAAGTCCTACCAAAGGAACCTGAGAAGATAGAGTTTGAGCTAAAGGAGGATGAACCAGACTCTACAACAGAAGAAGACTCAGAAGATGAAGAGCCACAAACTCCAGCTTTGAGAAGATCAGTTCGGGAAAGAAGGCAACCAGAAAGGTATAGTCCATCTGCTTTCTGTTCAGGTTTTGCCTTAACTATAACCGATGATGAACCCAGAACTGTCAGGGAGGCAGTAGATTCAGAGGATGGAAAACTCTGGAAGGAGGCCATGGTTGATGAAATGGAATCCTTGCACAAAAATGAGGCAGGACCGGTGGAGTTTCCCAAGTAGAAGGAAGCTCTATCGGGAGCAAATGGGTGTTTAAGAAGAAGATGAATGTAGAAGGCAAGGTGGAGAACTAAAATGTGTTGCCAGGTGAAAAAGGTTATTTCCAAGTGCCTGGAAATTGATTTATGTGATATTTTTTCTCTTGTTGCCAAAGTTACTTCTATTAGATTAGTTTTATTTGTTGCTGTTGCATTTGATTTTGAGGTAGAACAGATGGATATGAAGACAACATTTCTTCATGGGGATCTGGAAGAGGAGATCTACATGAAACAAACTGAAGGCTTTATGGTGAAGGGGAAGAAAGAAATGGTATGCAGGTTAAATAAGTCTCTGTATGGGGTAAAACAATCAGCAAAGATGAGGTACCAGAAATTTGATACCTATATACGAGGACTTGGCTTCACCAAAATTAAGGAGGATCACTATGTTTATTTTAAAATAATTGGTAACCGTGTTATTTATTTGGTCTGTGTACTATATCACCCCGATTGGAAATGACAAAGAAATTATCCAAGATTTGAAGACCTAACTGTTTCCCAATAGCAATACAAGGACTTTGGTGTATCATTTTATATTTTGGGCATGGAAATTTTACAGAGATCGTATTAAGAGGAAGCTCAAGTTAAACTGAGGTAGCAGCAGAGACTATATTGTAGGTGTAATATGCGGAGAGTAAACCAGTTGGATGTCTCATTCCCGCAGGTAAAATGTTTATTAATGCTCATCCCCAAGACACACGAAGAAGAGGATTATATGTCTCGTGTTCCATATGTAAGTGCAGTGGGTAGCTTGATGTATGTAATGGTTTGTACTACACCAGACATTGCACATTCAGTGGGAGTATTGAGCAGGTTTATGTCAAACCTAAGAAAGGAGCATTGGACAACAGTGAAGCGGGTTTTTAGATATTTACGTGGCACTAGTGATTATGGCTTGTGCTACCAAGGAAGACTAGGATTGGAAAGAGTGTTGGACATTCGTGGTTTTGTTGATGCAAACTGGGCTGGAGATCTGGACCAAATAAGATCTACAAGTGGGTATGTGTTTGGCCTATTTGGAGGTGCAGTCATTTGGATGAGTAAAAGACAGATTGTAGTGGCTCTTTCAACTACAGAGGCAGAATACATAGTAGCCACTCATGCAAGCAAGGAAGCAGTTTGGTTGCAAATATTGTGTTCAAGTACGGGGTTGGTACAACAAGCTATAAGGATAGACTGTGATATCCAAAGTGCAATTTCCTTGGCTAAGAACCCTGCTTACCATTCAAAGACAAAGCACATTGGCGTTCAATATCACTTTGTTATAGATATGGTTAAGGCTAAAAGGGTGTTGCTGGTAAAGGTGGACACTTTGAAGAATGTTGCAGATGCATTGACGAAGTCTGTGGGCACTCAGAAATTCTCTTGGTGTAGAGAAACAATGGGTGTTTAATAATTGGCTCAATGACTAAGCTCTCCTGTGGCCCCCTGTGGAAAGAAAACAACAAGTGGGAGAGTGTTGGGCATGTGTTATATTCTTTCCACGACTAGCCCCACGTGTTATACGTTGCGCCGAGCGCAGTAGGAGGGGTCACACGGGGGGAGGCAGCCCCCACTGTTGGGGTTCGGTGCAGCGCCCCAGCGAAAATTTGTTTTAAGGCAGACTTGCCCAGGAGTGTTTAGGCACTGGCCACAGCCATGTTTTGGCTAATATTACAGTAGACCAGCCAAGGGGAAACTATACAAGTTATGTTTATAATTCCAGGGTTGGGATGGGATTGGGTTTGATGTATGCAGCTTGGCAAGTGTATATATATAAAACAAAGACTGTGTGAATATAATGAAAAATCAAGCTAGTCGTCCCGATTTGGGATCCAGGGGAAAATCTCTGTGTTTATCTGTTTTATGTTTTATGCTCTCGCTATTGTTTATTTTCTGTTATAGGATTCGTGTGTAGATAATTTATGTTCAGGGTTAAAACCTACATTTTCGAGCTTCGATAATGGTGAAAAAGGAACCCCTAGAGTCTTCTTTTAGCTCTTTTCATACTCCTATAATGTGAAAATATTTTCGAGCACTTGTCTTTTCGAGCTCGTAAAAGTAAATGAAACGACATCTACTAAGTATAAGTTTAACCCTTTTCTGGATTGAGATAGATTATTTACGAAAATGAAACCTTAGTAGAACATGGCTAAGAGGTTCTCTCAGGCATCATTTTACACTTTTTTGAACCTGAGCGAAAAATTTACGAAAAAGGACTCATGGAGTTTTCTTTTGTCCTCTTTTTCAAACTCTCTAAATATGAAAAAGGATCAGGATATCACTGTTGTTAGGCTTGTTAAAACATAAAATATCGACAGGCTTTTCGATCATGGCGAGAATCGAGTTTCATATATCCCTGGACTCGTTAATTATTAACTAGAGATGCATTCGCCTAAAGGGTTGAATTATAGATCAAGCATATGTTATCCTCCTCAAGCTTGTTAAAAAATAAAGAGGTACTAGTCGAAAAATGACCAGGAAAATTTTGGGAAAGCGAACATAACACTTTATGGTAGCATGTCTCTCTTGAACATGACACTTCCACTCCATCATTGTGACTTTTTAGGTTGGGTAATCTTCTTGACGGTTCATTCATACCTATGGTTCATCATACCTTCACTTCGGTTTTGGGTCAAGGCTGCCAACTCATCTCAGTGTCGCCAATATGTTCAAGAGAACTCATCCAGTGAATACTCATCCTTCTACAATACTCATAAAACTTCATTTTCATGACAGACATCCATGAACATTGCTATATCAAGTCACATTTTTTCTCTGAAATCAGTAACTCTCAATTCGCGATAAAGTGAATTCTTGTCGACATCAACTCATCATCCAGGAAGTTTACTTAGAAACATCATCTTCCAGTACCCTGAGGCTTGTTACATCATCGTCAAGTTTCTCACTTCCATACCTTTGACCAAAATATTTTGTTTGGCGTTCGACATAAAATCATCTATTCACGCCTTACAAATTGTACTCAGTAGCTTGAGAGCCATTAACATCAATGGTGGTTCTCTTGCATCTATTAACAGCTCACACCATTTATTGGTAATCAGATGATTTCTTCCCATGTTTGAATACAAATCATATATTTGCATGGCTAGAATTGTACCTAAATGATCGAGTGAATGAGATAAGAAGACCCCAGATCTAGTTTCATCCATTCGGGCTGTGATTCAAGATTGTTGTACACATCATCTGTACGATGAATTTACATACAGATTGCCATTCGAACATGGGCCTATATATGTAGGCATGTCTATATTGGGAAATATTCTAATGTAGACGAATTTCTGAACTATTTACATGTTATTATATAGTTTATGTGTTGAGCATGGGAATGCCTCCCTTAGCAATTCATGATCAAGATGAAAATACCATGATGTAATGTATTTTAATATTGATGCAGGTCATCGTCCACTTCAGTTCCATCTCATCACATCGTAAAGCATCTCATCCAAATATTATTATTATTTTGACTTCATGCTTTAGGGGGAAGCTGTTATAGGTCAATTTGGGACTCATCCACCATGATGACCTGGTCAAACTGGACATCATTCCCAGGACCAATGAAATAGGTTCTATCATCCCCTTATATTTTAGTTGCTATATTCCCTAAGAGAATAACATTTCATCCATGGCTTCTATTGTGAGATTTCCAAGGTTTGAAGTATATTTCATATCACTTATTGACTCACCAATGCAGTCTCTGAAGGGACTAACTACGTTGTAGTGCCAAATCCTCCATTCAAGGGTGCACAACAGTGCACTTCCTGACACTCAAGGGTGCATTGGTCACCTGGGAGCGGAATTATAATTTTTCCGGGAATCTCCACATGGTCAGTGCCTTCTAGAAGATTCCATATGTGTTAAAATTCGAATCCAAGTGTCCATATAACACCTGTGAACTTGGTAACATTTCTTTCATATTATTAGAAATTCATTCATTGAGAAACTACCATCAGTTTCCCTATAAATTGTGCATTCATCCTAGTGCTAGAAAAGGAAGAAATTTGGTAAGGTTATCTTGTTGGAGTCTCATTTGATAAGAGAGTGGAAGCATTGATATGCTGTCGGTATTGGATGTGATGAGGCTGGAATGAAGCTGGAGCAAGTTGACAACAAATCGGTCCATTGGTTGTAATATCCCCCTTCTATTCTTTAATAAAGATTGTTGTTCATTTTCCCATACATACGTCTCTATTTCTTATGCAATGTATTCTTGAATGATGCATGTATTTCATATCTAATTGATTTGATTTGAGTAAGATAAGTAGATATCTTGTATATTGCATGTTGTTTGTTGTTCTCTATTTGTGTTTGCAGGAATAGATCTAGAAATTTGGGTTGGATTGAGAGCGACGACAACAACGACAGAAGGAGAATGAGAAGTGATTGAGTCACAAGTAGGCTCCTTTACCATTTTGTATATCTTCTTGTTTTAGAGAAAGTGATAGTAATTCTTTCCCCTGTTGTTATAAGTGAAAAACCACACTTAGGGAATTTGGTTTATCCATAGATCAATTCTGCATAACATAATGAGTCCATATATCTTGGTAGCTTTGGTGACCAACTCACAATGATGTGTGATATGGTTAGGATGGTGTACTAGCACACATGATAGGAGGACCAAGGACATCTTATCGAGTAGGAGGATTTGGTGGAGAACATTGTGACCATAAAATGTGATAGATTATGTGTCATCCATGGCAAGGCGATAAGGGTGATATATGTGTTGAAGATATGTGAATTCCTTCTGGACTAGGAATATGATTTTCAGTTACTAACACCTGTAGGCTTAGATGGATGATAACATGATCACATGTTGGGTATTTGGTTGTTCAAGTATCCTTACCTTGGAATAGGTTATAGTAGGTTGCCTATAGTTGGGTAGTGATGATGTAGCATCACCTAAAGGGAAATGAACACTCTAACATTATTCAAAGCTGAAGGTTCTTTGCCTGGTCTTGGCCATGACATGTTATTTAGGAATAATTTGAGTCATATGAGTAGTTGATGGTCATGTCCAACTTGTGAAGTCACATTGGTGCAATGCAATGAGTAGGCTTCTTGAGTGATATAGGATCCTTAAGTAGAACAAAAAAATATAGTCGTATGACAATTGCATCAAAGTGAAATTTGAATGTGGAAATTGTAGAAGTCTCCCTTCACCACCAACACCCATTTCATTAGATAAGTTGTAGGGGATTGTGTTAGTGAGGATATAAATTCTTTTAAGTGGGGGAGAATGTAAAGCCCCGATCTAAGATACCATTGGCAAAGGCATCACAAAGGGCACACCAGGCATACTTACCAAGTTACACGATGAGTTCATATATCTTGGTAGGCTTGGTGACCAAGTTGCAATGATTCATGATATGATTAGTATATCGTACTAAATCGTAAGATAGATTGACCAAAGACGTCTTGTTGAGTAGGATGGATAGGGTATCTTTGAGGTGTCACATAATGGGCTTTAGCGAAGGACGACACAAATTAACTGATATACTCATGTGTATCATTAACGATAAAACTATATTGATGATATGTGCATTGAAGGCATGTGAATTCGTTTTAGAGTAGGAACATGATATTCAATTATTATCATATGTAGGCTTAGATGGATGATAGCATAATTGCATGTTGGGTAGTTGGTTGTTCAAGTATGCTTCGCTCATGGTAGGTGATAATATGTTTCCTATGGTTGGGTGGTGATCATGTAGCATATCCTATTTTGAAACAAGCACTCTAACATTTCACAAGTTCAAAGGCTTCTGGCTTGGGTACAAGTAGGAAATATCAACTAGGTTTTGGGTAGTGATGGTTTAGCACTTCTTGTCATGAAACAAGCACTTTAATATTTCACAAGGTTGCAGGTGCATGCTAATTATTTTTCATTTCTTACACATACTATGCAATTTTTATTTTATAGTGAGCGCCATTTATTCCCTTGCATTTTCCCTTAATCCATAAAAGGTCCATACTTCACTTCCTTTTGACTAAGTTATGAGTGTTTCATACTTACTTAAATTCTCAATATTTTTGCAAACATCCACATTCCCAAAGTAACCTTCCATACTTTGCACATTACTTATCTTTGAACTAATCTTCATACTAGGGTGATTTTGTCTTTGTGTGTGGAAGACTCCCATATTCTTTTCTACACACAACCTTTACTCCACACAACTCTTTTCTCTGCACACCTTGACTTTTGCACTCCGCACAATAAATAGTCCCACAATTTATTATTGTTAGCTTTGTAAGAGTGATCTCTCTCCTTATGAGTTATAATTAGTGAAATTCATGGAAGTATGCCTTGTTCACATTTCGACAGAAATTCAATATGCATTTAAGAAAATGTGAGATTCAAGGTAAAAGGTGGTGTTTCAATGTAAGTGAATCAACTACTTTGTATTTCCATATAAGACCTACCTTTATCAATTAAATTCCAATTATGATTTTCCCACGTCCTAAAGAAGATGGTATGTGATGAAGAGATGTTTGAGTAAATGAAATTCAGGAATCGAGCCTTTAAAAAACTAATAGCTCCATAATACAAGACTAAAAAGTGTCACATATGTTGAAGCACATTGGAAGGATAATAAGAATGGGAACTAAAAGGAGGAAAGAGGTATTTTGTGGAGAACTGTTAATTCTCTTGTTTGTTAGGACAAGAACTTTCATTGTTCAACTACGCATCACTAGTTTTTAAATTTAACTCTAGAACAAAAACTTAAGAACATAATTTGGACTATTGGTTTATGTTAAATTGTGATTCCCTAAACAATCATGAGAATGAGACCACATTGATATGAGTTGTCAACCTTATCTTTAATGAGGTGTGTCATGATCCACTAATGAGTTGTCGATAAGATCTAGATGTAGAACTATAAAAATAATGTATTATAAATACATATCATTAGATAAATACAATGAGTTGAGAATGACTAAACCATTTTCCAGTTTGTTGTTGTGTTTAGCTTGTGCTCAATTGTGTTAGACTGTGAGTCCCTAGATAGTCACAAGTTTGAATAATTATGCAAGTAAATTTTTCCATATTCAATCTAAAACTATTGAATTAAGCTTTGATGAAGATATGCCTGAAAAAAATAAAAAAAATAATAAATAATAAATAAATAAATAAATAAAAATGAAAATATATATATCAGAATTGAACAATTGTCATGTCTTAACATTTACATTCTATCTAATTATCATTTATTTTGAGGATGTCAATTTCTATGCTAGAATTCCCAAGTGTTGATTGAATTTTTTATTAATGGATATGACTTTGGACCTTGAAACATGACCATCATCTTTGGAATTTGATACTCCCCCCAATCAAGTGCAAGGTGAGAATTTTGTTTAAAGGATCCATGATAGATATTTGGATTCTTCTATTTTTCAACAGTTCATAATTGAGAGGATCCAAGCTAGAGATTTGGATTCTTTTGATTTTCAATAGTTCATAATTGAAAGGATCAAAGTTATATTTGTGGATTATTTATGTGTCATTTTGTTGGTTAAACACTAACCATATTCACTTCATTCGGTGGTTTTTTGGTAATACAAAAACACCACATTGTTCAAAATAAATTGTTCAGTGATCGTCCAAAACCATCACATTATTTAAGTGAAGTTTGTTAGTGGTAAACTAGAAACCACCACATTATTCAAATTAAATTGGTTAGTGGTCATCCAAAACCACCACATTGTTCAAATTAAATTTCTTAGTGGTCATTCAAAAACCAACAAAGTATTCAAGTGAAAATGGTTAGTATTAAACTAGAAACCACTAGTATTAATAGAATATGGTTAGTGGTCAACCAAAAACACCACGAAATGAATTCAGGACTGTTAGTGGTCAACCAAAAATACCACCAAATGAAGAGAATATGGTTAGTGGTCAACCAGAAGAACCACCAAATTAAGTGAAGATGGTTAGTGGTCAACCAAAAAAACCACCACATAAAGAATCCAAAGCTCCAACTTGCATCTTTCAACAAACTTCTCACCTTCCACTTAACAAGGGGGGAATATCAGAAGGAAAACATGATAGTCATGCTTCAATTTTCAAAGTATTATTAGTTAATCAAGATTCAATCAAGAATTCTAGCATGACAAATGATTTTTTATAATAAATGCTAATAAAAAGGAATGGGAATTTTCAAACATTGTAGTTATTCAATTCAAAACATTGTCATTTTTTCAGGAATATATTCATCAAGATTACTTCAATACTTTCTAATTGAAGATGACAAAATTTGTTGGTATAGTTATTCATACTTATGATTGAGAGGGAAAATGTTAGATTTTGGGTCCTTGGACAATCACACAGTTTGAGACCACATTTATATTAGTTGAAAACCTTAAATAATATGAGGTGTTGTCATGATCCACTAATACGATGTTAGTGGGATCTATATCTGGAAATTTCACACTAGTGTACTATAAACTCATATCATGAGATCAATGCAATACGTTTAGAATGGCTAAAGTAGTTTCTGTCAATACTTTGTTGTGTCTTACTTGTGCCTAATTCTTAACCATTTGAAAAAAACTACGTGTGCCACTGAAGTATTTGATTTTATAGAACTAGCCTCCTAGTGTGGTTGGTGCTTTGAAGCAAGCTATAAAACAATTCATGTTGATGTTGAAGGGAAGAACCCAATCCTTCTCACACCAAAGTTTTTTATAAGACAATGATTGTTTCCTAAACCAAATGAAAGTCTCAAGCTTCTAAAGGTATATTCTTCCCTGAAATCCCAAGGTGGAAATTCAAATTTACTAAAGGATTTCATGACTTAATTTTTCTCAAATCCCTACTAATTTCACAGTAATTGACATTTATTTTTTAGCATACCCCTATTGAGATTTCTCTTGGTTTTTTGCATAGTTGATGAGAAGAGACTCAAAGTCTCACATGCCCAGGTTAGTTTTGTATATTTTATACTTTTCTTTTAAGAAAGAAACCATGTTTGACTAGGTGGAAGTTATTTCAAATGAAAATTATTTTCAATTGGCCTATTATTTGAAAATGCAAAGGTTCTTCATGACATCTTATCTAGTTTTTCTAGTAGTTTTATGTAATGTGTTCGAAAAATTGTCATTAAGAAATACTGTGAATGTCAAAGTTGAACTAGTTCAATTATGGTATCCTATTCTCTAGAAACACAAGGCTCACTTCCATTTTTTGCCAATTCAAGATCATTTCATTATAAAATTTAGATATATGCAAGCTAGAGTCGAAGCTCAAAGAATAGTGAAAGAAGAACAAGACTTCCTTAAAGGAAAAAAAGTTTGGGTAAATGAGGAGGGTTATACGTATATCAAACTATAAGGGTATGAAGGAAACACTTTACTAATCCATGTGTTTTTTTGTAATATAGATTTTGTTGTTGAAGTCTATATAAAATATTGTTCATGGTCTATATTTTTTGACCAAAAAAAGAAGTGATTTATTTCACTAGCCTTTAATACATTTTACATTATTATAAAGAAATATTCTCACTTATATGAAGTATCTGAAACTCTCATTCAACATCATGGAAGTTGAACCCATCAAATATTTTGGCCCTGAAGAGGTATTTTCATAACATTTAGCATCTATGAGGTATTTAACAAATTTTCAAAGGGAATTGAAGATATTGTCCCTGACACTCCAAAAAGAAAAGATAAAGTGATAAGGAATGAGGACTTGTCTATCGAAATTAGTATCAATTCTCAACAATAATAGACTAAAAGAAAAACAAAGAGGGAAAAGTGCAAACAATATATATTCTTCATTTACTTCCTAGGGACATAAGAGTTCCTCTTTTTCATGTAAGAAATAGGCGTTGGTGTCCAGATGTGAGAAATATTCAAACCCTTTTTCCACATAAATTATTAACCCGAGGGCGTTAGTTATCAAGACTAACGTGCACAGTATATGCAAGAGCAATCACACAACCTGCTATCGAATCATAGGCTTAATTAAATAAATGAACAGACAACTATTGTAACAGCAATTAAAATGGATTGTAGAATTAAAAAGGCATTCACAACAATTAAAGGATTATACTGGAACAACAGTAACAAAACCAACTAAAACTTGAAATTAAAGGAAAGAAAGGTAACACAACACCTGATCAGAAGAGTGGGCCCAAATCTCTAATCAGGCTACGAAAAACTCACAATTTACAGGAAAAAAAGTAGAGTGTTGTGCATCCAATTAATTGCAAAATACTTTTGTTACAAAATATGTATGTGCCTGCTTTCTTAACCTCGATTCACAGCCTGCAGGCCCTCTTTATACAACTATTTAGGAAATCTATATTTCCTCTAACAACTACATTCTACAATTATACAATTCGTTACAACAATAACCTAGTTGCCAAAAAGGAAACCATGAAAAAGCTTGAAATATTTTTGGGGTGAAACAGAGTCTGTTGCGTTGTAGCAGAAAGTGAAGATAGCGTTGGAAAATAGGAGTTGCTCCATGACTCATAGCTGTAATCTTCCTACTTTTTCCAAATATGTAAAAATATCGAAGTTAATGATTGCAAAAGGTAAAAACTCCTTGACTATTACTTCATTAATAGAATATCCCATGTAAGATAAAATAAAGGGGTTTACCTCGTGTGTTTAAGAACAATAATGATACAAAGAGATAGAAAGGTGGGTGAAAATGGGAGAGAAAAGTATACAAATCCGGTACCCAACATCTCCCCCTAACTGGTCTATCTGCATTTCCTCATGCAGCTCGTCATCTCCTCAGATCTGGGTTGGACTAACTGTGACTGGCATGAAGTTGTGTGAGATCACATTCTTCGGCCATTTCTGTCCCAGGGGGTTTATAACCTTTCGTCAGAACAACATCCTTCCACGAGTCTTGGTCAATGTTGTATGCAGGAGTATACTGCCCGACTGGCAACCAAATAAGGGGAAACTAAAATCTCAGCCCCATCCATCTGACCCCATAGGTCTGAATGCATGTTACAAAATGTGGCATCTCTAGAGCCTGTGAAAAGTTAGGTGCTCCAAATGGTTCTCGTCCTCTGATGGCTGAATATGACAACATCCACCTCCTCTGAAAACTGTCCAGAGCTTCCTTATGGAACATTGTAATCTGTCTGACACAGAGGTCAGCACACCATTTCTGAGTTGTCAACATGTGCTCTCTATGCCCCTCTATTTGTAGAAAGGTAAAATGCTTATTATAAATATTTGTTGATTGGCCATGCTCCTTCCTCATCATTAGAGGCCTTGTGACTTGTTTTTCCTCAAACGTATCATAGGTATTTCTCCATTTAATCTGATTAATGGCACTAGAAAATTTGGCGGAAATTCTAACGGCCAATTCATCGCTATTCCGACACATAGTCGTCGCAAGAGCGACAGTTCAAGGGCGGACAAACCGTGGTTTGTCCTGCCGTCGCAGTTCTGACGAACGTAAAAAGTGTCGCACTATCGACACCTCTTCCGAACAAGCGTCACTCTTCCGACGTCTCACAAACCGTTGCGCCTCCGACGTTTGTAAACTGTCGCACTTCCGATGAAATGTGGTTCGACGTTTGGAACGTCACTCTTCCGACGCCTAAAAGCCGTCGTAATTCTGACCCAACGTGGTCCGACGCTTTGGACGTCGCTCTTCCGACACCTATAAGATGTCGCAATGCCGACGATATGTGGTCCGACGTTTGGAACGTCGCTCTTCCGACGTTTGTAATCTATCGCAATTCCGACGATATGTGGTCCGACGTTTGGAACGTCGCTCTTCCGACGTTTGTAATCTGTCGCAATTCCGATGAAATGTGGTCCGACGTTTTCATACTGTCTCTCTTCCGACGTTTCTAGGTTGTCGCAGTTTCGACGTCTACAAGGCGTCGGTAGACCGACGGAGGGTTCAATTTAAAAAAAAAAATTGAAACTTTAAAAGACGAGAAACGTTGTTTTGAATAGATTATATGAAGTAAAACAGTCCATGAAAGTGAAATAGCAGTATGTAGAATAGTAAAGCAACAGATAGAGTACCGACGTCCATTGTTCCAAATACAAATTAAAGTACCCAAAACCCTGCAACAGAGAAAAACAAATATGTCCAAAATATAAAAAGACCATCAGACCATATCAATAAACCAGCAACATAGACCAGCATCGCTAGTTTTGAAGGCAGAGTGATAAACATTAATCATTTTTTTTTTCACAAGAGAAAAAACGATGTTTTGAATATATTCTATGAAGTAAAACAGTCCATGAAATCATTACATTTTCACATCTGAAGATTGGAACCCAAATATACATCCAGAAAAGTGGAAGTCCCACCCCAGACAGTGATAGAAAAATACCCCATGTCACATACAGGGACTTGATATAAAACCCAATAACGGTCCACATGGAGATTATCGACAAATTTGAGAAAGCATCCAAATATGCCCGAGGCATCTATAAGAAAGTGAAATAGCAGTATGTAGAATAGTAAAACAACAGATAGAGTACTGACGTCCATTGTTCCAAATACAAATTAAAGTACCCAAAATCCTTGAACAGAGAAAAACGCTAATCATGTTAGTGTGATATGTCCAAAATATAAAAAGACCATCAGACCATATCAATAAACCAGCAACATAGACCAGCATCGCTAGTTTTGAAGGCAGAGTGATAAACATTAATCATTTTTTTTTCACAAGAGAAAAAATGCTGTTTTGAATATATTATATGAAGTAAAATAGTCCATGAAGTTATTACATTTTCACATCCGAAGATTGGAACCCAAATATCCATCCAGAAAAGTGGAAGTCCCACCCCAGACAGTGATAGAAAAATACCCCATGTCACATACAGGGACTTGATATAAAACCCAGTAATGGTCCACATGGAGATTATCGACAATCTGAGAAAGCATCCAAATATGTCCGAGGCATCTATAAGAAAGTGAAATAGTAGTATGTAGAATAGTAAAGCAACAGATAGAGTACCGACGTTCATTGTTCCAAATACAAATTAAAGTACCCAAAATCCTGCAACAGAGAAAAATGCTAATCATGTGAGTAGTGTGATATGTCCAAAATATAAAAATACCATCAGACCATATCAATAAACCAGCAACATAGACCAGCATCGCTAGTTTTGAAGGCAGAGTGATAAACATTAATCATTTTTTTCACAAGAGAAAAAATGTTGTTTTGAATATATTATATGAAGTAAAACAATCCATGAAATCATTACATTTTCACATCTGAAGATTGGAACCCAAATATCCATCCAGAAAAGTGGAAGTCCCACCCCAGACAGTGATAGAAAAATACCCCATGTCACATACAGGGACTTGATATAAAACCAAGTAACAGTCCACATGGAGATTATCGACAATCTGAGAAAGCATCCAAATATGCCCGAGGCATCTATAAGAAAGTGAAATAGCAGTATGTAGAATAGTAAAGCAACATATAGAGTACCGACGTCCATTGTTCCAAATACAAATTAAAGTACCCAAAATCCTTGAACAGAGAAAAACGCTAATCATGTGAGTGTGATATGTCCAAAATATAAAAAGACCATCAGACCATATCAATAAACCAGCAACATAGACCAGCATCGCTAGTTTTGAAGGCAGAGTGATAAACATTAATCATTTTTTTTTCACAAGAGAAAAAAAACTGTTTTGAATATATTATATGAAGTAAAATAGTCCATGAAGTCATTACATTTTCACATCTGAAGATTGGAACCCAAATATCCATCCAGAAAAGTGGAAGTCCCACCCCAGACAATGATAGAAAAATACCCCATGTCACATACAACGACTTGATATAAAACCCAGTAACGGTCCACATGGAGATTATCGAAAATCTGAGAAAGCATCCAAATATGCCCGAGGCATCTATAAGAAAGTGAAATAGCAGTATGTAGAATAGTAAAGCAACAGATAGAGTACCGACGTCCATTGTTCCAAATGAAAATTAAAGTACCCAAAATCCTTGAACAGAGAAAAATGCTAATCATGTGAGGAGTGTGATATGTCCAAAATATAAAAAGACCATCAGACCATATCAAAAAACCAGCAACATAGACCAGCATCGCTAGTTTTGAAGGCAGAGTGATAAACATTAATCATTTTTTTTTCACAAGAGAAAAAACGTTGTTTTGAATATATTATATGAAGTAAAACAGTCCATGAAGTCATTACATTTTCACATCCGAAGATTGGAACCCAAATATCCATCCAGAAAAGTGGAAGTCCCACCCTAGACAATGATAGAAAAATACCCCATGTCACATACATGGACATGATATAAAATCCAGTAACGGTCCACATGGAGATTATCGACAATCTGAGAAAGCATTCAAATATGCCCGAGGCATCTATAAGAAAGTGAAATAGTAGTATGTAGAACAGTAAAGCAACAGATAGA
>CM076581.1:110849398-110943499 GCA_034641835.2 Pinus albicaulis
TTTAATTTATTTAATTTTATTTTTATTTTATTTATTTATTTATTTTAATCTTTATTTTATTTTATTTCTATTTATTTATTTATTTATTTTTATGTTTTAATTAAAAAAATTATTTTATTTGTATTTTTAATTTTATCTTTATTTTATTTTATTTCTATTTATTTATTTTATTTATTTATTTATTTTATCGAAATAGTGCTGAGTATTATTGGGAGCTTCTTGTCAAAGGCTCAACCTATGGTCTCAACCATAGTCAATTTCATTTTCCTTTTACACAAATGGTTATAAAACCATGCACCCAAGGTATACTGCTTGTGCGGGAGTGCTTTACCTTCACTATATGGTTATGAGCCCATACATATATAGTAAATCTACATATATCATTTAACCCGACATTCACCTTGTACTTATGGTCCACCAAGCTTTCGCCTTCAACTATGCAAATATATATATATATATATATATATATATATATATATTGGCCTAACGCATATACCATTTCTTGAAATTTAATCATACCATTCAACTTCATAAGCCTCGATTATGATTAACCCCGAACCCTATATAATATTACTCGGCCCCACATACATTTCATATGGGCGCTAACTCTGCAAACGCATTGATATAGGCCTACCACCTTTATGTTTTCGATTTGAATTAAAATCACGGCATATAAATGGATTCTCGGGCCCACGTTCATATAAACGCACCTTGCTTAAACGTCGAGCGGATCCAATGATCCATATGGCGTCGCTCCCCAAGTGTTAATCGGACGATCACTGAGAAATTTCGCGTTTTTTTTCTCACCGAGCATTAACGCTCATAAATAACGCGAAACTCGCGGTTTTGAAAATCCGCTTAGGGACACGTGGCATTTGCTTTGTGGTATCGCGTTTTTTATTTCAATACAGCTTACCACTAGTGGACCTATGCGAAAACCATAACCCATTCCTGAATACCACCTTTACTGTTTATGCATCGCGGTTCTGTTTCATCTCTGCTTCGAGGTTCCGCTTTAAAGTTTCAATTTCAATTAACTCTGGTTTCTTCCTTGTACATAGAGATCAAGCTACGCCATCGATCATCCACTTAAAAAACCAACGTTTGTTACTTCAAACAGGCGGGGAGTAAGCTTTAGGAAAATTCTGCCATCCTTTAATAGATAGAGCGTGATTATACTTGCTCTTTTAACAAGGCCTTATTCAATACTTCTCAATTTCTTATGCAGAACGCACACACAATCCCTCATTCACTGAGAACACCCTCCTTGGTGCCTTCTTCGCCGGCCTATGATGTGTTCATCAATAGTCGTGAACCCGATGTCCGTTTCTTCGCCAGGCATCTTCACAACAGTCTTGTTTCCAAAGGATTTCGAGTCTTTCTCGACAGCATAGAATTGCAAGCTGGACAATCTATACCTTCAAAAATCAAAGACGCAATTGAAGGAGCCTCTCTCATTATTACTATTTTCTCTCCAAATTATGTGCAATCGCAAAGGTGCCTCGATGAACTACTCCTCGCACTGCTCTGTAAGCCGACCATTTTTCCGGTCTTTTACCACGTTTGGAGGAAGATGTCACAATTGCGACACTATGCCCCAAAGCGTCGCTATTGCGACAGCTACCTCCAAATGTCGCAATTGCGACACTTAGACATTGTGTCGCAATTGCGATGTTTGGAGGCAGTCGTCGCAATAGCGACGCTTTGGGGCATAGTATCGCAATTGCGACGTTTTCCTCCAAACGTCACAATTGTGACACTTTGTCTAAGTGTCAGTATTGCGACACTTTTCTCTAAACATCGGTATAGCGACGGTTTCGGGCGGGATTGAAAAAATTTGGGGAAATTTTTGACATTTGGTCAAAAGTGTCGGAACCAAGTATCGAAATTTCCCCCAAATGTACTAGTGTAAAGTTCCCTATATACAATAATTTTGAAGGTCATGAAACAAAATTTTATCATGTATGTAAATGTTGTGGACTTTCTTTGAAGGATAGGTGATCTAACCACCTATGAAAGCCAGTGTATGACTTCTCCAGGGTATTCCTCCCAGAAGAACAACCTTACAGAAGAGAAACATGTGCTTTCAATGGTAAACCAAAGAGAACCCAAAGGCCTGCAATAATGACACCAACCGAATGGCTTAGAGCATATGAGTGAGTAAAGGAGAAGGAGATTACAAAAATGTTCAATTCAAATGGGGAGCCTATGTTCGATGATCTAGAATTATTTGACACCTTTGTTGAGAAATTTCCCATTGGGATGAAAAGGAGATATGTCTTTTATGAGCTCCCATATTGGGATCATCTTAATATTTCCTACTCACTGTATCCCATGCACATATTTAAAAATGTTTCATCTTCTTTATGGGGCACATATCATCGAAATAAAGTGACACATTGGTAGTTAGGAGAGATCTTGTTTCTTCAAAAACTAAAAAGAAACATTGGCCAAAACAAGAAATTAGAGGAGAGGATGGTCCCTATTTGTCTTTCAAAGAAGGTGTCCCATGGATTTTAAGGAAATATGATATTTCTTTGGAAAAGGAAGTTATAATGGGTGTGAGGGTACCTTCTTTATATGGGTATTCACTATGATGCTACTTCACTATGGAAGGCCATTTGTCGGTGTTTAAATCACATGATTTTATTATTTATTATTATTTTTATGCCATGGGTTAAAATATAATTACTTTTTAATGTGTTTATTTTGCATTTTCATTATCCTCTACTCGTGCATGGGTGTGTGAACCATGACTTACCCCAAGCCCTACGACATTCCATATCTAAATTATCAGCATTTTTACATTGGATCACATAAAAGGAGATTCAAAGGGCTAGAATTCCATGGTGGTGTCAAGAGATAGTTGAGATTGTTTGTATGTTTGACAAGGAATTTTGGATGAGTTTCATGGACTTGCAGGTTCATATTCTAATCCACCTATTAGATGAGGTTGAATTATTTGGGGTGGATTATTATCATTGGATGTTCTTCTTAGAGAGGTACATGTAAAAATTGAAATATTTTGTTCGACAAAGGGAAAAGCCCAAGGGGTCTATGGCAGAGGGGTACATATTGTATGAGTCTTTCTATTATGCCAGTGAGTACATCAAGCAAATAAAAAACACACCAGGTGTGGTGATTTGGGACGACGAAAGGGATGAATACAAAAGAGAAGGGGAGAATCTCCAAACGAATAGAAAAATACACTTGATAAAGAGTAAGTGACTTACCATTCGTAAAATTTCTACCCAATAATTATTCACACTAAACTTAATAATGTATATTTTGATCTCATACATACTATATATATATCAGTTTAATTTCATCAATTCAGAAATTGAAGTCATCAACAAATTCATTCTTTACAATTCGAAAGCAACACAACCATGGGTCGCATTGTATGAACATAAGAAGAGGAAGTGGGAAAATGAAAATAAAAAATTCGAATGGTTGAATGGTAGAAGTGTGCCTTATCCTAATCGTTTGAAAGAAAATATGTAAATGATATACGCCAACAGTTGGGTTTCTAACCAAGACAGAGAGAAATATGATGCATATTTTTGTTACCCACATGTTGAAGAGGATGTGTTAAACACAAGTATTGGGTGCACCAACTTGATAATAATATCTTTCCATACATTTTTAACTTCATAATGCACCTTTGAATTATCACATCTATATTTTATATTTTAATTATGTTTGGGTTATTAGACAAATGACACTGTGATTTTTTTCACTTTTTTGTAGGTTCATTTGTTCCAATCTATGTGGGCATATGGACATCATTTTTTCATAGAGGATGTCGATGATGAACGCATGAAACAAGACTGTGGAGTGGAAGTCAATTTCGAACAATCTAGTTGTGCTAGCCATTGTGATCAAAACCTAATATAGGGTACATTAGGTTATGTTAACAAGATACAAGAGATCATTGAAGTGCACTTCTCTTCATTCTAATGTGTTATTTTAGGTGCAAGTGGTGGGACACCTTTGATCATAATAATGTAAAGGAAGATCGCGATAGTGGGCTAATATATATCAACTCTAGAAAGATGTGGCATGAAGCTAGGCAGCCTTATGTTTTTCCCAAACACTGCAACTAGGTAATTTTTTACCCATATGTGTTGGATAGGGATTAGTGGTTCGTATTAAGACATGACCCTAGATCAAAACACATTTTTTAGAAAAACAATGTTATCATGCAAAGCAAGGAAGATAATTAGGGTGATGAAAACATAGAGTGACATGTACTTATGTTATTTCATCTTTTATATTATTTTTGTGTGTTTTTGTTTTCTTTATTTTGCTAATTATATTGTTTTTTATTAGTCTTGTTGGAATTTTATATAATTGGTAAGATTCACAAACATTTTTACACTTTATTTATTTATTATATTTCTAGTGAATATGTTTTTACACTTAAAACTGAGTATTTCCAGTGGGGTAATTTATAAATTATAAATTAAATTTTAACATATTTGTTTAATTCTAATTTTGTGATCAATTTAATTTGAATTTTGTGATAATTTAGTTTTCAACACAATTATTTTTTAGTTTACATATTTTTATCATTGCTTTTGGAAATATTTAACTTATGTCTCCAACGTTGACAAAACCACAATTAATGAAGTAATTTAAGAATTTGATAGCAATCAATTTACGAACTAATAACAAAAACAACAAATATAGGAATATTTGCATCCATAGAATTTTAGGGCCAATAGAATGCTTATGATTGGAGATCATAGCTTTTTTATAATAACAATTTTTAGGGTAGAAGAGTCTATTAAAAAAGAGTAAATAGTACCATGGAAAATAGCATTTATTCATATATAATTGTTTTTTGGAAACTAATTTAGTTAGAATGAATATGTATGAACTATTTATACAATAGAAAAATATTTATGGTAATTTTACAATTATAGTTTCAACCATATTAAACTAATAACAAAAACAACAAATATAGGAATATTTGCATCCATGAAATTTTAGGGCCAATAGAATGCTTATGATTGGAGATCATAGACTTTTTATAATAACAATTTTTAGGGTAGGAGTCTATTAAAAAAGAATAAATAATACAATGGAAAATAACATGTATTCATATGTAATTGTTTTTTAGAAAATAATTTAGTTAGAATGAATATGTATGAACTATTTATATAATAGAAAAATATTTATGGTAATTTTACAATTACAGTTTCAACCATATTAAACTTTGTAATTTAATATATAAAATTTTGATATAAATTCACCAATATATAATACATAATAAATGTATATCATTTCATAAAAATAGATATCATGAGGATAACTATCTAACAAACATAAACATCATCTAAAATACACATTCAAATTCACTAACATCATCTAATTATATACACCTCTAGCACATATAAACGACATTAGCTAGTACACAAATCTAATAAATTAACAGGGCATCATCATCGTGATCACATCTAACTATATCACATGTCAATTCTATCGTTTTGTATTCATCTTGTTGGCATTTTATATAATTGGTAAGATATTAAATTTAAATTAGTAAGATATTAAATTTAAATTGGTAAGAGTTGCTATAAATATTAAATTTAAATTTCTTGAAACTCTCATCACTTTGGTGATAAATTAAAATTTTATTGAAATGTAATTCTTCAAATTATATTAAATCTAAATTAATTATAAAAAAATTTAAAAATTAAAAATTAAAAATAAAAATAAAAATAAATGACTTTTTTATTTAATTTAACAATTAATTGAATTTTATAAATAAACTTAAAAGATTATTTTTATATTTTTTTATGTAAATATAAACATTAGAAATTAAAAAATGTAATTATAGTTATAATTTTAAATACATATTAATTTTAAAATTATATTTTAAATAATAATTATAATTAATAAATATATTTTTAATGATGCTTCATTTATAATTTTTATTAATAAATAAACTTTGATTTATTAAATTTATAAAATCAAATTAATTGTAATGTTATAAAATGAAATTAATTGTAATGGACTTCCACTCGATATGTATCAATGTCCAACCGATATGACAATCACATTTAGTACAACAATACTAGTGGAGACTCGATACATATCGTTGGCCCTTCTTGGGCATCATCTCACCCCACATGTGCACCCGACCTCAATCATCGGCCTAGGAGGGCGACGGTCAAAAGTAGGCATCGTATCTAGAAACCTCTCAAAAAATAAACAAAAAACCTCTAAAGAAAAAGGGAAGTTTTCCCTCCCATATATCATAGCATGAGATCTATCTAAAGCTTTACAAAAATGCTACAAAAAATGGTAGATGATTTGAAACATTATGGCCTCTACACCGAAGAATCAACATAAAACAAAAGAGGGAATCTAATGTGTTGCCCATAACTAGTATAGTGTGCAATGGTAGTCACTAATAGTGAGAAGCACCTAACCTCCTCTACACCAAAATAATAAATTTGTAGTTATCCACAAGACACCTGAAAATCCGTTTGAGAAACTATGTGATCCATAATCTATCTCAAAGAGTATATAAGATGACTCTCTGCTGCAACACCGAGAGGGACATCAGGGAACTGGGGAAAATCCTCCCCTCCTAGATAGGCCAGTGATAAAATGATGTCCTCCTCAGTGGGTTAGTACCAGATGTCAGGGTTGACACGGAAAGCTTGTCATTAGACATCCCATTGACGGATCAGTTGCAGCAAAAACCCAAAGTGCCCTTTATGGATGTAGCCTCCTCATAGTACTTAAGGAGGCCTACATTCCTTAATAGGCCTTGGTTCTCTACCATAATGGGGTGATGGTACAAATCTATCTCACTCTTCCATGCCTCCCACTCTCATACCACATTGTATTGGTCAACCCTTTGTTCCTTTTTTTGTAGCTCCTTTCTCTGTTGACATCTCTACATGATTGACATATAAAATACATTAGCCTTTACATAAACCATATATATTTTTTTATTAAATTAAAAATGTGTTTATAAATATGGACATATAACTTTCAATTAAAAAAAAATTCAACCTTGGTGCGCCAAAAAAACAAGAATGCATTGGACATGGTGTGTACATGGTCTTGATGCACCGCTTTCGGTGTGCATACATACATAACATTAGTTATTTTTTTTTCAATGTGGTGCATTGACATAACATTTCACAATGGTGCATTAATTTTACGTCAACGCACCACACCAGAATGGTTAGGTTAACAAACACACTGAGCTATAATTTTTTAATATTTTGTAGTGCGTTTGGTAAAAACAAATGCACGAGGAAGTTACTTTTACTAGACACACTTCCAAAAAAGGTAATATTTTTTACGAGAGTGTGTCATCAAATGTAACTTCCTGGTGCATTGATCTTATGCACCGGTTACTGGTGATTTTGATCCGTTACTTGATTCACGGCCTAAAAAATTAAAAAATTTAGAGTAGTGTGTCGTGGAACATCATGGCCGATACGTTTCCATTTACTAAACGAACGCATTATATTAAAAAATTACGGTTTATTAAATATACGTACTGATTTGTGGTGCACCCTATAAATTTACAGGGTGCACCATGAATGATGTGAGCCGAACCTCTCGAATGCACCATGCATAATTTTTTTTTTTTAAATAATTTTTTTTTTTACTTGATTTTCAATTCTTCTCCACTAAAATTTTAAGTTAGTGAGAAACATAGACATTTCCTGGACGTTTGGTTTCCAGGGAGGCATGCTTGCCACATAATCGAAAAAATCAAATTTGACCACTGTTTGACAAAATTCGAAAGGCACGCAATGAGCAATGGACAGGAGGATGGAAAGCAAGGGAAATATCGATGGCAAGGCACTTCACAGAGGTGAAAGTAGCATCAGTGCTTGAGAGCTCTATAACACTGCAAATGGTAAAAATGAATTTTATGACCGGTAATTTTTTTTTATTTAACCTTGTTCTAGTGTGCTCAAGTACATAGCTCATCAATGTGGATTATGTATGAAGTGCACTACCATTTTTTAAATTAAAAACCCTGTTGTAGTGCACCATTTTATTTATGCACCGAAGCATGTCAAAACAGGAATAACATTGGTGCTTCATGAGAGTATAGCACCAAAATGGTGAAAATGAATTTTACGACTGACATTTTTCTAAATTTAACCCTTTTCATTACTATCGAGCAGTATATGCACCGGGGCTTCCTATTTACTTAGCACATTGTTGCCTTTTTATTTTTCTAAAAAATAACCCTCCAACAGTGCAACTTTGTCTATTAATCACTGGGGCATACCATTCTATTAACAACGTTGGTGTTGGATATGTAGGAAGAGCACTGTTAATTTTAAATTAAAAACCTTTCCATGGTGCACCATATTTTTTACGCACCGGGTCATTCAGAAAAAGGAATAGCATTGGTGCTTCGTGAGAGTATGACACCAAAATGGTGAAAATGAATTTTAGGATTGACAGTGTTTAAAATTTAACCCTGGTCCAGTGATATAAAGTACTATATGCACCGGTGCTCCAGGTTCACCTAGCGCACCACTATTTTTAAATTAAAAGCCCTACAATGGTGCACCATGTTGTATATGCACCAGGAAATTCAGAAAATTTCATAACATCTGGGCTTTGTGGGAGTATAGCACCAGAATGATGAAAAATAATTTTACGATGAACAATATTTTTTAAATTTACACTAGTCTCATGTTATCAAGTGGTATACACACTAGTGCTCCATAGTTACTTGGCACAAGTTTTATTTTTTATTTTAAAAGAAATGGTGCACCATTGTCTATTTAGAACCGGGATGTACATTTCTATTAATGGCACCAATGCTTATTATATGAGTAGCGCACCAATAATTTTTAAATTAAAAACCTTGCCACGGTGCACCGTTTTTTTTACACATTTAGGCTTTCATAAAAAAGGGAAAGAATCGGTGCTTATTGTCAGTATAGCACAAAAATGCTGAAAATGAATTTTACGATTGACATTTGTTTTATTAAATTTAACCCTTTTCTGGTGCTATCAATTAATATACTCACTAGATCGCCCAACTTTCTCAACGCACCGTTGTTTTAACTTTTTTTTTTTAAAACAACCTTGCCACGGTGCACTATTGTATGTTAAGCATCGAGCATATAGTTCTATTAACTGCACCAGTGCTTATTTTATACGAAGTGCACCGCCATTTGTAAATTAAAAACTCTTCCACGTGCACCATGTTGTTTATGCACCGAGGCTTTCGTAAATGGGGATATCATTGATGCTTCATGACATCAAAACACCGAAATGGTGAAAATTAATTTTACGACTGATTTTTTTTTTTAAATTTAACCCTTGTTTGGTGCTATCGAGTAGTGTATGCGTTGGTGCGCTTGTTCTACTCAGAGCACCGCTGTTTTTTTATTTAAAAAAAAAACTTCCACGGTGCACGTTTGTTTATTAAGCACTGGGTTGTATAGTTATATTCACAACACTAGTGCATATTATCTAAGAATTGCACCAACATTTTTTATATTAAAAACCTTGCCATAATGCACTATGTTGTTTATGCACCGGGGCTTTCATAAATAGTTATTGCATCGGTGCTTAGTGAGAGTATAACACCGAAATGATGAAAATGAATTTTACGACTGGAATTTTTTTTTTTAAACTAACCCTTGACCAGTGTTATCAAATAGTATACGCACCATTGTGCTTTATATACATAGTGCACCATTGTTTTTATTTGTATAAAAAATAACCCTGCAATGGTGCACCATTTTTTATTAAGCACCAGGGTCTTTAGTTCAATTCATGGCACTGGGGAGTATGATATAAGAAGTGCACCACTGTTTTAAAATTAAATACCCCACAATGGGGCACCATATTGTTTATGCACCAAAGCATTCATATATAGGTTTAACACTGGGGCATCGTGAGAGTCTAGCACCGGACTATGAAAAATGATTTTTACTATCGAAAATTCTTTAAATTTGACTCTTTTCTAGTGTTATCAAGTAGTATACGAACCGATGCGCCTTATGTACTTAACACACCATTATTTTTTTATTTTGATAAAAAATAACTCTGTCACAATGCACCATATGTTATTAAGCACTAGTGTGTCTAGTTATAGTAACACACTGGTGTGTTAGTGTATTATAGACACACCATTAAAAAACATCCGCATGCCCAACTCTGCCAGTGACATCCACTAAAAACAAATTTTGGGGCTATTTTTATAGGGGCTTCCACAAAAACCTCCACTAGAGGGTCCTTTCCTTATAGTGATAGACACCAATTAGGGCTACTAGGTATGTGCTCTAGATTTTTGTGTGGGTTAACAGTTGGAGACTGAGTCTTTGGATTCCTGTGTTTAGTTTAACAGGTGGAAATTGAGATCTCAATATTCCCATGGAGCCTATCAGGTGGGGACATGGTGTGCTCTATATTCTTACCGAATTGCATGTGGAGGAACTATGGGTTATGGATTCCTATAGAATGTAGTGTGTGGAGATACTATGCTCTCTAGATTCATGTAGTTTTGATTGCATGGAGCATTTTCTACTTTGGATTTCATGAAGTGTTGTTGGATGGAGACACTATGTGCTCTGGAATATTTAGTGGCAGGTGGAGGCCTTGTATGCTTTGGATTCCCATGTGAATGTGTTAACTTGATTGGTGTGAATTCCCTTGAGTAATTTACTTCTCAAGATCTGAATCTGGCTCAGGGGTGGTTAATTTCAAGAAAAAACAACAATGCAATTGACCTATGGTTGGGAGGTGAGTTGAATTCCTTCTCTTATTTGCCAATAATTTACTACGATAAGTTTCTTACTTGTATATATGTGCATGTCTACATCATATGAATGATGACTAATGCTATTATATGACAATGGGTGTGTTAACACTGTCTGTAGAGGAATATGTATTCCTATTTGTATATAATGAGATGTTATTTATATGTTTTTACATGATTACGAGGGGTGGGATACCTTTATGCCTATGAACTGTTATTATATTGATGTAGGAGCATCTCGACTTAGCCAGCAATGTGATGTTTTGTTCACATGTTGTGGCTAATCCAAAAAGAATAAACATTAGTATTTTATTTTATTTTATTATTATTATTATTTATTTATGAGAATAGTTAGTTTTTTTTGTATTTTTAATTAATTAGGAATAAAATTAGGAATTGGTTTCTTTCCCTACGTGGAAATAGAGCCAAAATAGTGATAAGCACTTAAAAATAGGGAGGTATTGATTTTTTGGAAAAAATCGAGAAGAATTCTATTCTAAGAGGAACAATTTCATATTTCAAGTATAAATAATAGGGAAGTAGGGAGAAAAAGCCAAGACTTCCATTATGAAGTCTGCAAATGCAAAGGGCAACTAAAGACATATTTTCCTTGCGAATCAATATATCTATGTTTTCGATAATCTCATGTTTCATTTTGTTGTTTTTGTTTAACCTGGTAGCAATATATTGATATGCCATATATTAGTATGGAAATTACAGGAAACGAGTTCATTGTAGAGATGTGATATGCGGCCATCGTGAATGGGATTAAATAGTGCATTAGCAGTTGAAATGTATGGTTCAATTTATTTTTAAACCATAGTCACCGTGTATGCATAAGTGTGCAGCCTTAATGCATTGTCGTGGAGAGCGGTCTTAACAGCCATGAAATTACAAACTTAACACTTTACAGTGGAGTGCGCCCAGAGAATAGAAGCACAGACTTGTTGAATCGAAGATTGCAGACAACAGCGTGGGTGAAAGGTTGTCATGGTAAGTTGGCATGGATGCCAAATGCAAAGACCGTAGATATGTTTATGATGTAGTCACCGCGCCACTAGCACAATCAGGACACTACGTTCTAGTATGCTTAAATCTCCTGCCAGACTGCATAAAATATTAAACACAATCTCCATGGATTATGGTGTAAGGCTAGTGTTTGGTTTTATGTTTATATATATATATATATATATATCTGTGTGTGTGTGTGTGTGTGTGTGTGTGTGTGTGTGTGGTGCCATTCTGATATATATACACAGTCAGCTTTGAAGTCGTGTTTGGTTGTGTTTGTTTTGATATTCCTGTGTGAATGGCTTGTGTTTGCAGCGACTGAAATACTGCGGAATTTTCTTCCTTATGCGATGTTCCATATTTGGTAATGCATCCATAACGTAGCAAACTTTGTTGTCTTCACATTGTTACATATAGCAATGATGCCTTAAGGATTACATTAACTTTTGTAACATAATGATATTTGCATAGTTAAATAATGAAGTTACAAAGGAAATTGTAACTTGTAGAGCTTGCAATAAGGATAATTGTTTCTACGTTTTATAATGGCATGGAAATCAGAGTTTCACACTAAGAGCTAAGGAACGAATAAGTTCCATCATATGTGGAGAGTGAACCTATATGGGACTTAGTAAAATTTCATGATTTTTATATACTAAACATTAAAGTGGGAATTTTCTTTTCTACATCATATATTGAGTGTAGATCCATTTGCATGACCATGTATGAATGTTTAATATGCTTGTTTGAGTAAAAAACAATGTATGAAATCCATTGCTTAGCATGATGTGGCCACTATGTATTTTGTGCTTAAGACTATTGAAAAACCTGAGTGTTGATGCTTGATAGTATGCAAGATATTGGATTTATTTACTAAAGTTATGACTCAAATCAATGGCTGACATGCTTGAAATGGGAATGAATGTTTCACTCCTAGAGGAATAAATATGCTAAATGACATTGTGCATCAATGCAAGTCTGGGCTAAGTCCATGGAAATTCCCTGGAATGTCTAATCCGCATAACGCAGAGACTCGAACTTGTATTTAGGACCATTGAAATTGATAAACTATGAAGAAAACAGAAAATCATAAGGGTGGATGCATTAATTAAATCAAAGTGATTAACCACTAATCACTTAGCTAGTTGGTCGCTTAATGACCTAGCTTAAGTGCTACTGAGCATTTTCTGCTCTGCATTGAATAACATGTGTAGTATCTAGGGTGGATGGTGCTATAGATAGGAACGTAAGGCGCAATGAAAAATCTATTATCAAATGGAGAATTGAACGACCTGAGGAACATGAACATAGATTTTTTAGGGACAATAATTCTATGTCGTGGGAGATGTGAATTGATGTCCTGGGGGACGGGAATTGTATGTCCTAGGGGACGGGGAATGTATGTTATAGGGGATGAGGATTTGTGTGCCTTAGAAGCAAGAATGTGTTAAATAATTCGGAGATTTTCCATTGACCCAAATATTTATAACAAGAAAACTATGTTTTGCATGGAGGTCTAGGACCTAGTGTGACCATGATTTGGGATGAGGTGGCAGATTCTACATAGATCAGGTAGGAATATAAGGATTCCACATTGGAATATGAATTACATGGACACGTGGCATGGCACATTGACTACGTGAAACGTGTTATAAATAAATGGCCTTTTGGATGGCCAAGTGATAGGTTTGTGGATGGCACATGGAATCACTTGAGGATGCCACGTGGTAGGGTGACATCACCCTGATATTATTGTGACATGAACAAGATGTAGTGGGAATAGGTGATGTAGAATACCATGATGACATGACACCAAGGTGACATGTGGCAGAATTTTTCGGTGTCACATGGCTTAGGTTACCACGTGATACTGACGTGGATGACTACGTGGTGAGGGCCATGTCACCAGGTAGCGCAACTCCTCAACAATGTTTTATAGTGTCTCTTTGTAATGAGGTTGTGGTGTTGTGGTCAACAAAAGTCGTGGAATTAAAATAAACTAGTAATCAGACATAGAAATGCATGATGAGTCACACCTGGTCTGTTATGAAACTCTGGCATGTCTTGGCACTATGGCATGGTGGCAGGGCAAGAAAATATATGTTCCTAGAGACAGAGAAAACAATGGCTTATGGCGTGGAAGTCTGTATTGACTACTAAAGTCATTATAAATTGTTCATAATGTAAAAAAATAGTGAAATAGCATGTTAAGGGTTGGGCTCATGGGTTATGTGGTTTAGGTGATGTGGCAAGTGCCATGTGGGCTTAGTCATGGCCACATTGAGACCTATAGTGATATGGAACCACCTGGGTGAGGTGATGTTTCCATGAGGGTGCCACGTGGCAGGTCCTTACCTATGTGGTAGGGATAAAAATAAAAAACTTTCAATGGGAATAACTTTTTATCCAAGCATCAAATTGAGATAAATTTCATATCATCGGAAAACTCTCAATGAGCTAAATTCGATGGTATTATCCAAAGTTAACTTTGTTTACTTTTGTGAAGGAAAAATTTTGTAACCCCATTTCCATGGAGAGACCATTGAGAATGGGATAATTCAAAGTAACACCTCTCATTTAGCTTTAGAAGTCTAAGAAGGTGGGAGGGAGCACTACAGGGTGGTATCAAACCACCTAGGTTCAACACTTGGACTGAATGGGCCAGAAGGATAACTTTTAAACTTTGTTATAGAGCGTATTAACTTAGAGTGATTTCTTGTTGTGTGTTTCCTATAGAATTGTAATTATTGACTACATGTCGTATGAATTTTTTTATTCTAATATGCTAATTATTTTATAATAGCTATAATGACTTGAAAATTAGTGCTACAGATAACCTCACATCAATATTCTTATTGAAAAATTACCAAGGAAATGGGTAAATATATTTTTATATATTTTTGGTTTATATTTATGTGTGTTTGATAGGACATAGGAAGAGAAATAAGGGATGAATAGTAGAATGGAGTAGTGCAACACTGATAAATCCTAGCATGGTTGAGAACATGATTCATTGGAGGAAAGGAGAGAGGAAGGGTCCCCTAACTGAATGGATACCCTAAGAAGTATAAGAGATAAGATAATAGGTTATAAGGTAGGCAATGAAATGATTGTTATGGCTTGGTAGTAGAAAGCATAAGTAAATGTGATTATACTACAAATACTGTCAAATTTGCAAAGGTAGAGGCAACATGATCTA
The DNA here is from genome assembly GCA_034641835.2 of Pinus albicaulis. NCBI lineage: Eukaryota > Viridiplantae > Streptophyta > Pinopsida > Pinales > Pinaceae > Pinus > Pinus albicaulis. Next base: position 110,864,377 of record CM076581.1, read on the forward strand.
GGTGCCAGCTACTTGTTAAAGACTTGGAAAATTCCATCAGGACTTGGAAGGCATGAACCGAGGGTGCATGGTGTAAAAGGCGACAAATCTAAGAAAAGGCATAAGCAAACAAGTGAATACATAGTGAGAGGTGGAACTCTGTTGAGTAGTCCAAAGAGGAGGTCAAGTAGTCATGAGCAGTTTTCTAGTGTTACAGCTAAAATATATTATCAACAAAAAAAGGAAAGGAAAATACATCATGCCAAAAGAATTCATGAAGGCAAAGCCTCCTACATTTGATGGAAATGTGAAGAAGGTTGAGTAAGAAGAGGCGTAATTCTAGGGATGAAGAAGTATTCATAGTGCATGATTACTTTGAGAATATGAAGGAAAAGGTAGCCATTTTAAGGTTGAATGGCAAGGCCAATATCTAGTGGGAAGATTTGAGGAATGTAAAAGATATTATAGAGAAAGATTTTTCCTAGGGGAGATTTGAGAGGCATCTAGGAAAATTACTTATATGAAAGGCACTATGAAAACAAGGCCAGGGAGTTTTATGAGCACAAATTGGGGCAATTGGAAACTCATGAATATGCAACCAGATTTTTGGAGTTGTTAAGTTATGTACCTTACATCAAGAATTATAAGACAAAGATTCAGAGATATATTAATGGAATACTCAGGAATTTAGGGACAAAATAGAATTCAATGAGCATAAAACATTGGAGGATGCCATTATGAAAATGAAGTATTATTACGAGCAATCCAAGGACAAGTCAAAGTCAGTAGGACATCAACTAGGATGGGAAAATGTGAAGTTTACCACATTTTCCAAGGATGGGTATCAACATAAAAACACTACTATTGATAAGGACCAATTCACAACGAATGTAAGAGTAGAAGTTGAGAGGTTCAAAGGAGGGCCTATGCAGTGTCGAACTTGTGGAGAAAATCGTCGACATAGAAACTTTCCTCAGCAATAGTGAAATGGTTCAAGGTTTTAGAATGTAAAATAAGTAGATAAAATGAAGGATGTTTCTCAAAGTGTGCCACATATTTATGCTGCATTAGACAAAAATCAAACTGATAAACAAGCATCCATGATCAAAATGGAAGGTATGATCAATACCCATCTGGTTTTGAATTTGATAGACTTGGGTTTTAATTTAAATCACATTAGCCCCTATATTGCAGATATATGTGTTGATATTCTGTGTATTTGGTGTAGCATCAGTTGTGCTCTAGGTCCCAAATTTTGTGGAGGGACTAGAGTACACTTGATCTACAAGACCCAAAAACGGATTTGAGAAATTTCAGTTGGTGTTCAATTTATTCAAATAATTAACTATTTTTAATGGATTTCCAAAGTCTAACTTAGGAAAAGAAAATAATTAAAGTGAATTAATTAACACATGTGATGAAATTGTCTTAAGTCACATGGATCAAGCAGTCTTTTAATCTCAACCATTGATGGATGATTTAATCTCGGTCGTTGAAAGGTTCAAGGAAAAAGTATTAGAGAAAGGCTTGAGGGTTAGTTGAAGACACACATTTTTGGTAAAACTAAGGAATAGATCAGGAATTCTAGGGCGGGTTTGCTAAGAATATCTAGAGGAATTTCCTGCAGTGAGGGGTCGTATTGGCTGAGGGAATGATATGATTCCAAGATCCAAGATTTAGTAAGAGGCAAAGGAGAAAAAACAAGGACAATGCAAATAAGCAGAGCAGCAGCTACGCAGGTGATGCGCATCTGCTACACAGGACAGCGCAGAGGCACTGTGAGGCTTCAGAAATCACTCAGAGGGTCTTTTAGGGCCAACGTTAGGATGTATGACCCATCCAAGGGTTACGTAGTCCCTTCTAGTGTAGAGCAGTGACATTTGAGGCTAGTGGGGCTAACGTTGGGGCTTTAGGGGCAGTGTTGAGGCTTTCTAGGGTCAAATCTGGGCTAAGTCCTGTAAATCTCATTTGAGGGTGTGGATCAGTCAGATATTTGGCACTAGATCTTCAGGTTAGCTGCAGATTTGATATATTTTATTCTCTATCGGGTTTTCCAGATCTGGAACGCAGATCTACTATACTTAGAACTACTTAATAATAAACCCTCATATCTATTGCACCGGTTTTCCCACTTTGGTTTTTTCCGGGGACTTATGTCCAAAAATCCTTGTGTCACTTTGTTGCATGAGTGTATTATTCAGTAAATTATCTACATGTGTAGGTTATATTTGTGCTTATTTTCGGTATTTTCTGAATCTAATTTCTTAAAATAACTTGTATTAATTAAATCAAGTGAGAGAAAATAAACCAATACATTGTAATAGAATTTTCACATGGTATCAGAGTGATAACATATCAAGCTGAATCTCCAACAATCAGCTGAAGAAATATTTTTTTCTACAAGGTAGCAGAAGAAGCAGCATATCCGGAAAGGTCATCTTGATAGCAGGGGAAAGCAGATCCAAGAGACAGCGTTGAAGTTGCAGAAGGCCTCTATGCTTATGTAGACCCTTCCCAGGGAAGCATAAGGATTGCATCACCTAGTCTAGGGTTACGCAGTCCACTTCTGAGCACCGTTGGGACTGCGTTGGGCCAACCAGAAAGACACATTCCATTCACTTCTCCTGTTGTAGAATAATTTTACCAAGATCCCAAAGCAGTGCTTCATATATTCAGTAGTGCTGGTGGGGTATAGATTTTGTAGGTGCAGAATTGTGCCTAACTAAGGCAAAAAGGGCAGGAGGAAGACAGTCATTTAGTAGATCTGAGCCAAACAGATATGAGATTCGATCAGGAGGATTGGAGAATATTGTCCGTTTGAGTTTTGGTGAAATATTTCCAAGAGGGAAGTTAGTTTTCAGCAGAAGCAGTTACTAGAGGGTTTCTAGTCACCAATAAATCCAGATCCAGAGGGAGAAGTATTGTTTCTTTCAGATCCGAGAAAATATGGCTCGATATGGACTGAGGGATCAAGATAGATTGGACGGCATGTCCAACTATGCTATTTGAAACACCAGAATCCTCTCAGCTCTGGATGAGTATGGTCTCAAATATCATGCAGAGAAGATGCTTGCTATACCAACCGATGCAGATCCACTCAAGAAGTATGAACAAAATCAAGTGTGGACGAAGTGTTTGATCATAGACGGATTCAAGGACCACGTGATTCATCATGTTGCTGGTAAGACTATAGAAAATGACATGTGGTCATCCTTAGAGACGATGTACCAAGGAGGCTTTGTGTAAAGAAGAATGATTCTTGAGAATCAAATGTGGATGTTCCAAATGATGAAGGGTGAAGAGATAGATCCATTCCTCTTCAGACTTCAAGCTATTCGAGACCAGTTGATTCGCATGGGTGCTAATCCAAATGAAGGGATCCTAGTGAGGATGGCCCTAAATGTTGTCTCTAAAGAATGGGAAACATTTTTCCAGATCATTCTGGGAAGAGCAGCGTTACCATCATGGGCAGATATGTGGGTTATTTTCTGCCAAGAGGAGATCAGGAGGATCACCAAGAAGTAGTCTATCAGTGGAGGAAGCGGATCAGCCAGAGTGAAGAAAGAAGAGGAGGAGGATTCAGCCCTTGCATCAAGGGAAAAGAATCAAGGGAAGAAGAATAAGGACCTATCCAAGGTTTGGTGTTTTAACTCTAGTGATCTTGATCATTTCACCAGTAGTTGTCCTAAGAAGAAGGATAAAGGAGCTTCTGATTCCAATGCTGCAACAGAAAATGACGATGGCTCTGATGATGGTACAACCATGAGTGCTCATGCACCTCGATATAATACGTAGGGTGACATGGATATATAGAACATCCATAGTCAGTGTGGTGGAATCCTTGAGTCAGCCCTACTCTTGGATCACATATGAGCTGCGGGAGCCTTAAGAAGGTAGCGAGATCAGTCGAGAGATGGTTGCAGATGACCACATTGAATAGGAAGAGGGAGCTAAAGAGTGAGCAGCATGATGCAGAGGCAGCAGCAGCGTGGATTTAGCAGCACAGAGAAGCTGATGGGACTTCAACAACACAGAGAAGCTGGGCTCACACAGTGAAAAGTTGCAGCATGACAGTGTCTCCAAGAGGACAGCATGATAAAGCAACCATAGAGCTTCAGTGGTAGAGGGAAACTTGTCTTGTTTTTAAAACAGTTGGGCAGATTCTTTCAGTTGCTTAATTCTCAAAAATTGAGTTGCAGTGCAGCAATTAGCAGTGGCAGTGCTATGGGAAGCATGATGTAGCAATTTGAGAGGAATATGTAGTACAGATGTGGCAGCGTTAGTGACAGTGGCATGGGCAGCAGTACAGAGAACAGCATTTCAGTAGATGGAGGGCAGCAAGCCAAGCATCAACAACATAGATCCAGTACTCAAGATCTTGTAATGCATTATGTGATGTATTGCTAGAGCACACTTCTGATGCTAAGAGGGAGTGTTGAGATTTTGTGTATTTTTGGTAGCATCAATTGTGCTCTAGGTCCCAAATTTTATGGAGGAACTAGAGTACACTTGATCTACAAGACCCAGAAATGGATTTGAGAAATTTCAGTTGGTGTTCAAGTTATTCAAATAATTAATTATTTTTTATGGATTTCCTAAGTCTAACTTAGGAAAATAAAATAATTAAAGTGAATTAATTAACACATGTGTTGAAATTGTCTTAATTCACATGGATCAAGTAGTATTTTAATCTCATCCATTGATGGATGATTTAATCTCGGTCATTGAAAGGTTCAACAAAAAAGTATAAGAGAAAGGCTTGAGGGTCAGTTAAAGACACACATTTTTGGTAGAACTGAGGAATAGATCTAGAATTCTAGGGTAGGTTTGCTAAGAATTTCTAGAGGAATTTCCTGCAGTGAGGGTAGTATTGGCTAAGGGAATGATTTGATTCCAAGAGCCAAGAGTCAGTAAGAGGTAGAGGAGCAGAAACAAGGACAACACAGAGAATCAGAACAGCAGTTATGCAGGTGTTGCGCAGCTGCTATGCAGGACCGCGCAGAGGCACTGGGAGGCTTCAAAAATCACGCAGAGGGCCTTTTAGGGTCAGCATTAGGTTTTGGGACCCATCCAGGGGTTATGTAGTCCCTTCTAGTCATAGCAAAGTGGAATTTGAGGCTAGCAGGGCTGATGCTGGGGCTTCAGGGGTAGCTTTGAGGGTTTCTAGGGTCAGATCTGGGCTGAGTCCTGTAAATCCTATTTGAGGGTGTGGATCAGTCATATATTTGGCACTAGATCTTCAGGTTAAATGTAGATTTGATATGTTTTATTCTTTTTTGGGTTTTCTAGATTTGGAACCCAGATTTACTGTACTCATAACTACTTAATAATAAACCCTCATATATGTTGCACCGGTTTTCCTGCTTTTAGTTTTTCTGGGGACTTATGTCCAAAAATCCATGTGTCACTTTGTTGCATGAGTGTATTATTCAGTAAATGATCTGCATGTGTAGGTTGTAGTTATGTTTATTTTCAATATTTTCTGAATCTAATTTCTGAAAATAACTTGTATTAATTAAATCAAGTAGGAGAAAATAAACCAATACACTACATTAGGATTTTCACAATATGTGCATTGCAAATAATATCCAATGAAATAGCATGGTTTTTGCAACTAGAAAAAAATATTAAGAGGTGATTTGAAGACATGGTGAGATCATGCCCAGTAGTAATGAACGGCATGCCCACACACGTAGAATTGAATTTATTACCATTGGGATCCAAGGATGTGTTAATCAACATGGATTAGCTAGTAGGTCATAAGAGAGAAATAAATTGCTTCAGCAAATTAATTGAATGCCTCAACAACAAAGGGGAAAAGGTGACACTGCAAGGAAAACCAGAACCAATGATATTTCGATGAATAATAATGTTGCAAATGAAGATATGCAATTGAAAGGGGTGTGGATAGTATGTTGTCCAAGTGACGAGCTACTCATAAATTAACAACAACAATTTGGAGGAGCACCCAATATTAAAGCAATTTGAGGATATGTTTCCTAAAGAAATCCCAGGACTATCACCAAGAAGGGAATTGATTTCTCAATATAATTGTCGACAGGAATATCTTTAGTGTTAAGAGCTCCATATCGCATGAGTAAAATGAAGTCGGTGGAGTTAAAATTGTAATAAAAAAAATATTGGATAATGGATACATCAGACCCAACGTATCACCCTAGGGAGCACCTATATTATTTGTGAAGAGAAAGGACAACACTTTAATACTTTGTATTGACTATATGTGGCTCAATAAAGCCACAACCAAGAACAGGTTTTCTCTGTTGAGGATTGATGACCTGCTTGATTATCTGAGAGGATTTTCAGTGTTCTAAGAGATCGACTTGAGGTCTAGGTACCCTCAAGTACAAATAAAAGATGAAGATATTCATAAAATTTCACTTAGAACTAGGTATGGGCACTATGAATTTCTAGTTTTTCAGTTTGACCTCAATAACTCCCCAACAAAATTTATGTGTTTATGGCATATGCTGATGACATCTTGGTTTATTAAAAAAATAAGGGAGAGCATGAAAAACACTTAGCAACAGTGTTGCAATTGCTGAGAGAGCACAAACTCTAAGCCAAACTCAATAAAAGTGATTCTTCCATTCACAAGTTTAGTATTTGGGACATATTTTATCCAAGGAAGGAGTGGAAGTAGATCCTAAGAAGATCAAAGTCATTATAGAGTGGCCTACCCCTCATAATGTGATAGAAGTTAGATCCTTCATGGTATTGACAGATTATTACTAGAGGTTTATTCACAATTTCTATAATATTGGGCATCCAATCAGAACATTGCAGAAGAAAGGAACTAAATTTAAATGGACATTAGAATGTGAGACCAAATTTAAGCGATTGAAAAATTTTCTCACACATGCATTGATATTAAGGATATCGTATCTAGAAAAATATTTTGTGGTTCATACATATTCTTGCAAGGAAGGGCTTGCATGATTCCTCATGCAATAAGGACATGTAGATTGTTATGAATAAAGGAAGCTAAATTAGCATGAGAGAAATTATTTCACTCATGACCTAGAATTAGCAACAATAATGCATGCATTGAAAATGCAAGGGTGTTTCCTCCTTGGAAGAAATTTTATCTTGATGTCAGATCATGGAGGGTTGATGTATCTATTTGATCATACCAATATAAATACAATACAGGAAAGGTGGCTAGCCTTGATTAGTGAATTTTATTTTGAAATCAATAACATCGAAGGCAAGGAGAAAAAAGTAGCAGATGCACTTAGAAATAGGCTGAAAGTAGTTCATGTTGAAATCATCAATAATTGTGAGGTTGGCATTAAAGAAAAGCTAAAAGAATCAACACATCAGGATAAACATTACCAACAAGTGAAAGAATGTTTGTAGCAAGATCCAAAATGGGAATTGAGCAAGAACTAATCCCTCATGGAGGATGGACTATTAAATTTAAAAGGAAGGTGGTATATACCTTGTATGGGAAACTTTAAGAAGCTCATATTAGATGAATTTCATAAAATACCATACTTTGGTCATCCCGGTTATCAAAAGATGATAACAGCCATGAAAAAGATATATTATTAGCTAGGTATGAAAAATGAGGTGGAAAAATACATTGCTAAATGCTTGGAGATCCAGTAAGTAAAGGTAGAATTTAGGCACCCAATAGAATTACTACAACTAATTTCTATTCTTGAATGAAAGTGGGAAGTCATTTATATGGATTTCATTTCTAGGCTACCAAGGACATCTAGGTATCATGATGCCATAATGGTGGTGGTAGATAAGTTGATCAAGTTGGATCAATCAATTGATATTGATAAATTTTTTATGAAGGAGATATTTATATTGCATGGTATACCCAAGAAGATCATCTCAGATAGAGATGCCAAATTTAACTCAAAATTTTGGATAAAGATGTTTTCTAGTTTTGGGAGAGAGTTAAATTTCAACACATCATAGCATCCTCAAATAGATGAATAGATAGAAAGAGTTAATAGAGTGTTGGAGGACATGCTTAGAATGTATGTCATGCAACAACCTAAAATGTGGGAAGAATTTTTTCCTTTGGCAGATTTTTCCTATAACAATGGTTACCAAGAATCATTGAAAATGAACCCTTTTGAAGCTATGTATGGCAAGAAATATAACACACCCATCAACTATAATGATCCAATGAATAAGGTACTTATTGGGCCTGATGTCCTAAAGGAAATGGAACAAGAAATAGTTGCTCATAGGTAAAATTTAAAAAAAAACTCAAGACAGGCAAAAGAGTTATGCAAATCAATAGAGAATGTAGAAAAAATTCCTAGTGGGGGAACATGTTTACCTACACATCAAGCCAAGGAAAATTTCACAGAAAATTGGGTCATGTGCAAATCCAACACCCATATTTTGTGGATCATTTCAGATTATATAAAGAGTGAGGCCATTGGCCTAGAGATTGGCCTTTCCACACACAACGAAGGGACATGACATTTTCCACATTTATTTGGTTAAAAATTATGTGAATGATGCTAATCATGTTGTTGATTGGTTTATGATACAGGTGGAATCTCAGGGAGAATTCCAACCATAATAATTTTTCATTTTGTATCAGAGGCAGACTGTGCTCCAGAATCGAGTAATCGAGCAGCTCAAAGTGCAGTGGAAGCACTTTGGACTAGATGAATCCACTTGGGAAATGACTGAATAAATAAGAGTATCACAGTCATTTTTGTTTGATGTGTAATATAATGTAAAGAGAGTTGTATGTGGATAAAGCTCATTGTGAATTATGTGTTCATGTATAGTACACTAAGGACAATGTTCCTCTAAGGGGGTGGGGTCTATAACAACCATTTTTGTCTCCCTGATGTAAATATTATTAAATGCACTATTCATGTAAATTGATGTGAAATATAAATGATGATTGGACTAAGAGGAGGAAACAGATTCAAGGTTTGTGGAGGAGAAGTTGCTTGGCAATTTCTTGGGGAAATAACCAAGCTCAAAATGATACATTTAATCTCCACCTATATCCCAATTGCATTAAAAATTATTTTTATAATCATTAAAACAATCGTATGGGTGCCTAATCCTAGAAGATTGGCTAGTCCCACTCTTGTGAGATGTGTTGACTCTGGTTAACACACAAGAGAAAAAAACAAACAAGAAAAAATATTCAGACAGTTGAGACAAAAGAAGAAAAAGAGAGGTGCAGAAGAGGAATTATAGTGTGGTAAGTGAGGGGGATTCTTTAAAGAAGAAAGACATTTGGGAAAGAGGAAGCACATACAACGAAGGAAGCTTGTAAAAGAAAATAAACACCAGGTGGAGCTATTGGGTATGTGCTCTAGATTTCTGTGTGGATTAAAAAGAGAGTGAGTCTCTGGATTGCTATGTTTTTTTTAACAAGTCGAGACCAATATCTTTGGATTCATGTGAATCCTATCAGGTGAGGACCTGGTGTGCTCTAGATTCCTGTTGGATTGCAAGTGAAGACACTATGGGCTCTATATTCTAGAAGAATGAAGTCGGTGGAGATACTTTAGGCTTTGAATTACTGTAGTGATTGATTGGGTGGAGCTCTATTTGCTTTGGATTCCCTTGTAATAGCCATGGGTTAAAGTTTCATGTAATAAAGGATAATAAAGGAAAAATAAGACCAAGGTCATGGGACATGTATTCCAAGCTAAATGTTGGGCAAGCACTATAGTGGGCATTACTTGTGGTTTACTATGGCCATGGAAATTGGCACAGGAATTGGAAAAGGCAAGGAGACAATAATTTATAATTAATTATGAAAATAAAGGAAAATAGCAGAAAAAGAAGGTGAAGAGACACAAATATGCATGCAAGGGAAATTAGAGGGAAAATGAAGGAAAATGAAAAAAAAAAATGAGACGTCAATAGTAAAAAGTCATCAGAGAAACAATACACAAATTTTTTTAGTTTTAGCTTCGATCAATTAAGAAAGAGAGAGGGAGAGAACTCTAAAAGGAGAGAGCAAGCAAGCAATAAAATGAAAGAAAAGAACAAGTAGAGGAAAACAAGGGGCAAGAAAATGAAAGCAAGGGAGTGCAAGGAGAAGGTTGGATCAGCAACTTCAGCAGGAGGATTTTTCAGGTAACAGTTGCATTTGTGATTTCCTATATGAGGTGTGAATGCATGGTACATGCATTTGTTTATTTGGCTCATTTGTTGTCATTAGCATGGGTTTTTCCTAGTTTGACAGTGGTTTTAGCCATTCCTTTCCATTTCTCGGATGGCCATGGTGCGATGTGATTTATTATTGGTTGAGCTTTGGAATGCTAGAATTTTTTGGAACCGGGTGAGGTGGTCTTAGCAGGAAAATCCCAAGGGTTGGGGGTAGAGATGGTTTTCTCTGGGAAGCCCTTGACACGTGGGTGGAAACAAGAAAATTAGTCCAGGTATTGTGAAGTAATTTTGAGGCATCCAATCCTTGGTTTGGTTTTGTGATCTTAGGGTTGGTTTAGGTGAGATCATGATAGCTTGAGGTTGGATGTGGTTTAACCTCAGGAGTCCCTGTTTGGTTATGTCTTGATTTATCCCATGTGATCCCACATTCAGGTTTGGAATATGGCACAGGGGTGATTGGATGAAAGAGAGATTTGGTTTAGCCCAATCTATGGTTGAGTGGTACGTGGAAGTCCCTGACTTGGTTGTATTTTTCATAAGTTAATATGACTTATTATTCTAATGTAATTAATGAGCACATGTACTTTTTATTATGATGATTTTATGGTAGATTTGTCATGGTATTTATTTTGGTTATATGTATGTTATATGCATGGTTATATGATATTCTCTAGTTATAGATTTTGTTCACGATTTGATAGTTTGTTGAATGGTTGATGAATGCATGGGCTAACAAGTGTTGTTTCGGCTATCTTGAGAGGGAATTGAGCCTTCTTGGTGATTCTCAGATGAAGTTCAAAAGTTTATGATCATATATACATTCATGACCTACAACTTATAGATTTATCATATGTTTGACGAATTTTATATCATGGACCAGGAATGGATAGGTCATGTTCTTGTTCAAGTTTTGAATGATTAACACCAGGAAAAATTTTAAGGATGGAAGTTTATATTAAAGTTTAATGCCGAATATTACTAGCCCATAATATCCAAATTTTAAAATGTTTGATGATAATTTTGTAAAAAAATTTATATTTCTAATTGTTTTATATTATAAAATATATAATATTGACGATTTTCAAGGTAAAATAATTTTATACTATAAAAATTGGGTGAATTCAGCTTTAGAAAAATGGAAATTGGCAAATCGTTTTTTGGAAAATGCATGGAATATTAGCCCACCTGCGAATATTAGCTTCTAAAATTTTCCCTAATTAACATTGTTAGCATATTTTGTATGTTTATGGATAGTTGTAGGCAGTTCTAAGAAATGGTCTAGAGGCTAGCCTGGAAAAGTGGCTCAAATCTCGGAACCACTGGCATAGAACTGGATTTTTTAGGTCATAACCGCATGGAAGCAGGCTTATGAGTGCATTTATAGCCTCATAACCACATGCATGAGGTGTTATGGGTGCGGTTATGGAGTTAAGTAAGTGGAAAATGGTTCCAACTTAGGGATTGATCACCTCGGGTGGTTATCTGACTCCTGAGTGGTTTGTAGTCCCTTAGGGATGCTAGGAAGTTTTTAGTTTGTACGCCCCACTTCCATCACTGGAATTTGGAGGTTGGGTCCTGTCATAGTAGCACTCACCTCATGTTTACCCTAGGGAGCTTGTAAAAGAAAGTAAATGTGGGAGGAGGCATTACAGGATGGTATCAGAGCTTCCAGGTTCAAACAATTGGACTGGATGGGATAGATGTGATCGTTATGCATGCATGTTAGTCGTATATGTGGTTACAATGCATGCATTGCAGTGGCTATAGTTTTCATGTATATATTCGGTGTTACATTTTGTATTTTCATGCATGATGTGAGATGTTTATATGTTGACATGTTGATGTCATTATGTGTATATACATGTTGATTGTGCTAATCTATACTGATTTTTGGAGATGAGATAACTTCCTATGAATGTCATTAAGGTATGTTTGATCATGTTTCTATTTGGTTTATCTAACATGGCATATTTTCAAGAAGAAGAAGATCAAAGATGAAGAGAAAAATGGTGGATTATAGTTCATATGACTCTCCTTATAGATCAATTGAACAAAAAGGAGATGAGTATCATCCTAACATAGCAGATAAGTTGAGAAATTTGAAGGAAAAAATAAAAAATTTCAAGGTAGGTAATAACAGGTTGGTTGAGACATAGGAAAGGCTTGTGAGAGCTCAAGAAAAGAAATCTGAGGTTAAATCAATAATCCTTTGGAGCCTATCAGATCTATAGAGACAAGGAAAACTAAGGATTATTCATGGACAGGAGGAGAGGACTAATGGGGCATATGGTGGTAGGTCTCGATCAAGATATAGGTTGGACAGAGATGATACAACGAGAGGTGGCAGATGATTGGATACTCCTGACAGGAGAGATAGTGCTTATGGGTTCTATTGTAGTTCTGGTTCAGAGAGACATCATTGTCAACACTGCCATCATCCTCATAGGAGGAGTGAGAAGTAGTATTTTCCAAAGAAGTTCAAGAAAGTTAAGCCTCATACTTTTGATGGAGATATGAAGAAATCAAAAGATGCAGAAGCATGGCTGCTTGGGATGAATAATTTCTTCAGATTGCATGATTATAAAGAGAATATGGAGGCCAAGATAGAGATTATCAGTCTCAAAGGAAAATTAAATATCTGGTGGGAAGATGTAAAGTGTGTCAAAGGCATAAAGGTAGAAGAGTTGAGTTGGCATGAGTTTAAAAGACTCTTCAAGAAGAATTACTTTTCTGAGAGGTATTATGATGGAAAGGCCAAGGAATTATATGAGTTGAAGATGGGTTTTATGATAGATGAAGAGTATATGACCAAGTTTTTAGAGTTGTTGAGGTATGTTCCATATCTCAAGGATGAGAAGACAAAGGTACAAAGGTTCATCAATGGAATCCTATTAGCATTCAAGTATTGGATTGAGTATGTTGAGCCTCAGTCATTGGAGGAATTCATCGGGAAATTGAAGCATTTCCATGAGCAATAAAAGCACAAGTCTGAGCCTAAGCGTGATTTGAAAGGGAATGAGAAGTCTAAAGGGAAATGGCCTCAGAAGCAAGGAATACCCTAAGATACAGGTGAGAATGAAAATGCGGCTCCTTATAAGAATTTTAATGCAACTAAGAAGGGACATGGACCTTAGCCTGGAGGGTAGCATTAAATGTAGTGGTAGAGAACCATTGCATTGTTTGATTTGTGGCAAGGATCATCGCAAGAAGGATTGTCTATTGTGCCAGGGTGGTAGGCCTCAAATATAAAGTTCCAAGGAGGCGGAGATAGTTGGGGATGTTTGTAAGAGCATTCCTCATATCTATGCAATACTTGATAATAGAAAAGAGGATCATCAAACATTCATTATTGAGATGTAAGGTGTTAGTGTGAATTATAATCACAAGCATACGAAAAAAAACTCACTTTAGTTGTGCATAACAAACAACCCTGACATCAAATGTGGCTGTCAATTTCCTTAGATCTGTAGTAGGTGATCAGAATAAATGTTACAAAAATCCAGATCTATGTCGTTAAAGACATTAAACATCAAAAATAAACAAGAGTTGCTCCATACATCCAATATACAAGACAAGAATTTATAAACAATTTTTTTTATTATGACACCTGGGAAGGGAACACAGAAAGATGTTACAAGTCCCCCTCAATGGGATGGGTTCTTGTATGTCCTCAGCGCTTCAGATCCAAGATCTCTCTCTCTTGATGGTGCAGAAAACCCAGACAAAATTGAACTCAAAGGGAGCTCACAAGCAAAAAGTAGAAAAAATATGACAATGATGGAGGGTCAAAGTCAGACCAAAAGTATAGATCAAAAAGTGATCTCAAGGCAACAAAAGGTAGTGAATGAATGGAAAACCCTTCTATTTATAACAAAATATTGAGTTATTCTAGATATTGGTGCATAATTAAAATATTATTAACCAAATCTAGATCCAACTTACTTGGAATATTTTCTTGTTTTTGGTGGAGGGAAAAGGAATTTGAAATTGGTCAAATCCCTTTATTTAGGAATAATAAATAAATAAATGATTTATTTATTATTTCAAGGATGAGGTTAAGGAATAATTAAATAAATAATTATTTATTCAATTATTTATAAATGATTTAGTCAAATTTAACAAGGAATATTATTAAATAATTATTTATATAATTATTCCTAGAAAATAATAAGATAAATAATGATTTATCTAATTAATTTTCCTGTTTTGGGTTAAATATGACCAGGATTATTAATTAAACAGTGGTTTAGTTAATTATCCCTAGATTAAAATCAAACAAATAAGGATTTATTTAATTATTCCTCATGGGGTTTCCTGTTTAGACCATAAATAACTTAATAAACTATGGGTTATTAAATTATTTCTCATAGTGAAAGCAATTTTACTATGGTAAAATTGGTCTTACATGGTGTACTTTAGTCCATCTAGTAGTAATAGGTTAGATGACCAAAAATTGGTGTGACAGATTGCCCCCCAGCATGCGAGCGTTAGGAGCTAATCATATGACCGAAGTATGTTGTAAGAACACAATCACTAGACACCGAAGGGGAGTTAGAGAGTGAGAAATATAAGACGGACTGAAGTGAGAGAGGAAAAGACCCTGAGGAGGCAAGACTTACAAGTGAAACAAGTCTCTTTTATGAGTGAGTACCTGTGTTGAATGAGGCGGGGGAGGCATACTTATGCCCGCCAAGATGACAAAGCACAAAGAATAATGGTGCACCCAACAAACATGGGAGTGAGCTATATAGTACATATTGGCATAAACATGGGCTAGATAATATAAAAAAAAAACATAATGGATCCCACATACATATTGTGCCTGGGACAACAGCCAGGACTTATACAATAATATATGAGCACATGAGATCTAATAACAACCAAGGAGGCCCTATAAAACAGAAAAGGGCTCTGAAAATATGAATGATACATGCAAACTAAAATGGTGTTGCAAGCGGCTAAGGCCGGAACCATCAAATTTGTAGAGATGCATCCAAGGTTGTAGTGAAAAGGTCATCTGGATATATGGGGGGCTACCTGAAGGGCCACCCCCTCATGAGATCTGAAACATCTCACACACACCCAGTGATCAGAACTGGATCATGGACCAGAATGATAGCTCAAAATTCAAAGTGCTCGAAAGAGTGCCGAACATGAACGACCGAAAAGGTCTCGTCGCTGCGATTCTGGCGCCGTGAACGGTTTTAAAAACCAAGGTCATATGCAGAAGTTATGGAGGTTTGAAATCTCCAGTAAACTCCAAAATTCAGTTGACCAAGTTTGACTTTTATGAATTTGGAAAAATTTTAAAAAGAATATTCCTGGAATATTCCTTATAATATTCCCTGGAGGGTGAATCTGTGTTTGACAAGTGGCATATGCTCATTGGGTATTGGTTTGAATGTTTATGTGGTGGCCAATCAGAGGGTGCCACGTGGCAAGCCCAGAGGCTGCCATGTGGCCCCAGGCCGGATAAATGGTCTATTGAAATTTTGTGTGGCAACAGGATTCGACCCCGGGTCACAAGCCTACGAGCACATAAGCCCAACCATATGGGCTACATGTTACATCTTAACAAACAATGCACGCAACTTTTATTTAAAGTTTTAATTTGAAACGGGCAGAAAGTTAAAGGGGCTAGCCCCTTGGGGCTAGCTCGACCCCTCCACATGACTCCGACCGAGAACCTTGCCCTAAGGCCTTAAACCATGGGGCGAAATTGTTTTTCAAACACCATGTGGCCACGCAGAGAAAAAAAGTTAATGCTATGGTGTTTGTAACAGTTATGGGTCGCGGTTTCCCCGAAGGTTACAGTGATCTTTAATGGACCACCCCACGCTTAAAAATTAAATGCAAGGTTGAAAAGTTACCGCCAAATTTGGGCAAAGTCCAATAAATTCGGAATTTTGGCTAGTTTAGTCGGATTATCTACAGTTGCTCCACATTTAGTGGGGTTTTTGGGGGGACATTGGGCATTTTTATTGCAGAAGTCATAACTCCCTCATTATTGCACCAAATTGAGTGAAAAAATAGTCAATTTTGGGTCTCTTTGACATTATGAATATTTTGGCATAGGTTTCAGGTCGAACAGAGGTCATCCTCAGAATTTTTTGCTTCAAGGAAGATGAAGGGGCCATGAGGGCCACCATGAGACAAAATCAGCTTGAGGCCTAACCAAGGGAGCTAGAGTCCTTTTCCAGAGTTCAAATATTCTAAATTGGATAATTCAGATGTTATGAATCTGATGAGATGGTTTTCATAGCCTATAGAGAATGTTTTAATGCCGAAAATCTTCAGTAAAGTTCTAGAGGCCATTAGTGCCAGCTTTGGCCAGCAGCAGTGCAGGGCTTAGCCAGAGCTGCTTGAGACCATATGTAGTGAACCAGTGGTAAGTATTAACTGAAAACATAATTTTGAATCTAATGGAAGAGTTTTTAGCAAGTTTTGAAGACTTATAGAGGTCAAAAACTCAGCAGAGAAGTTTTCATTGACCCTAGTGCCAAGGGGTGCTGATAGGTGATTGAGGCGAAATCGGAGCATCCGGAGGCCATTTTTATGAATGAAAAGTCTATATTGACTATTTCAGATGTTTCGGAACCAATGGAAGTGGTTTCAGAACATTTTTAGAACTTCTAGAGCTCAAGAAGATGATGTGAAGTTTTGGGCAACCTTGGGCAAACCGTGAAGGATAACTTAGTTTGGGGATGTAGTGCTCGATTTGAGAAATTTATCAGTTGATATTTGGTGTCTGATGTGCGTTGGATATAGAAGGAGTGGTTTTAGTGACAGAAACAAAATTCTGAGGGAGTTTGTGCCATTTAGAAGCTCAGAGTAGCTTAGTGCACCAATAGAAGGAATCTTGTCAACAAAATCCTAAAGCTGTTTGCAGAGTTTGGACAGACATTAGAGGGATATTGATGGTATTTTCAGTCCTTTGGATCATTTTTATATTCATTAGAGTTAAGTATTTACTTGTATAAAACTTACCATAATCCCAAAGAGCCGAGTCAAGATGACCAAGCTCAAAGGAGACGTAGCCCATGAAATTTCGGGTGAAATCCTAGATTAATTTTGATGTTCTGTTTAAATGTTTATTTGCTGCATTATGTTGTTGTTATACATGTTAAATTTCAGAAAGAACAAATGAACTTAAGACACATAAACAGTAAAAATTCGTACACCACTTTCAAGTAAATAATTCTGCAAAATTGTCAAGTACAAGCTAGATCATTTAATTTAAACTCAATGGTAGGTTTTTGAAATACATACAAGTTATCTAGACCATTTTCAGATCAGGTTGGTATTAGAGCATAGTTTCTTTCTTGAAAGATCACTTGGTTTCTTGATTGTATAGCTTTAAAGGTGTTTAAACAGTGTAAAATATTGATTGTTTTATTGTTTGCAAACTGATTGTTGTTTGAGTTTGCTTGAGATTTGGGGATAGCTACTGGTTAGCTAAGTCCTGGAGAGGACAAAAAGGAAGAAAAGGCATGAAGGCACCTTCCTAACCCCAAGGGACCTCAAGGACACTTTTGTAAAAAACCCTCGTGATGATTTTTTGTTAAGAAGCTCTTCAAGTTTGTTTGTTGTTTGGCTGCTTGAATAAGAGTTTGTCTCTACAGCCATTTGGTTAAAAAATCCATTTTATTTTTTTTAAAAGCTTTGAGAACTTTTTTGAAGTTAATTTGTTCATTTAAATCACAATGATAGCTTCTACAAGTGAAGTTTCCTCCTTCACAAGATTCTTCGATGATGATATGAAGCATGACTTTATTATATTGAAGGAAATGGTGTAGATTTTGTTTGAGGATAAAAGAGAAAGCACTGAACTTCATGAACAGTTGTTTGCCATGAAGGAAGAGAAGGAATAAATTCTTCAAAAATTTCATGATATGGAGATACATCTCCATCAAGCCCAAGATGCTTTGACCAAGAAAATGCGTGAGGAAGAGGTAATCCATTCTAATTTGTCTTCATTTTCCTCTTTAGAGAGATGTGTTGGTTCTTTCGAAAAACATACAAGAGGTATAGGGTCCAAATTAATGATTGAAATGGGCTATGAAGGCAAAGGGTTAGGCAAGCATGCACAAGGTATGGTTGAACCTGTTTCGGTTGAGGAACGACCCAAGAATCTTGGTCTTGGTTATGTGAAATTTAATGGCGAAGACTCCAAAGCCATGAAGGCATGTGAGGCTAAATCAAAGAGAACTTTTGTTCCAAGTTCTAAGATGCAAATATGTCAAATTTGTTTCAAAGATAATTTCCATTGATTTAAGCCTTTATTGCAGCAAGAATATGGTAGACATGTATCTTATCGCGAGCATGCAATTTCATACGGTTTTCAAGACAAGAATGATGATGTTAGTCTGCAAATGAAAGTTGTAGCCTCTACTAGTTCATCTTCTCAAGAAGGCAAAAAGGATGAAAATTCAAAGTAGAACAAGAGGTATAAATCTTCCCATGATCAATTTGATTGTGTTTCTGCAAAGCATGATAATTTTGCATACTTAAATGGAAGAAAGATTTTTTGTACATATTGTGGTCGATTTAACCATAATGTTTCAAGATGTTGGATGAGGAAGAAAGCATACAGGAAGCAAATGAGGCAAAGGCAACTTTCAAAGAAGGTGCATAAGATTTGCACATATTTCCAAAATAGGGGACATGATGTCTCTCATTGTTGGACTTTGCATCCAACTAGTCGTCCCAAGCACATGCAACAAGAGGATAGATAATTGGCGTAAGTGGAACCAAGGATTCCATTATTGATGTGAAAATGGAATTTTCACATGAAGAAGAGTTGCAGCAGCAAAAGTCGCCACGGAAGTGGTTTGGTAAGAAGTGGATGGACTTCTTAGCACAGTAAGATGTACTCATTTTGTACATTTGCAAAATTTGGTTGTGTACATGTATTTTATCTTGTAATCTCTCGTTTTTTTGAGCCACCTTGGATCATTGATCAAGGTAGCGATGTTCAGTTTCCTACTGCAAATTTCTCGCCAAAAATTTTCTGAGTGAGTGCAAGAAATATAGTTCTTGACAGGAGGACAAGTGCATCGAGGAAGGGAAGTGTGAATTGCTTTCTAGTTGTAGTTCAAAGTCACTAGCCATGCAACGCAAGTATTTGGAGGCTGAAAAGAAGAGGGTGTTGTACTCTCATTTACTGTAGAGATCAGTTTCAGTATATCAGTCTTTTGGGGTCCAAAATATTCCCAGTGGGGAGGTGTGATCAGAACTAGATCATGGACCAGAATGATAGCTCAAAATTCAAAGTGCTCGGAAGACTGCCGAACCTAAACGACCGGAAAGGTCTCATCGCTACGATTCTGGCGCTGTGAATGGTTCTCAAAACCGAGGTCGTATGCAGAAGTTATGGAGGTTTGAAATCTCCACTAAACTCCAAAATTCAGTTGACCGAGTTTGAATTTTATGAATTTGGAAAAATTTTAAAAAAGAATATTCCTCTGAATATTCCCTGGAGAAAAAATCTATGTTTGACAAGTGGCATATGCTCATTGGGTATTGGTTTGACTCCTTATGTGGTGGCCAATCAGAGGGTGCCATGTGGCAAGCCCAGAGGCCGCCATGTGGCCCCAGGCTAGAGAAATGGTCTATTAAAATTTTGTGTGGCAACAGGGTTCAACCCCGGGTCACAAGCCTGCGAGCGCATAAGCCCGACCATATGGGCTACACGTTACGTCTTAACAAACAATGCACGTAGCTTTTATTTAAAGTTTCAATTTGAAATGGGCGGAAATTTAAAGGGCTAGCCCCTTAGGTCTATCCCAACCCCTCCACATGACTCCGGCCAAGAACCTTGGCCTAAGGCCTTAAACTGTAGGTCGAAATGGTTTTTCAACCACCATGTGACCACGCGAAGCAAAAAAGTTAATGCTACGGTGTTTTTAACAGTTATGGGTCACGGTTTTCCCGACGGTTACGGTGGTCTTTAATGTGACCACCCCGCACTTAAAAATTAAATGCCAAGTTGAACATTTACCGCCAAATTTGGGCGGAGTCCGATAAATTCGAAATTTTCTCCAGTTTAGTCGAATTATCTGCAGTTACTCCACATTTAGTGGGGTTTTTGGGGGACATTGGGCATTTTTCTTGCAAAAGTCATAACTCCCTCATTATTGGACCAAATTGAGTGAAAAAATAGTCAATTTTGGATCTCTTCAAAATTCTAAAGAGTTTGGCATAGGTTTCAAATCGAACAGAGGTCATCTTCAGAATTTTTTTCTTCAAGGAAGATGAAGGGGCCATAAGGGCCACCATGAGACAAAATTAGTTTAAAGCCTAGCCAGGGGATCTAGAGTCCTTTTCCAGAGTTCCAATAGTCTAAATTTGATAATTAAGATGTTATAAATATTATGAGATGGTTTTTAGAGCCTGTAGAGAACGTTTGAAGGCCGAAAAGCTTCAGTAAAGTTCCAGGGGCCATTAGTGCCAGCTTTTGCCAACAGTAGTGCAGGGCTTAGCCAGAGCTTCTTGAGAACATATGCAGCAAACCAGTGGTAATTATTGACTGAAAAAATCATTATAAATCTAATGACAGAGGTTTCAGCAAGTTTTGAATACTTCTAGAGGTCGAAAACTCAGCAGAGAAGTTTTCATTGACCCTAGTGCCAAGGGGTGTCGATAGGTGATTAAGGCGAAATCGGAGCATCCAAAGGCCATTTTTGATGAATGAAAAGTCTATCTTGACTATTTTAGACATTTTAGAACCAATTGAATTGGTTTCAGAACATTTTGAGAACTTATAGAGCTCGAGAAGCTGATGTAAAGTTTTGGGCAGCCTTGGGCGAACTGTGGAGGATAGCCTAGTTTGGGGATGCAGTGCTCGATTTGAGAAATTTATTAGTTGATATTTGGTGTCTAATGTGTGTTGGATATAGAAGGAGTGGTTTCAGTGATAGAAACATAATTCTAAGGGATTTTGTGCCATTTAGAAGCTCATAGTAGCTTAGTGCACCGACAAAATGAATCTTGTCAACAAGAGCCTAAAGCTGTTTGCAGAGTTTGGACAGCCATTAGAGGGATATTGATGGTATTTTCAGTCCTTTGGATCATTTTTGTATTCATTGGAGTTAATTATTTACTTGTAAAAAACTTACATAATCCCAAAGAGCCAAGTCAAGATGACCAAGCTCAAAGAAGACGTAGCCCACAAGATTTTGGGTGAAATCCTAGATTAAGTTTGTTGTTGTGTTTAAATGTTTATTTGCTAAATTATGTTTCTGTTATACATGTTAAATTTCAGCAAGAACAAATGAACTTAAGACACATAAACAGTAAAAATTCGTACACCACTTTCAAGTAAATAATTCCGCAAAATTGTCAAGTACAAGCTAGATCATTTAATTTAAACTGGGTGGTAGGTTCTTGAAATACATACAAGCTATCCAAACCATTTTCAAATCACCCATGAATCACTGGTACAATCTGCCGCATCATTGAATTATCAAGTATACGGATCTTGATCATGCCATAAGGAGCTGGAACTGAAAAACAACCAAGTCAAAGGGAAATAAAGGGTCCCTTTGCCTGATATGAGGCACCGAACAAGAGTGGAAGCTGGAGCCAAGGTACGTTGCCCTCTAGACCTGTCTTCTGGAATGAATAAGCTGATGTCGACAGAAGGAGGTCCGCCATAGGTGAAACAATAAGGAATCCACAACTAAGGCATGAGGGATAATAGTAGAGTGACTTATAGACTGACACCAGGGATGATGGTGGAATGGGGGGTACTGAGTAGCGGGCTGAAAACTTCCCTTGTTAGATCATAAAGGGCATGAATGACCTGAAAGCTACTAACTCGACTCCAGAGGGGATAAGGGACAGTATGACTGAAGGCCAAAATGTGCAACACAATAGAGGTAAAAATCAATGAAGGATGGAAGACTGTGACGGGAGAAAAAAATAAATCAAGACAGACTCCATGGATGCGATGATGACTCAACTTAGATGCTCTAAACAAGGGCGACTCGATGATGCTGCCACACAGAATAGGCCCAGTGGGGACCATAAAAACATGAGTAAAAGATGGTTACTCATGACGAAAATCGACACAAGAATAGACACATATGAAGGAAAAGTGGTGCCCCAAGTACAAGTGTCGCAAATGAAGAAATTTGATTTTAAGAAGCGGCGAAGTGACCCTTCTTGGAAAAAAGGCTTCCGAGTGAAGTATCAAATCACCAAAAATGAAAGGATACCCATTTGAGTGCTCAGTGAGAGCTTTCCAATGGTGCTGATGGTTTAGTCTCAATTGGTGAAAGAAAAATTTAGGTTTTTATTTTAATAAGGAAATTTCCCTCCAATATGATTCATTTGCAAGTGTAGTTGTGGTTAATGTAGAGAGAAGAAAAGGCCCTAAATCTTGTGGCAATCGTAGCGGACAAACCAACCGTTGGAATCGAGATCTGTCAGTTGCAGGTAAGAGGCCTAACCATACTCTTTCAAATCAGTGGATTAAAGTTTCATATTAGGCATCCAGAGCTCAGGAACAGATCCCTGCTCCTCCTCATGGCTGGGTCGCACTTTTTGTGGTCTTTTTTGCAACCTGGGTAGCAGGTACTGGGCAAAAAACTGTGACTTGTCCTAGGAAATGGCCTGAAAAGTGCGAACTATTAGAGAAATGGGTTTTAGTGCTATTTTTTGGCTGAGAGCTGGGATTTATGGTTATGAGGAAGTATTTCCTTTCTATATGCTGACAAAAATGATGGTTTTGTGCAGGTGTGGTAGAGTTGAGGATCAACTAGAGAGAGAGATACCTGAATTCATTACATTCTAAGATCCAAGGGGATCATGCAGTTTGTGCCGCATTGGCTAGGTTTGGGGTCCTTAAATTTGTGGAGAACACATTGATGAGGGCAGGAGAGCCCTTGTTGGCTCGGATAGTCAGCTATTGAGACCCAGACCATGAGATCTTTATAGTGCAGGGGCACCGGATCGAGATGACAGTTCAGGATATATATTTCCTGACTCGTCTCCCACCACTGGGGATGGTGGAAAACACACAGCCAATGTTACCACGAGGGCGAAACATTATGTAATTTTTAGAGCGCCACTGTCGACCGGGTGTCCATGTCAAAGGCACGCGGATACCGATCGGAGATCTATAGAGGCTAGAGGCTCGTGCTCTGGCCGCAGCAGTGCTGCGGATCCTGGGAAACCAGGCACTCCACCACATTACTAGGGGGTAGATGATGTTGGTTGTGGGAGTATTTAGTGGGACCTACTATGGGTGGGCCCATATGATGTTTTCATCATTGAAACGACAGTTTTCCCTGTGCAAGTGGTAGGTGAACCATGACTGCACATATGGCATAATGCTTTGCTCGCTCTTCTTTGAGAAGATCCTGACACTTCGTCCTCGTATACAAATCCAGGATGGGGGCCCACGAGAGCCGAAGATGTGCCGTTGGGGGCAGCTGCTGTGTAGAGGAGGAGGTGGGGTAGTCGGACGTGTGTTCTAACCCAAGTTTTTTATGCATTGGGATCAGATGCCATTATACATAGACGACTATCCTATAGTGGGATGAACTATCATGGGGACTCGGACTTGCCACTTCTGCAAGATTGAGCATGGGGGCCAGACAGTAAGTGAAAATTTTCTTATCTTTTATAGTGCATGTTAAAGTTTGAGAATATTGTATATGGTACTAATTATTTTACTTTTGGTATGTAGATATAGCATCGATGAAACTGGTCAGGTATATGGGACAACCTGCAGGTCAGGGGTCGCAAAACCTAGTGGATCAAGGGGAACGCAAAATGAGGATGCAGTGGCCCTCCTGCAGGATATCCACCGTAGATGTCAGAAGTTGTTGACCGGTGTTTCTAAGCGTGGTTGGCAGGACCTTGATGACCAATAAATAGAGTCATGCATTGGTCTACCCTCAAAGTGGTGGGGATTCATGTGGTGCATGGAGATGAACGGACAGAGGATGCGTGATCTACGAGCTGCAGGAGGCAAGCCATTGGCCCAAGACCCTCCAGATAGTAATTATATGTAGGGGCATAAGGTGCCCCCAGTTTTGGTTTTTTGTAACATGCTATGGGCATGTCATATGTATCAGAGTTGATGGACTCTAAAAAAATTTATATTTGGATGACACATATTATGGATATGCATCATTTTCTATTTTATGGTTATTCTCTTGTAAATGCATGTGATAAATTCCAATATAAAATATTGTTTGCAATGCTATCTACATGGTGATTCTAGGCTCTAGGTACATCACTGAATGTAATGGTTTCAAATTCACGCATTAAGAGCTTCACTTGTAAATATCTTCTAAAAAGGACATGATTATGCACACAATAAACACCATTCAATTGCATGACAAGCAGCAAAGAATCTAAATGAACATGAAGGTGAAGGATGCAACGGTCAAGGGAATCGACTAAAAAACCTATCACTGCATCATATTCGTCGTGGTTATTGGTGGCATCACCAATGCATACGCCTTTAGAGAGGACAAGCAAATTCAAGGGGGTGAAAATGGCCCATGCTGCCGAGGCTAGATTCTGGGAATAGCGACTTGCACCATCGGCATAGCCAATATATGGTGTGGATGGTGGATCCATCTGAAAGGTGCCATAAGACAACATATGATATGATGATGAACAATGTTTGCAACCTTAATGCAAGGTAGAAATAAAACAAGCATTTCTAGGGGGAATGTTATGGGTAGAATATCTACCCCCCGCACACTGAATAGTGGATGGTGTGGGGGCACTGCCGTGGGGGCAGATTGTGCTCAGGTCGCGAAAGTCACCATAGACATGAATGGTGCCATTTTTCTTATGGGCTAGATAGATAAAGTTAGGGGTGGTAAATGCTTCCATAATGCATCATCACAATAGAAGATGGGGTGACTGGTGGAAGGATGACCACATGATGTGGCAAAGCTACCTGACTCATCATCATGAGAAGAGAGGTTCACATGTGCATCGTCACAAAGGGTGACAGAATAAAAGTAGATGAAGGATCCACCGATGTTGAGCCCAAGGTGATCGTTGAAGGGAGTCGTGTGAACAGTATGATGCCTCGTACGGGTCTTCCACCGTAGATCCCATAGATGATGACAGGTAGAAGATAGTGGTTGAAGGCTCTGTCATCTCGACATCAGGAGGGGGAATGTCAATGGGAGTGGATGTGTCCTCTGGTTTTTTCTAAGAATAATGCACAATTAAGGGAGATGCGGACTCATTTCGCTCAGCCTCGTATTGGCGAACCACTTCTAAGGAGGTGCAGTAATCTGTGAGGGAGGGACAGAGGTGAGTATAGTGGCCATGGAGATCACACAAAGCACAAGGGTGATTTTTGTGCATATTATTGTGTTTCTTGGTTGAAGTGGGAAAAGTAACATGGACTTCTAGGACATCAGACTCAGGAAACACGACGTTGACCATGGGTTTGATACAAGGCAATTCAGGACAATGATGGGTGGCATGACCATCAACATCACAACAAGCACAATGAGGTGTACTCTTTGGAGGCTTAGGAGGAACAAGTGTTGTCTGGGAATCCTTGTCCTTAGGTTCATTTTTGCGGGCTTTTCCCCCCTCACCTGAGGCTTTCGCAACAGGAGTAGATTCCTGCTGAGGTGGCTAAGGCATAGAAGCAAAGGGACGAGTCATGGCGACCGGTTGGATCGAGATCAAAGCATTGTAAGGTTTGAGCTGACCAAGCAAGGTACTAGTTGGGGGATCAATGTACCAAACTGGGATCCCCAATGTCATGTTGGGAAGGGTCAAGGTAGCCATAACAGGTACTGAAAATACTCCAGAAGGGGGACCAATAAACAGTATCTAACCAGAGGGGTAGTGGCCAGGAGAAACAACTCACAAATGGTTAAGGCTAGGGGGAACCATTCCAGGAGGAAAAAGAGGATTAGGGACACCAACAATGGATGAAGGGTCTTGGGGAGGAGGTCCCGAAGGCTGAGTCGAAGTACTAGGAGCAGGTTACGAAGGGAGAGGTTGCTGACTAGTCGAACCGGACCATTTGAGGTTGGACCGAGATGATTGCATCATGCAAACAGTCGATGATCTAGGGTCAGAGATAAGAGGGGGGAGACTAGGGAATTAACCAAGAAAAGAGGAATATTTATAGACTCCGGGTGAGACACTGGTCAGAGGTTCAACAATTTTTTTATTGGCCACCGAAGAAATAATGGACTCTTGAGAGGTCTGAGACTTCGGTTCATAATATGTCAACTGATCTATAGTGACAATATTTCCATTGTGGGGAAAGCACATCTTACGGTGGACCATAGATGGGACAGCAGACATCGCATAAGTGTAGCTACAACCCAATAGAATATTGTAGTCTAAGGGGCATCAATGACTTCAATGTCAACACAAACAGTTTTTCCCACAAGAGTAATAGGACAATTGCGGAACATGCCAAGGGGCTGGGAAGAGTGTCCATCCCACACATTGAGGGTGATAGTGGAAGAGGCTAACTTAGGTGATCTGAGTTGTTTCCAAACAGAAGTGGACATCACGTAGGTGGATGCCCCCTCGTCAATGATACATCAGGAGACATTGGCATTCCAGATCTTGACAGGTATTTGGAAGGTGATGGATGTAGGAAGGGGTTGGTGCTCTGACTTCTCAACATCAAAGACAATCAAACAATCATTTGAAGGATCCACAGTGCCCAAAGAAGTTAGTAGAGCCTTTCATTATGAAGGGCATGACTGGAGGACTTCCACCATTGACATGGAGGCAGGGGATTGCGCCAAGTCATCTACTATACTATAGGTGTGGGCAGCTTTACCGAAAGTAGCGTTTCAGCGTAACGGTCCTATGGGGATCTTAGTATGTACCTCTGTCTTAGGTTGAGGGATATTTAAAGCACCATTGGGTGTCGAAATTGGCTCTGTGGGACTTGAAGACAGGGGCTCGGTTGTGGACGTACCCGAAGGCTTGGTGTACTGGCGCGACGGAGTCTGAAGGTTGAGATCGGCGGTATTGGCTTGGTCAGAGTTCATCATGAGGATCTGGTAATCAGAGGTACCAGATGGAGGAGGTTGAGCAGCTGCCTAACCTTTATGGGTTGGGCAGTCACATATCTTGCTGAGGGAAAGGATTGGTAAACACAGACGGTTGAGTAGGCACAACATTAGGAGGAACCAAAGAAGAGGCTTTTTTTCCTCGAGATGCTTCTTGAGCTTCCCACAGTTGATGCATCTAGGGTAAAAGGGGACAATCATGGGTATACTTGACCATGGACATCGCAACAAGAACAAGGCTTATTCATGTGAATAGGCCTATTCATCTTGGGTTGATCCCCTTGTTGTTGGGTTGCAGTGTTAGATGTATTCCCTTGGGGATTGTTTCTTGGATTTCCTAGAGCGGGTTGGTTCTGGTTTCCTTTCCTCTTCATTTTGGAAGTGGGAGGATTAGTCGCACTTTGCTGCACATACACCTGACCCTGAGGGGGGGGGTTGCTGCTACGAAGCTTGAGAAGGCATGGGAGGCAGAGGTGCTTGTGTTGGAGAAGTTGGAGAACCTAGCTGCAGATACAGATATTAAGGAGGTTGAGCAACATTGGGGTAAACATGTTGGGAAAAATTAGGCCCTGGCATCGGAGGATGCGGTTGGGAAAATGCTTGAGGCATGTCGTGTCCTGGATACATGCTGCTGGGAGGGGGAAAGTGTTAGAGGATTTGGCCCATCCCTGAAGGAAACCATAACCCATAGGAGGATGAGTGTACGTATGTGAAAGGTATCCAACGATACCGTCGATGGCATTAGATGTCCCCGGTGTGTTGGCACCACCAGGTCTAGGGAGATCAGGTAAGACGGTATAAACATAACCATATTGTGCATAGATCAATTTGTATTTCAATGCAATTTGGAGGGCTTATTCCTCAGTCTGAGGAAAGTGAGATGCGGCATCTTTACCAAATGAGGGAAAAAGGGATCTAAGAAACCAATCCATGTATACATGGTCTTCGAAAATAGGGGCTCGACATAGTCTCTTCCTTCTGTGCCATTCTTGAATATGGTCATATAGGCGGGTGGCAGAAGTTTGACGGAAAGAGGTCAAAATTTTGGTACTTGTGTCATAGCGAAGGGGAAGTTGGAAGTAGGACAAAAACACCTTTGCAAGAGTCACAAAATTAGTATGAGAGGAAGAGGCTTGGTCAACATACCACTTGGAAGATTCTCCAGTAAGCATATGTTGGAATAACCAAAGACGGACATAGTCATCAGTGATAGAGTTGGACAAACACCACATGTGGAAAGAACGAACATGGTTGGTAGGATCATCTCCATCATTTCCTTTAAACTTATGGATTTCTGAAGGAAGCTTGGTTGGCATAGCAGGCCAACCTGGATCATGGTGTATAGGGTCATTAATCAACTAGCTAAAATCAGGAAGGCTTAGGCATTCCATATAAGGAAGCAAGGGAGCAGCCAGAATCCTTCTTGTTGTAGCTCCACTAGTAATGGTTCTAGCATTAGATTTGGGGCCACCACTAGAGGTAGGTCCTGCACCATACACGATGAAGGTGAAAGGTGGAGGAGAACCAAGGATAGAAACAGAAGGGGAACTCGATGAACCAAAATTGGAGACGAAATGGGGACTTGGCGGAGGATGAACTTGGACCCTACTTGGTCGGGTAATTCTTCCTAACAGAAACTGAGGATGAAGGCCTTGGAGTCTCTGGGATAAACGCCTTGGGGGCGTAATGATGGAAAAGAGACATGAAACCCAAATACGGAAGAGAGATAAACAAGGGTAGGGAGGTGCAGATCAATTGATTACAATGTTTTAGTCTTGGCTTGGCAGTGTAAACCAGGTGCTCTTTTCTTTAGGTGTGCATTTTTGTGATAAGTGTGTTAATTTTAACTAAGCCCAGAAATGTGTAGAGAAAAAAGAAAAAAGATGTGGTATAACTGTAAATAAAATTGAAAGCTACAGTAAAATAAACAGCAAAAGATGCATAAATTTAAACCCAAAGAGGAGGGCTTCCCAAAAACTATTCTAAGGGTGGGATAAATCTACTCAAAAGACACAAAATGACCAATGGATCTAAGGTCAAAAGGGATAGGGATCTAAAGTCATATCTGCTGAAAAGAGGTGCAGAAAACAACAAGAAACCAGAGGGAAAAATGATGAAAAATAGGTGGCGAAAGGCTACAACCTAAAGGGAAATGGAGGGGACCCTAAAGGAGGACCAAAAAAAACTGAAAAAGAGGTGTTTTGGATAGACAAATAACCGATCTGAAATGGATCTAAAAGTGTAGGTTCAAATCTGAAAAAAAATGGTTGAAAAACACTGAAATCTCAAAAGACCTGCTTCAACTAAACTCCTCCTAAAAAGGTGGAAGTGTACTGAAGCCCTGAGGGGCTTGGTTCCTACTTCGATGAGTAAAACTAAGCAACTAAAGGTCCAATATGGGAAAATATGGAGGTAATAAAACCCTGAACAGTGCCCCAGACAAACCCTCAAAATCACAGAAAAAAATCCCGCAAAAAGTACAAGTCGCAAGTTCTGACTTGTTTTAAGGTCGCAGTTTTTGAGTAGTTTTCTACTACCTGAGAGGTGATTTTGTAGGTTTTGGGCCAAAAAGTGCGACCTGCATTTCTGGTTATCTCGGGGGAAGGTTTCAAAAAGTAGTGTCATCTCTATCGTGACTGATACCTGTTACCTGCCAAAAAGGCCCAGAAACACACAGAAGTTGGAATTTTTACTGTTTTAGGGTTAAAAAGGTTAAAAACAACATCAAGGAATGAAAAATAAAAAACTGAAGAAAAACCTTAGGGTTTGAAGCAGTTGGTCATGCAGGGATCTAAAAAACGACAACGGTCGTAATTAAAAACCCTTGTGGAGTCGCCAGTTGTTAGTGTGAATTGTAATCGCAAGCGTACGAAAAAATCTCACTTTAGTTGTGCATAACAAACAGCCCTAACATCAAATGTGGCTATAAATTTCCTTAGATCTGCAATAGGTGATCAGAATAAATTCTACAAAAATCCAGATCTATGTAGTTAAAGACATTAAACAACAAAAATAAACAAGAGTTGCTCCATACATCCAATAGACAAGACAATAATTTATAAAGAGTTTTTTGTATTATGACACCTATGAAGGGAACAGAGAAAGATGTTACCAGTCCCCCTCAATGGGATGGGTTCTTGTATGTCCTCAAGGCTTCAGATCCAAGATCTCTCTCTCTCTTGATGGTGCAGAAAACCCAGAAAAAATGGAACTCAAAGGGAGCTCACAAGCAAAAAGTAGAAAAAATATGGCAATGATGGAGGATCAAAGTCAAACCAAAAGTATAGATCAAAAGGTGATCTCAAGGCAAAAAAAGGTAGTGAATGAATGGAAAACCCTTCTATTTATAACAAAATATTGAGGTGTTCTAGATATTGGTGCATAATTAAAATATTATTAACCAAATATAGATCCAACTTACTTGGAATATTTTCTTATTTTTGGTGGAGGGAAAAGGAATTTGAAATTGGTCAAATCCCTTTATTTAGGAATAATAAATAAATAAATGATTTATTTATTATTTCAAGGATGAGGTTAAGGAATAATTAAATAAATAATGATTTAGTCAAATTTAACAAGGAATATTATTAAATAATGATTTATATAATTATTCCTAGAAAATAATAAGATAAATAATTATTTATCTAATTAATTTTCCTGTTTTGGGTTGAATATGACCAGGAATATTAATTAAACAGTGGTTTAGTTAATTATCCCTAGAGGAAAATCAAACAAATAAGTATTTATTTAATTATTCCTCATGGGGTTTCCTGTTTAGACCAGAAATAACTTAATAAAATATGGGTTATTAACTTATTTCTCATAGTGAAAGCAGTTTTACTATGGTAAAAGAGGTCTTACACGATGTACTTTATTCCATCTAATAGTAACAGGTTAGATGACCAAAAATTGGTGTAACATAAGGTAATCTTTGTGACCGAGTTATTTACACTTTGATTGATCCTCGATATAATTATAATTATGTTAGTCTTGACATGTTAGATAAGTGTGGCTTGAGTAAAGAAGTTGATGCAAAGTCTTGGTTAGTTCAGTTGGCTATAGGGACCAAGAAAATAGCTCATCATTGAGTGAGATCTTCTGCATTTGAGCTTAATGGTATGCCCACATCAGCACATCTAAATGTGCTTCCTTTGGGATCATATAGTACGATTTTGGGCATGGATTGGTTGTTTATTCATAGGGCCAAGGTAGACTACTATGAGAAGGATATTGAGTGCCTGGATAATGATGTGGAGAAGAGAATCTTATAGGTAAAGAAGAAGCCCACATCGATGAGAATGGTTACAGCTATGCAATAAAAACACAGTTGCAGGAAAGGGTATGTATTATTTGCAATGTATACTTCTAGTGACAAAGGAAAGGATTTTGATGATGAGGAAGTCTTGAATAGGTTTCTTGTTTTGCAACAGTTTCAGGATGTATTTCCTGCACAGATGTCAGAGTTACCGCCTCATAGAGAAGTTTATTTATCTATCAATTTGGTACCAGGAGCATCACCAACATCAAAGAAACCTTACAGGATGGGTACTCCAGAGTTGGTGGAATTGAAGTTGCAACTTAAAGAGATGCTTGATAAAGGATACATACAGCCAAGTGTGTCACCTTAGGGTGCACCAATATTGCTTGTAAAGAAGAAGGATGATACTCTCATATTGTATACTGATTACATACAGTTGAACAAGGTGATGATCAAGAAAAGATACCCATTTTCGCAGATTGATGACTTGTTTGATCAGTTGAAGGGAGCAACAATGTTCTCAAATATTGATTTGAGATCAGGATATCATCAGGTGCCCATCAAAGAAGAAGACATATATAAGACTACATTTTGTACCAAGTATGGGCATTGTGAGTTTGTAGTGGTTCCATTTGTTATTACTAATGCTCCAACCACATTTATGTGCTTGATGAACAATGTGTTGTGTCCTTCTCTAGACAAGTTTATGATAATGTTCATTGCTAATATATTGGTATATTCTAATAATGAGGAAGAGCATGAAAAGCACCTAGCAGTAGTGTTGAGATTGTTGAGAGAGAATTAGTTGTATTCTAAGCTCAGTAAGTGCAGTTTCTTTCAGACTGAAGTTCATTACTTGAGACATGTTGCTTATAAGGAAGGATGTATAGCAGTGTACCTAGAAAATATTAAAGCTATGTTGTAGTGGCTAGCTCCTATGAACGTGGATGAGATTAGATCATCCATGGGATTAGCAGGTTATTCTAGGAGCTTCATCATGAACTTATCAAGGATTTCATATCCTATTACTTCTTCGCAAAGAAAAGGAAATAATTTTGAATGGACTGAGGAGTGTGCAACTAGTTTTGAGCAATTCAAGCGTTTTCTTACAAATGCTCTAGTTTTGAAAATTGCAGATCCTGATAAGGATTTTGTAGTTTGTACAGATGCTTGCAATAAAGGACTTAGTGGAGTCCTTATGTAGGAAGGACAAGTAGTATGTTATGATTCAAGGAAGTTGAATGAGCATGAGCAAAACTATGTGGCTCATGATCTTGAGTTTGAAATTATCATTCATGCTTTGAAGATGTGGATACATTTTCTTCTTGGCATGATATTTATTCTTATGAGTGATCACAATGGACCGAGGTACTTGTTTTACCAACCTAGTATGAATGTCAGGTAAGATATATGGTTGGCTACTCTCATTAAGTTTGACTTTGAGATTAGATATATCAAGGGTAAGGAGAACAGGGTTGTATATTCTCTCAATAGGATATTGCAGGTAAATCATATTTCAACTGTGAGCTATTATGGGACAGATATACAAGAGTGAATCTTGTAGGCAAGGAAACATGATGACAGGTACCAAAAACTGAATCAGAAATTACAATAGTAGGGTGGAGTTGATAGGGATGAGGACTATCACCTCACAATAGACAGCTTGGTCAGATTCACGAACATGATTTATATGTGCCAGATAGTAGCAAGCTCAAGAAGATTATCATGAGGGAGTTTCATCTCAAGTCGTATTCAGGTCACCCGGGATATTAGAAGACTTTGAAAACAATCAAGAAGCTCAATCATTGGACGAACTTGAAGAAAGAGATGGTTGAATTTGTTGCTAGATGTTTGGACTTTTAGAATGTGAAAGATGAGTATAAGCACCCAAATAATTTTATTACAACCTATTCTGATTCTAGAATGGAAATGGGAGGTCATTTCCATGGAATCGTTATAGGTTTTCCAAGGACATCCAGACAACATGGTTTGATCATGGTTGTGGTTGACAAGTTAAGTAAGGTGACTCACTTCACTGCAATGAAGTCTACTAATTCATCTAGTGAGGTAGCTCAAATATTCATTAGGGAGATATTTAGGTTGCATGGTGTTCCAAGAATATCATATCATATATAGATGCCAAGTTCACTTCCAGGTTTCGGAAGGATTTTTTTGCAGGTTTCGGGACAAAGTTAGATTTCAATACATACACATGGATAGACAAAAAGAGTTAACAAGATTCTTAAGCACATGTTGAGGATGTACATCATGCATCAATAAAGGAAGTGGGAGGAGTATCTTCCACTGGTGGATTTTGCATATAATAATGGATATCAGGTGTCCTTGAGGATGAGTCCATTTAAGGTTCTTTATGCACAGATTTCTAATTCTTCTATAAGCTAAAGTGATCCAGTGAATAGGGTGTTGATTGGGCCATATATCTTGGATGAGATGGAGAAAGAGATGCAAGTTATTAAGAGGAATTTAAAGCAGAACAGGACATGAAAAATATTTATGTAGATCAACATGGAGCATTCAAGGATTTTTACTGGTAAGGGAGCATGTGTACTTGCACATCAAGCCCAAGAGGAGATCATTGAGGATCAGATCATGTGCCAAGTTGGAATCTCAATATTTCAAGCCTTTTGAGATCCTTGAGAGGATTGGACCAGTGTCCTACAAACTTGCATAGCCGCAAAAAATGAAAGTCCATGATGTTTTCCATGTTTCATTGCTTAATATATATGTGTAAGATGTTGATCATGTGATTGATTGTTCCATATAGTATTTGGAACCAGAGGGAGAGTTCTAGCCATAACCTAAATGCATATTGTAGTGGAATAAGCTCATGCTTCGGAACCGAGCAATAGGGAAAGTTAAAGTGCAGTGGAAGCACTTTCGGCTTGATGAAGCTATGTAACAGCCCTATTAAAAATCCATTTAAAAATATATAAGGCCATGGTGATGGGACACGTATTCCAAGATGAATGGTAGGAAAAAAATCCTAGCCGATGTTCACTTCGGTTAATATGGCTAAGGAAATTAGAAAAGGAAAAGGCAAAGGCCTTGGAAAGGCTTGAGGCATTAATTTCCATTTTATTTATGAAAATGTATGGAAATTAGGAGAAAAGGGACGTGAAAGGTCGCAGGTTGCATGTGAGGAGGAAAATTATGGAAAATGAAGAAAATAAAGGCCTCATTAATAAAAAGGCTTCTGAGGATCAGTTGGTAAGCTTTTATTCAGCTCAATTTTGGAGCTCTCATTATTCTGTCTCTCTCTCTCTCTCTCTCTCTCTCTCATACTCTTGAGCACTTATATTATTCTTGGTACACTCTTGGACAGTGTGGCATATTTGGAGATTTGGATCAAGAAATCAAAGGAAGAGTAGGAAAGTGCAAGAGGACATTGGGATCAACATCTACAATAGGTTCTGAGTACATGTACCGAGTTGCAAGTATAATTTCCTCACTAGTTTTGGCATGCACGGTATTGCATGTGGTTTATTGATTATGATATTTCATTGGCATGGAGAATGGTCAGGATTGACAGTGGATTATCTTAGCCTTGTCATTTCCTAGACAACCATGGTATTGTGGGTTTATTTCCATTGATTGTTTTTTGGTAGGTTCTCTTGAGTCCTTTAGATGTTGGGTTGAGTTATTATTTCCTGGAAGCCTTGGTTGGACAAACTCTCTGGAAGCCCTAGGTGGGTTGATTTACTTGTCTTGGAAGCCCTGGTTGGAAAAACACTCTGGAAGGCCTGTAACAGTTGGGGTTCAGTTAGTAGTCCTAGAAGCCTTGGTTGGAACAAACACTCTGGACCCCTAGAAAAACTTGGGTAAAGATCAATCAGTGACGGTTAGTGATGTACGACTATGAGGTGGAATCACTGGTTTGGGGTTGAGACGGTTTGGTCTCTAGAACCCTGGTTTGGTGTTGATTGATGTGTTCAATAAAGTCCCACATTCATGCTTGGAATATGTCGCGAGGGTGACTGGATGAAGTGATATTTGGCTTTGCCATGTCTATGGTCAGGTGGAACGTGGAAGTCCCATTCCAGGTTGGTTTTTACATTCATTAATGAAAGGTTCATTGCCTTGCTATTTGATGTGTATATGCACTAGTCTATATATGGATTCTATTTTTGATGTATCCATAATATTTTTGTTGATATTACACTAGTTATAAGCATCTATTGCAAAAGTGATGAGGCATGGTTATCTCCATGTTTTTACTTTTAAATGAATGCACAATGTATCTATGGTAAAATTGATTGTGTAATAACTTATGATGTATGGGAGCAATGCTTCTTAGCCATTATTGGATAAGAAATAGATCCCTTTGATTAAATTTTATGTTTATACCTGTAGATGCTATGTTTGTGACAAGTTTAACGAAATGCATGTCATGGTTGGGTGGGGTCGGATGAGTTTTGGTTGATGTGATTGCTTCCATATTTTGTTTTAATGATATTTACCCTCTCCTAAAGTTACAGGAAGTTCTGGGCAGTGACCTAGGCTCAAGGGCTGAAAATGTGGTACAAATCCTAGTGTCGCTCAAAAATTTGTTGTTTGGGCCTGAGATGCTACCTTAACAAGGCTAGACCGTGGCTATAGGGTCTATAAACACTCTATTTCCATTACAAGCCCACAGCTCAGCCTCATAGGGGCTAAAAATCAGTCCCCCCACGGAACAGTGCCCTAGAAGGTTGGTTTACCTCCTAGGGATGTCAATGATAAAGTGTAAGGTGTGTTTTTGGTGTTTCCATAGGTTCCACTTCCTTATGGTCATCTAGGAAGTTTAATCTCATATTAGTAGCCTCTCATCACATGTGTTACCCCGATTGGTCGATTACTTGGGTAGATGTGGGAAGAGGGTGTTACAAGCTACATGGGAGATGATGATGAAATGTGAGCTTTGTATCCTTCATTATTGTTGGGTTTGTGTTATATTCTTTCCATGACTAGAAGCAGGCGGGAAGTGGGGGGTAAGAGGTGGGAGGTAGACCCCCTTCACTTGCACGGGGTGTAGTAGGGAGGTCAGAGGGGGGAAACAACCCCCCCCCTGGGTATGCAGGGGGCGGGTAGCCCCCTGCACAGGGTCCGGGGTAGCGCCCCGGGAAAATAAAATAAAATAAAATAAATAAATAAATTGGACCGTATTTTAGGTGGCTGAACCCACCTATGATTTTTTGCATCGATTTTCACATGGCTTTGGGGCATGATGGTTTTCTTCCCCTAGTATTTTGTAGATCCGGTCAAGGAAACTACAGTTATGTTCAAATATAGGGTTAATGGATTGGGGTTTATGAATGCTTCGGCATGTCTATATAAGTGTTGTAACACTAAAAGTAATATAATGAAAAATCAAATTGGTAGTCCTGATTTAGGATCCAGGGGAAAAATCTATGTGTATATATGTTTTATGTTTTATGCTCTCACTATTGTTTATTGTTTGTTTTTAAGAATTTTTTTGCGGATAATTTCTGTACAAGCTTAAAACCTACAATTATTTGTTGGTTCAAGAAAATTATATATATATGTTTGTAAATACCACAATGAGGTGTTATAAAGCTCCAATAAGTTGTATGTTTGTTTTGATCTCAACAAGATGTCATTGTAAATACTACATCGAGATATGCTATAAAGCTGCATGGGAAGTATGTTTTGTTTTCAACGGTTTTTTGGTCATAGGTGTCATAGAACATAGAGGATGGTGTTTCCCTGAGGGGGAGGGGTTTGTAACAGCCTCGGGTTAAATTTTCATGTAATAAAGGATAATCAAGGAAAAATAAGACTAATGTCATGGGACACGTATTCCAAGATGAATGTTGGGCAAGAACTATAGTGGGCATCACTTGTGGTTTATTATGGCTATGGAAATAATTAGCAAAGTCAACGAGGCAATAATTGGTATTTAACTATGAAAATAAAGGAAAATAGGAGCAAAGGAAGGTGAAGGGACACAAATATGCATGCAAGGGAAACTAGAGGGAAAATGAGACATCAACAATAAAAAGGCATTAGAGAAAAAATACACAATGTTTGTTAGTATTAGCTTGGATCAATTGAGAAAGATAGAGAGAGAGAGCTCCAAGAGGAGAGAGAAAGCAAAGGAAAAGCAGAGGAAAGAAAAGGGAAAGAAAGGAAAGCAAGGGATTACAAGGAGAAGGTTGTATCAACAACTTCAACAGGAGTATTTTGCAAGTAACAGGTAGCATGCATGATTTCCTAGATAAGGTGTGAATGCATGGTACATGCATTTTTTTATTTGGTTCATTTGATGTCATTCGGATGGGTTTTTCCTGGTTTGATAGTGGTTTCAACATTTCCTTGACATCTCGTGGATACCCATGGTGTGATGGGATTCATTCTTGGTTGATCTTTGCATTTCCGGAAGGTTTTGGAACTAGATGAGGTGGTCTCGGCTGGAAAATCCCAAGGATTGGTGGTGGAGATTGTTTTCTCTGGGAAGCCCTCAACAGGTGGGTGGAGACAGGAAAATTCCTCAAGGTATGGTGAAGGAATTATGAGGCATCCAAGCTTGGTTTAATTTTTTGATCTCGATACAAATTTAGGTGAGATCATGGTAGCTTGAGGGTGGAGGTGGTTTAACCTCTAGAGTCATTGTTTGGTTATGTCTTGGTTTATCCCATCATATCCCACATTTAAGGTTGTAATATGGAACGAGGGTGATTGGCTAAAAGAGAGATTTGGTTCAACTCAATCTATGGTATAGTGGTATGTGGAATTCCTTGACTTTGTTTCCTTTCGAATAAGTTAATATAAGTTATTCTTCTAATGTAATAAATGAGCATGTGTACTTGTTATTACTATGTTCTTATGGCAGATTTTTCATGGTATTTCTTCTAGTTATATGTGGGTTATATGTTGGTGATTCAGATTTATGCAGGAACGCAATAGAAAACACATATAACCATAAATATAAAAATGCATTGGAAATAACACTTCATTTCATTAATATCAAAAAATGAAATTTGTTTACAGACATAATGGAAATAAACTAGCTAGGGCGCTGGTAGCTTATCTCTCAAAAGAGATGTGGTGGCTATAGGCCTCTGAACTCTATGTTAAAATTAGGCTCGAAGGCCTATATACTATTAAGAAACAATGGAAAACCCTAAACATCCAAAAACCTAACCCTAGGAGATGAAACGCCATAATATGCGCCTCATTGGGATAAATTCGTACATCAATTTCCCCGAGTCGTAAATTTGGCATACTATCTTCGTTTGACGCACATGATAAATTGTTAGAAAGATCTATCTGAGGACTACAACTACTAACCATTAAAATCAAGTTTTGAATGGACTACTATTATCCACAGTTTTGATGCCCAAAAAACATCGTTTAGGGC
Organism: Pinus albicaulis; assembly: GCA_034641835.2. Classification (NCBI taxonomy): domain Eukaryota; kingdom Viridiplantae; phylum Streptophyta; class Pinopsida; order Pinales; family Pinaceae; genus Pinus; species Pinus albicaulis. The sequence continues at coordinate 110,903,153 of CM076581.1, forward strand.
CTCAAAATGGCTTCTGAAGTTCAGGGCCCAAAAAACTGCTAAAAATAGTAAATTATGCTTTAATTAAGGAAACTGAAAATTGAAAGAAACAATGGTGGGGCCCCAAGTGGAATAGGTGAGTGGCCACCAATAACTACCTGGAACATTCCTCCCCCCTTAGGAAGCAATGGTCCCCATTGTGTTGAATTCTTCCATGAGATGAGGAAACTTTTGTTGAACTTGGTCCTTGGTGAACCACTTGCCTTGGTGCAGGAGTTGGCCAGCTTTGACAACCCGATACAGTGGGATCTTCTGTTGGATAATGTTCTTGATTTGTATTTCCATGATACAATATGTGGTGGCATGTTCCATGCAATTTGGGTTTAACTCTATTGGTGTGTGTTGTTCTGCAATGTCATAGGTGTCTAGTAGAGATGGGAAACAGGACCGAAGGCGGTCCACATTGAATACTGGGAGCAGACCAAGGAATGGTGGAATATTGAGCTCAAAGGCATTATTCCCTACAGCCTTGGTGATGGTGTACGGCCCATATTGGAGCAAGTGAAGCTTGCGGTAGGGTCCAGTGAGGCGCTCCTTATGCAAATGTAGCCACACTTTGTTGCCCACCTGGAAGTGGTGTGGCACCCGATGTTGATCCTATCGTTGCTTGTACTTAGCATTGGCTCTGTCCAATATGTCATGAACCTACTGGTAGATTTTTTGAATGTGCTCAATGAATTTGTTCATGTTGTCATCTTTAGACTTGACATGAGCCGAATCGGCTTGAGTAGCCACAAATGGCATGGCTACGTCAATGGGACATAGTGGATAGAACCTCGAGCCCACCTAAAAGGGGTTGTGGACAGTTGAGATGTGGAGAGCCCAATTATAACTTTTTTGTACATAGGGAAGGCTCTCATCCCATGTGCATGGATGCTTTTAATTGTACATGCACAAAATGTGTACAATCATCATGTTCACAACCTCTGTCTGGCCATCAGTTTGGGGATGGAAAGTTGTCGACTTGGTGAGCTTGGTGTCCAGCATTGACCAGAGGCTGGACCAAAATGTGTTGAGGAAATTTTTGTCCCGATCTGAGATGATAGACTGTGGGATCCAAAAGTGCACCCACACTCATTCAAATAATATTTTAGCAGTAGCTTATGGTGTCATATTCTTCTTGCAGGGCGACATAATGGCCATCTTTGAGAATCTATCGACAACCATGAAAACATAGTCATTTCCATGCTTAGTAGAAGGAAGGCCCAATATTTAATCCATGGAGATGGATTCCCAAGGTCGACTAGGGTTAGGTAGTGGAGAATAGAGGCCTTGCTTCTTGATGCCCAGTTTGGAAATGGAGCAAGCAGTGTAGGATCTGATGTACTTCCCAACATCATGTCGAAGGTTTGGAAAATAGAAATACTTATGCAGTATTGCCACTGTTTTCTCGACCCCAAAATTCCCAACGACTCGACTGTAGTGTGCTTCTCAAATCATCTTGGCACGCTCGCTTGAAGGAACACAAAGGTGACCCAGGTGACATAGCAGTGCATCCTAGAGGTGAAATTTTGGAACTTGCATACCCTCCAAGAGTGTCTTGTATGTGTGGCCGAATTTCGGATCGTTCTTGTAGAGAAGCAACCAATCAGAAGTCTCATGCCCACAAGAGTTTAAAATGGTGGTGAGTTACACGATCAGTGGTTAGCTAAGGCATTCTGCAACATTATTGGTGCTACCCTTCTTATACTTGATGTTCAAATGAAATTGTTGCAAATATGTGGACCACTTCTGATGGCGATTGTTCTGCAACTTCCCTTGTGTCTGTATGAAATGCAGGGGTCGGTGGTCTATGTGGATGACTGTTTCCTTCCCCAAAATTTAATTCTTCCGTTTCCAGAATTCCTAAACAATGGAATACATTTCTTTGTCATAAGTACAATACTTGCGGACTATGTCAGACAGTGTCTCACTATGATATGCCACTAGATGCCCCTATTGATTAATAAAATCCCCAATAGCGCAGTCAGAGGCATTTGTCTCGATCTCAAATGGTTGTTTCAAGTCTGGTAATGTGAGCACTGGGGCAGAGCAGAGGTGATGTTTAAATTCTATGAACACCTTCTGTTGAGATTCTAACCAAAATAATTTTTCTTTCGCTCCTCCCTTGGTGACTTGACTAAAGGGCCAAGTGATATGAGAGAATCTCAATACGAACCTGTGATAGAAATTAACAAGACCAAGAAAGTTGCGGAGCTCTATTACAGTGGTTGGGGCCAGCCAATCCCGAATTACTTGGATCTTGGTTGGATCCAAATGCACCCCCCGTTCATCAATAATTTATCCTAGATACTAAACTTGGGTCATGCCAAAAGTGAACTTCTCCAAATTGTCACACAACTTTTGTTGTTGCAGTGTTTGGAGGACCTGTCGGAGGTGGTGGAGGTGATCTTCCCAAGTCTAGCTAAATATCAGGATGTCATCCAAGTACACTACTAAAAATGAGTTGGTGAATGGCCCAAGATGTCGTCCATCAGCCTCATGAAGGTTGCAGGAGAATTTTTCAACCCAAAATGCATCACCAGCCATTCGAAAAGGCCCTCCTTGGCTTTGAAGGAAGTCTTCCACAAATCAGAGGGTTTGATTGGTACCTGGTGATACCCAGACTTCAATTCTATCTTGATGAAATATTTTTCCCCTTTGAGTTGATCCAAAAGGCCGTCAATCCATAAAGTGATCTTGTTCATCGCCCAATAGTCAATACAGAGTCTCCAAGTCCCATCCTTCTTCTACACCAACACGATCGAGCTCCCACAGGGCGATGAAATCGACCGGATGTGACCTTTCTACAGTAGCTCCTAAATCTTCCTCTTGATTTCATCATTCTCCATAACAGAGTGCCGATAGATCGGTCCATTGGGAAGCGGCACAACTGGGGTCAGATCGTTTGGGTGCTTGACCTTACAGTGCAGAGGCACCCCTGTGGGTGAGGTGAAGATGCCCCTGTACTCCTCCACAACCTTGTCCAATTTTTGTTGTCGTGGGGAGGAGCCCTATCTAGAGGTCGTGGCCACAATATTATTCTTTCCCTGGGGGAAAATCATCAGGAAAAAAAAATTCCCGATTTTGGAAGTGAGCTTACTGCATTATTTTTCAATAACCAAATAGATAGCCGCAAGCGGTGGTACCTCTGGTATCATGTACAACTTATTTCCAAAATTAAAAATAACAGCGCAAGGCCGGGACTCATACACAGCATGTCGCTTCCACAAGTATGGTTGGCCTAATAATACATCACAAACATCAAGAGGAGAAATGGCACATAATACCTCATTTGTGAAGGGCTTGATGTTGTAGGGAAGGCGACACTGTTGGCTGACATGGAGATCCCGTCCTTGGAGAAGCCACATGATGGTGTACAGTTGTGGATGCGTTGTTGTAGGCAAGCCCAAACTCTTCATGACCTCTACTGAAATGAGTTTCTTTTGGCTCCCACTGTCAACATTGAACTATAGCGGGGAACCCTTTACCCACATCTAAGAGTGGAATAGATGCTCCTCCTCTAGATCTTATGGTTCCTCCTTCTGGATATTTGCAGTGGCAACGGTGGTGTTGGGCTCTGCATCAATAATATACTTCTCTTTTTCATTCCCATTTTCAGTTTCTGATTGATATTTGGAGCATGCATCCGATTCAGAAGCCCTCATCTCAACCACCAATGATTGTTTGGCCTGACACTCACTTGTGTTGTGAGAGGAGTTGTTATGGAACTCACACCACTTTCCTGTGTCCTTCTTCAGCTTCATGGGGTTGTTCTTTGCTTGTGGCTTTAGTAGGTTATCTTGGGCCTCCATGCCTTGGCTTTTTCCTTTGTTCTATGGTTTGGGAGAACCTTTCCCTTGCTTTTGATTCGCAGATCCAAAGTCTCTCTTCTTTTGTTTGAATTTATTCTCAATCTTGGCAGCATACCGGTATGTCGTACCAAGCGAGGAGATGTCGAGGAACTCCATTTCCTCCTCAATGTAGCTATTTATACAACTGCGGTACTTCAGCACCAAATTTTTCTTTGAATCTTTGATAGCCAACTTTTTGCATAGGGTGTGGAATAGATTCATCAACTCATGCACATCTTGATCCCTTTGTTGTCACAGCGTAGTCCATTGTATGTACTTGTCCTCATAGGTCCCCATGGGATAATATTGTTCCTTGATGGGGTCTTGGAAAGAATTCCAATTGAGTATAGCCAAGAATAGAGAGGGTTCCCCCTCATCCCTTTTCTCACAGTAGGTTTCCCAGCAGTCCTTGACTTGGGGGGTTTCTTTGAGGAGTGCAAAAATAATCTTCTCCCGGTCAAAAAAGTCATGAATGGAGAAATATCATTCTAATAGATTCAACCATCTATCTACATAATCTGCATATATTTGGCCCTCAAATATGGGAATGTTAAATTTTACTTGTACCTTAAAAGGATTTGTGCCTCCAGAGTGGTTGCTGGATGCAGATGCGCAGCTAATGGGCAGTCGTTGAAGGATCTAGGCAAACTTATCCATCATCGCGTTCCTTTATTTTTCAAGGGCCTCTCGAGCAATATTTTGATAATATCTCCTACTCCCTCATATTTCTTTTCATCCCCCATGGCCTGTTGTCGGGTTTTGTGAGGCTAATCTTGCAAAGGTTCAACCAAATCGAGCCCTAACTCCTTATACCCTGACCTCGTTGGGGACATGCAAAGAAGGATCGAGAAAGAGAAAACCGCTCTGATACCACTAATCTGGATTTATGCAGGAACGCAACAGAATACATGTATAACCATAAATATAAAAATGCAGCAGAAATAACACTTCATTTCATTAATATCAAACTTAAATTTGATTACAGACAGAATGGAAATAAACTAGCTAGTGCACTAGTAGCTTATCTCTAAGAATACATGTGGTAGCTACAGGCCTCTAAAACCTATGTTACAATGAGGCTCTAAGACCTATATATTATTGAGAAACAATGGAAAATCCTAAACATCCAAAGACCTAACCCTAGGACATGAAACGCCGAAATATGGGCCCCGTCGGGGTAAATTGATACATCAATTTCCCGGGGTCGTAACTTTCGCACACTATCACTATTTGATGCACATAATACATCGTTAGAAATATCTATCTGAGGAATACATTTATTAGTTGCAAATATCAAGTTCGGAATGGACTTGATGCCCAAAAAGCGTCGTTTAGGGCCTCAAAACAGGTTCGGAAGTTCAGGACCTGAAAAACTGCTAAAAATAGCAAAATGTTCTATAATTAAGGAAACTGAAAAACTAAAAGAAACAATGGTAGGGCCCCAAGTGGAATAGGTGGGTGGCCACCAATATCCACCTGGACCAATTGGTTATATGTTGGTTATATGCATGGTTCTATGATGTTCTCTAGCTATGGCTTTTGTTCATGATTTTATAGTTTGTTGAATGGTTCATATATACATGGGCTAACAAGTGTTATTGTGGCTAACTTGAAAGTAAATTAAACCTTCTTGGTGATTCTTAGATGACTTTCAAAAGTTTATGATTAGGTATGCATTTATGATCTATAACTTATATGTTTATCATATGTTTGACGAAATTTCTATCATGGGTTAGGCATGGCTAGGTCAATTTCTTGTTCAAATTATAAATTATTAGCATTGTTAGCATCTTGTTTATGTTTCTAGAAAGTTACAGGCAGTGTTGGGAAATGTTCTGGAGGATAGCCTGGAAAATTGTCTCAGATCTCGGAATTGCTGGCACAAAATTGGAGTTTTGGGTCATAACTATATGGAAGTACACTTATGAATGTGACTATAGCCTCATAACTGCATGCATGATGTGTTATGGGTGCATTTATGGATTTAAGTTGGTGAAAAAATGTTTTGGAATGGGAATTTATCACCTAGGGTGGTTATCTAGCTCTTGAGTGGTCTGTAGTCCCTGAGGGATGCCAGAAAGTTTTTTGTTTGTAAGCCCCACTTCCATCGCTGGAACTTGCAAGATGAGTTAGGTCATAGTAAAACTCAACTCATTTTTACGCTAGGGAGCTTGTAAAAGCAAGTAAATGTGGTGTTATCTCTCCCTAAGTTTCCCAAGGCTGAGAATGGAGACTGAAGGAGGTAACCTCAAACCAAACTTCAGATTTGATAGCTATCCCTACCAAACCAAAGAGGGATATCTCAGTGTCACTTTTACATTCAATGAGTGTTGAGATTCAACAAGATGATGAGCTTTGAAAATCAATAACCTTCACTAAGTGGGCCCGCAGGCTATTTTTAGGTGTAAGTATATTTTTAGACATGGTGATCATATTTCAAAAGTTGCAGGATGTTATTTTTGGATGGTTGGTCAAGTTGGAAAAATAGATGAAATTCTATTTTTATAATATTGGGCGAAGTCTATTTATAGTTCGTCGATCTAAAAATAGAAGTGTCGATTATTATTAGCTCTTAATAATAATCTGACAATAAACAACAACTTATTCTCTTGGAGCACTTAATTTCGGTGTACAGATTTTTCAAATCAGTGGGCTGAAGGAATTACGCAATTCCTAGGGTTTACTGGTGGTTCACGCATGGAGGACTCAGTTAGAACTGAAGTGGAAAAGTTATGACAAAGTTGGAAGAGTAGTTCATGGAGTTGTTATTCAGTTTAACTCAGTTATTGGAGTTAAACTCAGTTGAGCTAGTTGTATCTAGTCTAACTAAATGATACACTAGTGAAAGTGGAGTGAATTAATTAGTTAATTAATTCACAAATAATAATTCATTAATCAAATGAACAAATATAGCAGTTAACCACAGTGCATGTCAGTTCCAGTGGAGACCCAGTGGAGAGATAGGTGAAAGGGCAAGATGGACTATCTGTTGTGACTATAGTGATGCATTGATTGCACCACACACACATTGGAGTTTCCAATAATGATTGCGCATTCAAGGCAACGGTAATTCGAATTCATTCAGAGCTATTCTTCAGCAGTAATTGCGCAGTGGAGGAAGGCTATCAGGTGGCAAGAAATCGGTGCATGAATTTGCAGAATGCTTCTGATTAGTGTGTGACGATTGATTGTACTGAGAGCCTGATGTACTAAGCTTTGTATGAGATTGTTACACGATATCCATGATGCATAATATATGATATTTGGGGTTTTCAGCTTCAATATTTCCCATTAAACAATTGTGTTATGTGCGATTGTTTTTATTTGCTTCATGTGTTTGCAATTGATTTTAATTTCCGCAAAAGATTAACAGTGGAAGGATTCTGTATTTAGAAAGAAGATAAATATTTTTAGATCATGGGAATCTGGATATATAGATGCATCTTGTATATAATTTCTACATGATAACAGAGCAGTGTTAATTCTTGAAGATTGCAATTGTGAAGAATTGTTGAGTTTGTGCTGGTGGACAATTCGAATTTGCTTTAGAAAATTCTTGGTGTGACAGTTGAGTATACATTGAAATGTCTTTCAATGGGTTGCGATTGGAGTATGCCCTTGATGGAAACTCGAATAACATATCCTGGAATGATAGGATGGAGGCGGTGCTGGAGGATAATGGACTGAAGGAGTTCATCGATAGCGATGTTCCTAAGCCAGGATCTAGCAATGCTGCATTACTTGATGCATGGCAAAAGAAGATAGCAAAGACAAGAATAATTCTGTTGGAAGGTGTGAAAGACCATATTGTGTCCAGCGTTCACAGGAAAGCCACTCCATTTTCAATGTGTAAGGCTTTGACAGATTTGTTCCAAAGCAGCAGTGACCAGAGGAAGTTGGTGCTGAAAGATAAGCTCAGAAAAATAAAAATGGAGAAGGGCAACAGTATTCCAAAATATATCACGAAGTTTTTCCACTATAGGGATGAACTGGGAAGTGTGGAGATTACTGTTGATGATGAAGACTTGGTGAGCTTGGCTCTCCTTCGGCTTCCGAAGAGTTACCATAGCTACGAAGACTCTGTCAATGGACGAGAGAAACTGTCGGGATGGGAGCGACTTTGGTCGGATCTTGTGCAGGAGGAGATAAGGCGAAGTACCAGGGATGGCTCTTCATCGAAGAATGAAGATGAAGAGAATTGCACTTTGGCTCCCAAAGCAAGGAAATGGAAGGGGAAGAAATTTCCTTCAAAATCTGAAGCTAAAGGCAAGAAGCAGGATTTGTCCAAGGTGAAGTGTTGTCACTGTCACGAACATGGGAATTTCGCCACTGACTACCCACAGAAGAATAATAATAAGAAGGTTGCTGGAGCTGCAGCTAGAGAGGCCTTAGCCTCGCAATTTGAACTTGATTTCTCTTTGATCGCATGCTTTGTTTCAAGCTATATGGGATCGGTGTGGTATCTTGATAGTGGTGCATCTTTCCATATGATGGGAGACAAGGAGTTATTTAGTGACTTGGAGGAGAAGGACCTTAAAATGCATATAGAGAATGGTCGATACAGTGCGACCGGCATTGGGACCATTACCTTGGAGAGGGAGTCAGGTAATAAATTTCTGTTGAAAGATGTTATGCATGTTCCAGGTCTGAAGAATAACTTGGTCTCGGTCACAATGTTGGAAGATAAAGGTTATGACGTTGTTTTTAGTGATGGAAAATATTTCCTGCGACATAAAATAACGGGTCAAACCAAGAGGATAGGGATTCGAGTTAAGAATGTATACAAGCTAGAGGTAGATGTCTGCGTTGCAATGATAGGCAAAGTAGAAGAAGTGGTGAGCCGGGATGAGGGCGAATTATGGCACAGGATATTGGGCCATCTTCACCATGGCGCTTTGAATATTTTGCAGCAGATTTCTACTGGACTTCCCAAGGGTACTCTTGCACAGTAAGATTAGTGCAAGGGATGTAATGTGGGTAAATTTTTGCAGACCACCTTTCATGAGAAGGAGAACCATGCTTCGGTGATCCTGGAGAGAATTCACACAGATGTGTGTGGACCTTTCTCGGTTGCTTCAACAACAAAACACAGGTATTATGTTATATTTGTTGATGACTATTCTCGTAGATGTTGGATCTTCTTCATGCAGAAGAAGAGTGAAACATTCCAAAAGTTCTCTGAGTTTAAAGCATTGGTGGAGAAGGAGTCGGGGAAGCAAGTGAAAGCTCTACGGAGCGATAATGGTGGTGAATACATCTCGAGTGAATTCAAAGACTTCTGAGAAAACAAGGAATTCAAAGAGAACTCATAGCACCTCATAACCCACAACAGAATGGGGTCACGAAGAGGAAGAACGGAACGATCATGAGTGTTGCACGAGCTATGCTGCATGGCCAGGGCCTACCGATGCACTTGTGGGCGGAAGCATGTAACACTGTGGTTTATGTGCAAAATTGTTATCCTCATAGAGTACTTTGCATGAGTACACCTGAAGAAGCTTTTACTGGTAAGAAGCCTGATATTTCTCATTTGAAGATTTTTGGCTCATCTGTTTACATTCATGTGACAAAGGATGCCAGGACGAAGCTGGAGCCAACTGCAGAAGTTGGGATATTTGTGGGGTACACAGAAACACCCCATAATTATCGTGTCTATTTTCCAAATAGTCGAATGATTGTGATGCGACAAGATATAAAATTCAATGAGGTGAAAGCCATGAAGTTGTCGCTTGAGAGGGAGCTATACTTGCATGCAGAGGAGGAAATTCTTGTTCCCAAATATGAGCCTCTAGATGTGGATCAGCCACAAGAGGAGATTCATGGAGTGGAGGAGTCCACTCATGTAGAACCAAACATCAGACAAGGAACAAAAAGTACCACAGAAGCTGAGAGACTAAAGCTTGATGCGGCACAAAATGTAGGAGTCCCTACATCACAGCGCAGATAGAGAAAGTCACCTGACCGATTTACTGGATACATGGCTCTGATGAGAAAGTGAATCGTGACAAAGCCATCTTCTCTTGAAGAATCAGTGCAGGAGCCCACATGGGTAGATGCCATGGTGGAGGAGTATGACTCCATTTTTCAGAAACATTGCTTGGGAGATTGTTCCAAGGCCGGTGGGAAAATCAGTTGTAGGATCAAGATGGATCTACAAGGTAAATAAAGCTGCTGATGGGAGCGTCGAGAAGTATAAGGCAAGATTTGTTGCCGAAGGTTTCTCACAGATCAAGGGGATTGATTATGAAGAAACCTTTTCACCGGTCGCACGGTATTCTTCCATAAGGACCATCCTTTCTCTCTCAGTGCATATGGGCTGGCACATTCATCAGATGGATGTGAAGATTGTGTTCCTTAATGGGATCATTGAGGAAGAATTGTACATTGAGCAGCCTGGAGGATTTGAGATCTTCAGCAGCAATTCGCATGTGTGCAGGCTCAAAAGAGCGTTGTATGGGCTGAAACAAGCACCTCGTGCTTGGTTCACTCAGATCGAAAGCTATTTCACTGGACTTGGCTTCACCAAGAGTGAGGCGGATGCAAACCTGTACCAAATTGTGGTGGAGGGTAAGATTTTAATCATTGTTATTTATGTTGATGATTTAATACTAACGGGTGATGAGCAGTTGATACACTCATGGAAGTCAGATCTTGAAAAGGAGTTTGAGATGAAGGATTTGGGCCTCCTTCATTATTTCCTTGGATTGGAAATATGGAAGCGGGAAGGTGAATTGTTTATGTCTCAAGGCAAGTATGCCTAGGAGATACTTGAGAAATTTCACATGCAAGGCTGCAAGCCTATCGACACTCCTCTTCCAGGAAATTGGAGGAAAGAGGATGCTACATCGGCAGAGGTAGTGGATGTCATTGTTTATCGACAGTTGGTGGGTTCGCTCATGTATTTAGTTAATACAAGACTGGACATATGCTATGCGGTGAACCAGCTTTCACAAGCGATGTTTAAGCTTATCAAGCTCTTTTGGAAGGTAGGCAAGCATGTTTTGAGGTATCTCAGGGGCACATCTGAGTATGGTTTATGGTACAGACAGACGGATGAGGTGAAGTTGCATGGCTTCACAAATGTAGATTAGGCAGGCATCCCAACGGACAAAAAGAGCACATCGGGAGGGATTTTCATTATCGGATCTACAATAGTTTCTTGGTATAGCAGGAAACAAAGATCCGTGGCACTCAGTTCAGCGGAAGCATAATACATGGCAGTAAGTCAAGCTGCATGTGAAGCTATTTGGATGAGGAAGATCTTGGTCAGTTTGTGCGGTTCACATGTATATCCTACAGTGACACATTGTGATAATTAGAGTTGCATTAAACTCTCGATTAATCTTGTGTTTCACGATAGATCTAAACATATTGATATCCGGTATCATCATATCAGAGATTTTGTGCAGCGGAAGATCATGTTGCTTTAGTACATTCCTATGGAAGATCAGGATGTAGATATTCTGACGAAGGCGCTCAGTAGGAGCAAATTCGAATACCATAGAGGCAGGATTGGGGTGAAGGATAATCCCTATCTTGTTGAGAGGGAGTGTTGAGATTCAACAAGATGATGAGCTTAGCGAAAATCAGTCACCTTCACTAAGTGGGCCGGCAGGCTATTTTTAGGTGTAAGTCTATTTTTAGACATGGTGATCATATTTCAAAAGCCGCAAGATGCTATTTATGGATGGTTGGTCAAGTTGGAAAAATAGATAAAATTCTATTTTTAGAATATTGGGTGAAGTCTATTTATAGATCGTCGATCTAAAAATTTAAGTGTCGATTATTATTAGCTCTTAATAATAATCTGACACTAAATAGCAACTTCTTCTCTTGGAGCACTTAATTTCAATGTATAGATTGCTCAAATCAGTGGGCTGAAGGAATTACGCAATTCCTAGGGTTTATTGGTGGTTCATGCATGGAGGACTCAGTTAGAATTGAAGTGACAAAGTTATGACAGAGTTGGAAGAGTAGTTCATGGAGTTTTTATTCAGTTTAACTCAGTTATTGGAGTTAAAATCAGTTGAGCTAGTTGTATCTAGTCTAACTGAATGATACACTAGTGAGAGTGGAGTGAATTAATTAGTTAATTAATTCACAAATAATAACTCATTAATCAACTAAACAAATATAGCAGTTAACTACAGTGCATGTCAATTCCAGTGGAGACCCAGTGGAGAGATAGGTGAAAGGGCAAGATGGACTATCCATTGTGACTATAGTGATGCATCAATTGCACCACACACACATTGGAGTTGCCAATGAGGATTGCGCAGTCAAGGCAAGGGTAATTTGAATTCATTCTGAGCTATTCTTCAGCAGGGATTGCGCAGTGGAGGCAAGCTATTAGGTGGCAAGAAATCAGTGCATGGATTTGCATATTTCTTCTGATTAGTGTGTGACGATTGATTGTACTGAGAGCTTGATGTACTAAGCTTTGTATGAGATTGTTACATGACCTCCATGATACAAGTATATGATAGTTTGGATTTTCAGCTTCAGGCTTTCCCATTAAACAATTGTGTTATGTGCGATTGTTTTTATTTTCTTCATGTGTTTGCAATTGATTTTAATTTCCGCAAAAGATTAACAGTGGAAGGATTCTGTATTTATCAAGAAGATAAATATTGTTAGATCAGGAGAATCCGAATATATACATGCATATTGTATATAATTTCTACAATGAGGTGACTATAGATGTAATGATCTTAGGCTAGCTATAAGCTTAGTGAATTAGGGTTTTGTTTGGATTTTTTTGGATAGGAATGTCAGTTAAGGAACTAGGTCTAGGTTTTAGGTCTAATTTCAAAGGTACAACTGCAGAGATGAAGATGAGGCCAGGTAGGTATACTTAGAAAAATACTTAATTTTTCATTGTGGTATAGGGTTTGAAAATAGAGAGAGAGCTAGAATGAACATATTACATGAGTTCATTCATCAGAAGAGGTAAAACAAATTTATGAAAATCTTATAAAAGAGAGCACAAAAAGAAAGAATTTTGTTCATAGACTCATCAGATTTATCATATAGAAGCATACATGTGATTTCATGGAAGCATAAACATTCAACTTGATGGTGTTACTAAGAAAAAAAAAATGCTAATAAGCAAAACACTAGAGTACCAAAATTATCGCTACAACATGTCTTTGATTTCATTGAAAAAATATTGTACATAAGATCCACACTGTAATATCAACTATCTAACATCTAAAATGACTTGAGTTGGACTACATAAAGAAAATAGAGAAGATGCCACCTCGTTAGGCCGAAACTTGATCCAAAATACATCATAAATGCGCCTACTAAGTCATTACCTAGAATACATTGGTGTGAACAGAGGCATTGTAGGTGGATTGGTTATAGTTGACCAAGTCAACAGCGTTGTCACAAAGAGGAGGGAAGCTAGCTAGTGCAGCACAATTTTGAAAGAGGAAGCTTCATGAAGAAGTCACCTCAACATTATGTGGGGTCCGGGGTGAGGAGGCTCACCAAAGATAAAAGGAAGGCATAGCATCAAAGGAGATTCATTCATGTATTCATCTTTCTTGGTCTGGAGACCAATTTCATATTTTAGTTGTTTAGCCGAAGTTACTACACTGCTTAGTGCAAGGGATTCCTGTGCAGGAATTCCATCCTCTCTTTGGATCAGCTTGCTTAAGGGATAAAGAGAGAAGGATTTGAGCTTCATTTAAGTATTTGGATTGGTTCCATTCATCCACATTCAGCCACAATGCAGTATCCTTTAGAAAATTGTGTCCTTTATGCAGCACAGTTGCACCCTTTGATTTAATGCAAATCTTTGAGGAGGAGGTGCTCATTTCCCCCCGGGAGTTCCAATAAGAGTTCTAGGGCCATTTCTTTGTATTATTCTGATATAGCATGTCATTTTCAGCTATTTTTAATATATAGATGTAGTAACTGTGTTATTTTCTGCAGTATTCTTTGTTATTCATGCATTTTTCCGGAAACCCTTGCCGGGTGTCTTTTTCTTGATGTAAAAGAGGTTAAACCTCCATTTCTCTGTTATCTGAATAATAAAAGCTTCATATAAGACTTCTTCCATCATTTTCTGTAGAAACCCTCATGGGAATTACGCTCTCACTGTATTCAAAAATTTATGTTTAGTAAAGTCATGGGAAATCAGTGTTTTCTAGCCTAATCAGGAAAGGAGGAGCTATTTAATATAGCTAGAAGCATTAGTTTGAGCTGAAATTCGGATAATAGGTCCCTCATGACCTAAGATATCATATCCAGCCATTTCCCCTTCTTATTTGCACGCTCATTTCTGAAAACAACCTTTTTATGGCATAAAACACCCTTTTTCCCCACTTTCCGGATCATGAAACGAAGTACCAATTGTTGTTGTAGCTAAAAATGATTTCTATGTGTTTCTCATGCATATTTTAAGCTTATTCATCATAACAGGACCGTTATACAGCTTATTCATTGCAGAGTTTCAGATATGGAACATTATAGTGGTAGTAGAGCATGATCTCTAGCTCAGCCTGTGAGATCCAGCTATCAGAAGACTAAAGAGAAGGATTAGAGTTCATAATTATGGAGAGGATGATATTAATCTCATCTATTTTCAGATCTAAGAATAAATAAGAAGAGAAATGCATTAAAACTCCAAGAGGGTTTCAAGGAGGAGAGAATTGCAGTGAGACCTCTAGAGGGTTTCAAGAAGCAGAAGAAGATGCATGTGATTCCTGTTCTCATAGAGGAAGTGGAGAGAAAATATACCACTTGGAGCATTAAATCCTAAGTGGGTATTTGGCAGAATACAAGTGCCAACCTAGGGCTTTCAGAAAGACCCTAGATTTTCCTCAATTTATTCAACTAAGAGAAGAGAAAAGACCTTGCAGCAAAGGAGAGATCAGAGGCAATAGATTCCTATTGTCTAAATTTGATGGGTCAGCTACAGCAAGAGCTTGGGCAAGAAATCTTGAGGCATTCTTTATACTTCATCCAGTGGAAGAGACTGAGACAGCAGAAGTTGCAGCGCTGCACCTGGAGGGTGAAGCCAATGCTTGGTGGTGCAGTCACTTAAACCACACAAGAGTGACTTATTTTTCTAAGTTTACTCAAGAGCTAATCAGAACCCTTGATGGGGTAATATCAGAGGATAGTAGACCCACACCACCATGGGGGGAGGCAAGTACCAGTGCTTCCATAGCCTTGAGGGAGCAGCCTTCTACACCAGCAGTTGGATCAACCAACACATTGGAGAAAGGGAATCTTGCAGATGTTCCAAAGGCTCACAAAGGTATGCATAAATTTCCATGTCTTAACATTTCAAAAAAAATTGGAAATTTTTTTGCATATGGCCCAGGATCAAATGGTATTGCTGAGATAAAGCAGCAGGATTGCACTGCACTGTGCAAGCTTGAAGGGTTCAAGGGAGATTTTAACCATCAACCTCATGTATCACTAATGAGTTACACACAACCCTTGAGGTGTGAGTGTGAATTCTTGGAGGATGGAGTGAAATTTGCTCCAAACAAATCCATGCAGAATCAAATTTTCATCCGAGAATTGACACATGAGATAGCCAGAACACCTGGGAGGAGGGTTATAGCACTGTCAAGAAGTAGCAGCAAGGAGGATTTTCCTTCAGGTCACTTGGAACCTTATGGGTTCAAGATAATCATTGGTGAGAGATATTTTCTAGGAGATATACAAGGAGTTGCATTATAGCATTTCATGAAATGCAAGGAGGAAAAACTGATATGGGAGGATGGTAGCCTCTTTTGGAGGAGTACCAAGATGGGGAATGATAGGAGGCATCCATCGATGGATAAGTGGATGTGGATAGAGAGAAAGAAGCTGGAAAGTTACTTGCAATTCTATGATACCGAGCAGCAGGAGGCAATACTACGTTGGCTACTCTTGAGAGAGTTTGGTCACCCTATGATATGTCCTTTTCCATGGGGTGAGAAGGGGAAGGAAGATTGGCAGGATACTTTCATCATGGGGCAGCAAGGAGGGTGGAGGCATTATGGTGATGTGATCATTATGTTTTCACCACATAAGTTGTATGCTAGAGGTATGGTGAGGCAGCAAAGTCATTTGTTGCTTTGGAGGATTGAGGGAGAGCTAGGGAAGAGTTGCTCTCACATTTTGCATGATGTTGCAATAGGAGGAGTTGGAAACATTATGAGTGGGGTCTTTGACATTGAACACGTCAAAGGATGGATTTATGAGTTGGAAGGAGCCTATTTGCATAGGCCAACAGTGCTGTCACTTTGGAGCATGAGCTTGTTGATGAGGTGTTCCCAGGATCACTTCATATCTGATGCACTTGGTGAGCTTAAAGGAGGTGAGATTGGTAGAATGGTGGATGGACTCATTGGATATTGTGGTATGTTCTCCTTGACTTGGATTTCCAAGCATGAGAAGGAGGATTTTTATGCAGCATGTGGTTCATTCCTCTTCATATGGGTATGTCATGCCACTATGGAGGGTTCATCTATGGATCTTGTTACCATCTTGCTACCATCACATGGTAAGAGATTTGTTTTTTCACTTATTGATTGTTCAACACTATATTTGTATACTCTTACCATTTCCTTGCAGTTCATTGCTCTACAAAGGGGAACATTTCTCTTTAGGTTCCATGGACCATTTTTTGCCAACTATTATGATGGAGACAACCATCTATTGTATGATTTGGGGCAAGTGTTTGGTTACTTCTTGTATGCTCAGTTGATAAACTCAGCCATTTACTACTTGTTGGTAGATGTGGTGACTTACACAACTAGCCATCTATCAAAAAACAACTTACCATGCTATTTTCTGAAGCTGCGGTGGGGAAGACTGCGCTGTGACCACTTGGGAGACTGTTGGTACCTTCTACCAACACATGAAACCTTCAGTCTTTCTCTCAGTATGCTGATGATCATGATCCTATTTGTTGATATTGTCCTTTCCTATATGAGGAGCATGATTGGAGGAGGAACACATGGAGTGGGTGTGTTCTTGGGGGAGGATCATCCCCACACTTTCTGCATTACATGCTCTAAGGGGAGCATGGGAAGAGACATGGACTCTACAGCAAAAAAAAAAATTTTTTATGAGGAAGGCCATGAGATGGATGGGGTGCCATATGATGGTAATTTCTTGTCCATCATGTGTGAGATGGTTTGGGCCAGCTTGATGCACAGCACTAGGAGAGGGACCTTTGGAGGTCTAGTTTCCTTCTTGCCATTGAAGGGAAACGTCATTGCAGCCAAAGATCAGAAAATTCTCTACACTTATCTTAAGTGGAGAGGAAAGCAGCGTGGGGTAGGCTACTATGTCTACCATGTCCAAAATTCCATCCCACCTACCTTTCTGGAGCTTCAGGTGGAGGATGATTTGCATGAGTTACCATTTTGGAGGGTGGCTCGTTTTTTTTGGTTGATAGCTTGGGGAGGAGAGATTAAAATGGGGATGATGAGTCCCAATCTATATCAGCCCTCATGCTTCAAGAGGATCTTCGAACAGCCCGTTGTTGCTTTTATGGATGTACTACTGTCACATAATGTCAGCTATTTAGATAGCTTACACACTCGGGAGAGGCAACTTGAAGATGTATTGATGATGCAGCACCTTGATCCTTGGAGGATTTTATTTTATGAGGTTGATACGGGGGAGAAGAGGATTCTCTTCAGTCTTATCCTTGCAGTTTCTTGAGGACAAGCAACATTTGGGAGGGGAGGACTGTAATGTTCCAAAATTTGCACATAGCAATTTGGAACATTAGATTTTGCTACTTTCACCTAGGAGAAGAATAAATGGGTAAGGAGGCCCATGGACAATAAAATTATGAATAAATTCCACCTTAGTAAGGAAGGAGATCACCTTAGGAGCTAGTTTTACACTTCCAAGTGTGAACAAGGACAAATTGGATGGGGACATAGTCAATTTTGACTAAGTCAACATGCATTCTTGAGGAGGAAGAAATCACTCAAAGAGACTAGCTCAATGTGAACAAGGATCAGCCTAGACACACATATGAGAACCCAATTGAAGATCCCTTCTTGTGAACAGAGGCATTGTAGGTGGATTGGTTATAGTTGACCTAGTCAACAACACTGTCACAAAGAGGAGGGAAGCTAGCTAGGGAAGCACAGTTTTGAAAGAGGAAGCTTCATGAAGAAGTCACCTCAACATTGTGTGGGGTCCAGGGTGAGGAGGCTCACCAAATATAAAATGAATGAATAGAATCAAAGGAGATTCATTCATGTATTCAGCTTTCTTGGTCTGGAGACCAATTTCATATTTCAGTTGTTTAACCAGAGTTGCTGCACTACTTAGTGCAAGAGATTCTTGTGCAGGAATTCCATCCTCTCTTTGGATCAGCTTGCTTAAGAGATCAAGAGAGAAGGATTTGAGCTTCATTTAAGTATTTTTTTTGGTGCCATTAATCCACATTCATCCATAGTGCAGTCTACTTCAGAAAACTTCATCCTTTATGCAGCAGCAGCAGCACAGCTGCACCCTTTGATTTAATGCAAATATTTGAGGAGGAGGTGCTCATTTCCCCCCAGGAGTTCCAATAAGAGGCCTAGGGAAATTTCTTTGCATTATTATGATATCTCATGTCATGTTCTAATATTTTTAATACATAGATGCAGTAACTGCGTTATTTTCTGCAGCACTGTTTGTTATTCATGCATTTTGCTGGAAACCCTTACCGGGTGTCTTTTTATTGATGTAAAAGAGGTTAAACCTCCATTTATATATTATTTAATAATATAAGCTTCATATAAGACTTATTCCATCATTTTATGTAGAAACCCTCATGGTAATTATGCTCTCACTATATTCAGAAATTTATGTTTAGTAAAGTCATGGGAAATCAGTGTTTTCTAGCCTAGTTGGGAAAGGAGTTGTTTAATATAGCTAGAAGCATTATTTTGAGCTGAAATTCGGAGCATAGGTCCCTCATTACCTATTCTATCATATCCAGCCATTTTCCCTGCTTATTTTCACGCTCATTTCTGAAACAACCTTTTTAGGGCATAAAACACCCTTTTTCCCCTCTTTCTGGATCATGAAACAAAGTACCAGTTGCTGTTGTAGCTAAAAATGATGTATATGTGTTTATTATGCATATTTTAAGCTTATTCATCATAACATGACTGATATACATCTTATTCATTGCAGAGTTTCAGATTTGGAACATTACAAATTACATGATTCCTCAACACGGAGGGGAAAAAACAGACTCCCTTATCCACAAAACAGCTCATTTGATAGTTTTCACCTCGATATTTGGACCAATTTTCATTGACATTTTTCTATAAATAATCAAAGAAAGAAGTGTCGTGCAACACATAGAAGCATCGTACTATTTAGCAGAAGCGTCGCACCACTTTGAGAGCATTTTTAATTGGATTTAAGGAATCTTCCTGTTGATCTTAATATTGGGAAAGGTAGCCATAGATTTCCTCTATGCAAACCAAACTTGAAACTAACCTACAAGGCCTTCAAAACTCCATTTTTCCAAGCTTACTCCAGAAGCGCCGCGCACAGGGAAAAACAGTGGCAAAAGCATGAAAAATATGGTATTTTTTGGGTTTTTCTCTAAAACTAAGGTGTCATGGAAAAACTAAGACCATATCTAGAATGTAAATTTCAATATAAATCTAACCATGTATATAAAGTTTC
The DNA here is from genome assembly GCA_034641835.2 of Pinus albicaulis. Lineage (NCBI taxonomy): Eukaryota > Viridiplantae > Streptophyta > Pinopsida > Pinales > Pinaceae > Pinus > Pinus albicaulis. The sequence continues at coordinate 110,922,682 of CM076581.1, forward strand.
AATTGGAGGCTCTTAGGAAAAGTTTCGCGCAGCTGCGCGACGTTTCTGCAAAACCGAAATTGTCAAAATTGCAAAAAGTCTAAAATTTTCCAAAAAAAGTATGCAAAATTTTGTGCTTAAATATGGATCAATATCTATCTAACCATAACGTTTTTTTCAAAAATGAGACATGTTTTTTTATTTTGTATGTTATGTACAAAAACCTCCTATAGGTTTCCAAAATACTTTCCCATTTGCTCATAATCCAAGTTTGAAGTTAATCACTAAAATAATAGAAGCGTAGCGTGCCTTGAGAAAAAGCGTAGCGTGGTCTTTAAGAGGGATTTTGGAGGTTTTCCTAGAGTATTTTTGGGCTGAAAGTGGTATGGTTGGAAATCTTAGGATGTCTGCTACACAATGGAGTCATCAAGCACTACAAACCCTTGCTCCAAACCCATGAAGGAATGACTTGAAGACAATATGTCCAAAAAGTGAAAAAAATGACCTGGAGCAACTGTATTTTGGGCATTTCTCTAAAATAATAACATGTATGCATAAACTGAAGGATGCTTTGTTCTTTGGTCTATGATTGGAAACAACCTCTTTCAATTTTTTCAAATTCATCCTCATTACTTCAGAAAGTAAATTTGAAGTAAGATTGTCCCTATGTGTAATGAAAACCCTAGAAAATGATCACAAAACTATGAAAATGATGCCATGGGCATGAGTTGGCTCAAACCTGGAATTATGAACTCCCTTATGGTCCTTTCTCTTCTCACCTTCTATGATGTTTGTTGGGAAGGAAAACCCTAGCTTGATTAGAAGGAAAGGGAAGGTGAAAATTAGGAAAACAGGGGATAATGATGTAGTGGGTTTAGTGATAGAGATGAGAGGGATTGAAATTAGGGAAAAACGCCTAAAAATTTGGGGAAGTAGGATGGTGAGTTAGCAACACAATGCAAGTGAAAATTTTGGAAATAGGTATGGGAAAGAGGGAAAAAATGTTAAAACAGAGAATTAACCTAGTTTTATCTGCAAAAGCATAGTGAGAACTAGGGTTTGAGTGAAAATGGTAGCAATGAGGGATATGAATGATATGGAGTGCTTTTTTAAGGTATATGAGTGATGTTTGAAGGTTATTATATGATGAAACTAGGGGTTTTCCAACTGAAGCAACCAAACATCAATGAAACTAAAAACGTAGTTGAAAACCCTAGAAGAGGGAATCCATCCTTTACTGAAGAAACTAAGCTGAATGAAAGGTGAGGGATGATCACTTACTGACTTGGAAGCCTTTGAAATTTTTGAAATGTTGAGTTTACCCTTCTCGTTTCTCCTTTGGATTTATTTTCTTGTTTGCTAACTCCCATGATGGTGACAATGGTGAAAATGACTATTATTTCCCTTACTTTCATTATATGATTGGACATTATGATGACAAAGAAAAATTAGCTTAGACCATGACATAGATTACGGTATATTAATAGATTCATGAACATAGACACTTAAATGAATACTTGACCGAGATGAGTGATGATAACCATGAGCGAATAGAGGGAGCAACGTTTACCTAAACAACAACCAATGATCAAATTTTATTTGAAATTTTATTTGAAACTATAAAATTTGACCTAGGACCCTATCAACTAATCTTGAAAGAGTACATTTGATGTTAGGTCCCTATATTACTAGTGTAGTCCCTTATTTTTGTTAGTGTAGCCCCCTTATTGTTATCATTGTACCCCTATAACCCCAATATTGCTATTATTGTGCCCTTACATTATTATTGTTAGGTCGGCTAGGATTATATTGTGAACCCATGGACTCCTATATATAGAAGGAGGTTTTTTCATTTGTATCATCCAAGAATTGTTCATTTATGTAATCTTAAGGAGGTTTCCCCCTCGAAGTGGCTCATTTCTAAGGCATTGATCTATCTTTTCTTCTATTTTGGGAGCTGGTTTTATAACATTTGGTATCAGAGCTTTGGATTCTAGGGTTTCACTACTCCAAACAGGTCATCGTGGCATTTTCGCTATAATGTATTTTCTATGAATGGTCAAAAGCTGAAAATTTTATCATGTGAAGCTGAAATCCTGAGGAACTTCGTGTAAAAATTTTAGATCTTGGTTCGCAATATTTTCAGAGATATGATCTGTGGAAGTTAGGGTTATTGCAAGCTCCAAAAATTCATTTAAAAAAGGTGACCTTGGTAAAATAGTCATAACTCTCTCCCTGACCATCTGATTGAAATTCTGTAAAAAGTGGCCAAAATTGCACGAACTGTAGTTCCATTTATATCAATTTCAGAGCCGAAGGAGGAAACGGTGACACGTGGCACGTCATACAAGTTCACTCTACTGAACCATTCCATAATTAGGTCATTGTGGGAGATTTGGCATAACTTTGTCTTGAAGCATCCAAATCTAGTCAGACCTATGTCATTCGAAATAAGATTCAAGGGGCTACTACAGGACCGAATTTCAGATATTGAAGATCTGAAATTACAGAGATGCATCAATTTCAATATCGAGCTCCTCAAAAGCAAGAAAAAGGTGTGTTTTTTTCAAATTGCATAAGTCTTGTTTGAAAAATCAATTTGAAGTTATTCCAAGGGAATATTGAAACATAGATATCAGTATTGGGTTCTAAAATGCCACCTAAAAATAATTCAACACCTAGTAAGCCTTCAGAAGACTCTACTATGACTCATGAAGAGGAAGAAGTGCAACATGACATATCAAAATTACAAGAGCAAGTGCACCAAATTTCCCTCTCGCAAAGAGCAACAAAAAAAGAAATGGAAGTTTTGAAGAAATCCATGGAAGCTAAGATGGATGGTTTGAATAATAGCATGGAAGCTAAGATGGATGGTTTGAAGAAAGGCATAGATGGCTTGAAGAAAGGCATGGAAGCTAAGATGGATGGCATGGAAGCTGGCATGGAAGATAATATGGATGACATGGAAGCTAAGATCGATGAAAAAATGAAAGACAAAATGGAAGACATGAAGAATTATCTAAAATCAGACATGGAAGGTTTGAAGGAAGGTTTGACAAGGTTGATACAAGAAATCATTCCTAATGGCATAAAGATAGTAGAGGAAAATCATGATGAGAACAAAATAAATGTTAATCATAATTTCATAAACTCTAATGTTGGATTGAAGACCCACCATATTCCAAAGATCAATATGAGGAAGTTTGAAGGCAGGGATCCCGTAACATGGATACTACAGATGGAGCAATATTTTGATTTCAATAATGTGCAAAACACACAAAAGGTACGCATTGCAACTTTATATTTAGAACAAAATACATTTGTATGCTATCGATGGCTTTTCTCTTGTAAAAAAAAATTGACATTGGTCAATTTTTACGGAGGAAATGATAGCACATTATGGGGATACAAAGAGCAACACCTTCTTTAGCCAATTGATAAATCTCAAACAAAAGGGTTCAGTGGTGGAGCACATTGAGGACTTTCAAAAATTGAATATAAGGGTAGTTAATATTCCAGAGGAACACAAGATTGATGTCTTAATAGGGACTTTAAAGGATAACATCCAACATGAGGTTCGAATTTGGGAACCTGATTCAGTGGAGAAGGTATTCAGGTTGGCAAGAAAAAATGAATGTAAAATTATGGCGGCAAGGAATCCTACCACTCACATATATAAATATGGAAGTGTTGATGCTCCTAAACTTCCAAAACCTACAAGGTTGACACCACAACAATTGGAAGAAAAAAGAGAAAAGGGGCTTTGATATATTTGTGATAGCAAATACACTAAAGGTCATAAGTGTGTTGAGAAGAAATTATTTTACATAGATTTTGAAGAGGAGTAAGAAATTCAACAATAAACTTCAAAAGAAGAGGATATACACTAGGAACCAACCCTAGAGAAAGAAGAAATGAGTCTGACCATAACGTGTAATGTATTGGCAGGAATTACCACTTCTCAAACTCTCAAGATAGAAGGACATATCACAAAGAAAAAGGTAATAGTCTTGATTGATTCAGGTAGTACCCATAATTTTACTCATTGTAAGGTAGCCAACGAATTGAATTTTTTCCTATACCTAGTACCAAAATGTCAAGTGATGGTTGCAAATGGAGGAACTATAAATTGCTCTAGAAAATGCCATAATATCAAGCTAACCATGGGGGAATATGTATTGAATATTCCAATGCTTTCCATTCCAATGGGAGGAGTGGATGTTGTACTAGGAGTACAATGGTTACAAGCGTTGGGGATGGTAGCCTTTAATTTTCAAGAAATTCTCTTGAAATTTTTTTCGGAAGGATAGGAATTCAAATTACGAGGTATCGTAGAGAAGCCGGAAAAGATAATAATCTCTAATGTCATGACAAATCTTTTGAAGAAAGAACAGCGAGGCGTAATTTCACAATTATGCTCACTAGAAGTTCCAACATCAAAATCATTTATTTCTCTAGATCTCCAAAAAGTCTTGGACAATCATTCCAAGGTGTTTGAAAATCCCAAAGGAATCCCACCTATTCGTGATCACGATCATGCTATTCATTTGATTCTAGGAAGTGTTCCTCCAAACATCAAGCCTTATAGATATCCTTATGTCCAAAAGAGCAAAATTGAACGTATGATTGCAGAAATGTTAGAGGCTGGTATAAGTCAACCTAGTCAAAGTTCTTTCTCTGCTCCAGTAGTATTGGTGCACAAGAAGGATGGATCATGGCACATGTGTTTGGATTATAGGGAGCTCAATAAGCTCACTATTAAAGATAAATTTCCCATTCCTGCGACTGATGAATTATTGGATGAATTACATGGAGCAATTTATTTTACCAAGTTGGATCTTTGTTCAGGATATCATCAAATTAGAATGAAGGCTGAAGATATTCTGAAAACAACATTTCGAACTCATACGGTCATTATGATTTTTTGGTCATGCCTTTTGGCCTTACAAATGCACCTTATACATTTCAAGGGTTGATGAATTCCATTTTCAAACCCTTCCTTAGAAAATTTGTGCTAGTATTTTTTGATGATATACTAATCTTCAACAAGTCTTGGGAGGATCATGTTCAACATGTGGACAGGGTGCTCAAACTATTGTAGGAGAAACAATTATATGCAAAAGCCTCCAAATTTTCCTTTAGAGTACAAGAGGTGGAATATCTGGGTCATATTGTATCTCATGAGGGTGTTAAGATAGACCCTAACACAATTAAAGTTATTAAGGAATGGAAAGCCCCCACAACAAGCAGTTGCGAGGATTTCTCAGGTTAACAGGGTATTATCGCAATTTTGTTAATAATTATGAGAGAATAGCAACACCTCTAACAAAATTATTGAATAAATATGCGTGTTCATGGACTCCTGAAGAAACTAAGGCCTTTGAACATCTTAAAGAGGAAATGACATAGCACCGGTCTTAGCTATGCCAGACTTCACAAAAACCTTTATTGTGGAATGCGATGCCTTGGGAAATGGAATTGGTGTTGTTTTAATGCAAGAAGGAAGACCCATTGCTTTTGAAAGTTGTCCAATCAAAGGAAAGTATTTACAAAAAGCTATTGATGAGAAGGAAATGTTGGCAATACTACATGCACTAAAGAAATGGATACCTTACCTAATGGGAAGGTATTTCAAGGTAAAAACTGATCATGATAGGCTTGAACACTTTTTGGAGCAAAGAATATCTTTAGAAGAGCAGAAAAAATGGGTCACAAAGGTTTTGGGTTATGACTTTGAAATCATCTATAAAAAAGGGAAGCTAAATGTTGTTTCAGATGCACTCTCAAGAAAGGATGAAGAGGTGGAAGAATTGCTTTGTGTCATTTCTATTATCCAAACAGATTGGATAACCAAAGCAAGGGATGAATGGAAGAAGGACAAAGAAGTGTGGACACTCGTTAAAAATTTGCAACAATATCCTAGTACATCTGATACATTTAATTGGAAAAATGATTCCTAATGGTACAAATATCGCTTATATATTCCTAATGGTAATAATTCCCAACTAAAACAAAATATTCTTTTGGAATTGCACACTTATCCTTTAGGAGGACACTCAGGATTTTTAAAAACTTACCACAAGGTGAAAAAAGATTTTTTTTGGGATGGCTTTAAATCTAATATTCAAAAGTTTATGGCGGAATGTTTGGTTTTCCAGCAAAATAAAGTTGAGACAATTAATACCCCAGGTCTTCTACAGCCTTTATCCATTCCAAGTCAACGTTGGGAGGAAATTTCAATGGATTTTATCACAAGTTTACCTAAGTTTTAAGGAAAGAGTTTCATCATGGCGGTAGTTGATATACTTACCAAGTTGCACACTTTTATGCATTATCTCATCCATTTAAAGCAAGTACAATTGCTATTGCATTTATGGAAACAATTCAAAAGCTGCATGGAAACCCAAAGATTATTGTAAGCGACAGAGATCCCATTTTTACTCAAAATTTTTGGACGAAATTATTTTCTTGTTTGGGTACTCAACTAGCTCATAGCTCATCTTATCATCCTCAGTCCAATGGTCAAACTGAGATAGTGAATAAATTTTTGGAAGGATATCTTTGTTGTTTTGTATCTGATAAACAAACATAATGGGTCAAGTGGTTACCTCTGGTTGAATGGTGGTATAACACTTCCTTCCATACTGCACCAAAAATGACCCCATTTATGGCACTTTATGGATATCATCCACCGTTCATCACATCATCTTTAAGAGAAAATTCTAAGGTTCAAGCAGTGGAAGATCACATCGAGCATCAACAAGAATTTCTCCAACTCTTAAAGGATAACCTCAATTCGGCACAAAATCGACTGAAACAAAAGGCAGATCAACATCTCAACGAGAGAATTTTTGTTGTACGAGGCTGGGTATTTTTATGGCTACAACCATACAAAAAAATGTCCCCCAAGCAAGCTAAGAAAAATATTAAATTGTCGCCAAAGTACTATGGTCCTTACAAGGTGTTGCAAAAGATTAGTACTATGGCATACAAATTGGAGCTTCCTATTTCTTCATCAATGCATTCAGTTTTCCATGTTTCATGCTTAAAGAAGGTTATAGGTGACAAACTTCCAATTCAAACAATATTTCCAGCACTTGATGAGGAAGGAAAAATCATATTGGAACCTGAAGCAGTCACGGAAATAAGAACTCGACAGCTTTGAAATTGATCAATTTTAGAGTATCTCATCAAGTGGAATAACTTAACCACTGAAGACTCTACATGGGAGGATGAGAATTTTATACAAAATCATCTAGAGCTACTCAAGCGTTGAGGACAACACTTTTTTGAAGGAGAGGGGAATGTTAGCTCCCTATATTACTAGTGTAGTCCCTTATTGTTGTTAGTGTAGCCCCCTTATTGTTATTGTTGTACCCCTGTAACCCCAATATTGTTATTATTATGCCCTTACATTATTATTGTTAGGTCATCTAGGATTATATTGTGACCCCATGGACTCCTATTTACAGAAGGAGGTTTTTTCATTTGTATCATCCAAGAATTATTCATTTATGTAATGTAAAGGAGGCTTCCCCCTCGAAGTGGCTTATTTCTAAGGCGTTGATCTATCTTTTCTTCTATTTTGGGAGCTGGTTTCATAAAATTTGATCATTGGTTACTGATAGACACTAAAATTGGCTCTAGTTGGGGATGGAAGATCATTTAGGAGGTGTCAAGAACATCGTAGACTAGGTAGCCTCACCCATTGAGAAATGGAGTCAAAAATAAAACACTAGACACTCAAATGACTAACTGAAACAAAAACTAACTCTGACTAAAACACTTGACTACTGACTGAACTTACTTATGGCAGCAGACCATCGAGATCTTAGAGCCTTCACCTCGGGCTTCAAATCTTAATGATAACCACCCACTTAGTGAAGATATATATATAATAATGTGATATGATCCCTCCACTGTAACCAATCCAGCAAATGGCTACTTACTTGAATCCTTCTCACACTCTCCTTGAGCAGGCAAAAGAAACAAAAGCTAGGAAACTCCAAGTGTCCACTGAAAATGTGCTCATGATCCATAAATACAAGAAGATTCATTTTCCCATATGGATGCAAAAAAATAACCAAAGGATCATGGAGAACATGCAACATAATCTTTTCTAGATGACTTAAAATAGGAAAACAAACCTCCTTCCAAACTGCTGGTTTGTCTATGTATTGAATCTGATCACCTTCATCAATGAATGTGCATTTACCTTCATTATTGGCTATAACAAATTTGCCACAAGATCCCAAAAATCATGAAAAAATAGCTCTTTCTGATTTGGAGGAATCAAGAAACATCCTTCTATTACAACCGGCTGCTCTTCATGATGAATTTCAACAAGAGTGTGCTCTTGGTCTTCAAAAAAATATGAACATATAGATGAATAAGTTTCCTCTTGAAACAAAAATTCAAGAAATGAAATATTTGAAGAAGAATCTGAATGAAACTCCTCATCAGTGTCTTGGTCTCCTCAACACTGTTGAATACCTTCATATAATTCAAGGGATTGATCATGATCTTCATCAATTGGTTGCTGATTAATATTATCTTCAGTTAAAGAAGACATTGTTTGCTGGAAATTATCGTGAAGACAATCTTCTTTTTCAATATGATTTAGAACAAACTCTAATTTTTCAATGTTCTATTATTGATCCTTGACAATCTGATCAGTTTCATTTCCAGCTGCAAAAATTGTTGTTTGTTGAGAATCCACCTGAATTTAATTGCAACAAACTTCTTCTATTTCCTCTTGATGAGAAAATAAATCAAACCAAGCTTCTTCATCATGAATGTAAATCCCCATATTTTGAATGAGATCATCAAGGTTTCCACAAAGGTTTTCTACCAGCACTAGAGAAGGGTAGTTTTGTTTATAATTTTTACAAAAAGTTGCGTAGAAATTTTTAAGATAACATAGACTAGCAGATGCAAACTTCTCACACCAAAACCTTACTCTTTCTTCTATGGTCGCCATAAATATCTTCATCAAGTAGTATTCATGAATTTCAACCCTTAGCCTATGTATGTGCATATGAAACTTAATCAAATGCAAAGCAACATCATCTCCTTCTTGATATTTAAATTTAGGCAGATAGGTTAACCAATCAACCCAAGGCATTGGGTTTGGAAAACCAGAGATGTGAGATCTATTCATAGGAGCATACCTTCTAGTAATTGAATCCATCTTGAAAACAGTGAAGTCACCAAGAATTTCTTCAAGCTATCGGTTTTTGAACAGTGGATTCGCCATGAAAACTCTGAACTTTTGGATTCTTTGACACTCGAGTCACCAGGTGAAAGATGCATGGCCTTCTTGTGCCTGACCACTGTTCACCATCAGAAATCAGAGCTAATATTTGTCATTCCTTCCAAGGAAATATTTAACCTTTGCTCCCTGGCAGTAGCACCAAAAATGTTATCATTCCCTCCGTTTCCCAAGGCTGAGAATGGAGACTGAAGGAGGCAACCTCAAACCAATATTTAGATTTGATAGATATCCCTACCAAACCATAGAGGGCTCTCTCAATGTCACTTTTTAATTCAATGAGGTGACTGGAGATGTAATGATCTTAGGTTAGATATAAGCTCAGTGAATTAGGGTTTTGTTTGAATTTTGCTGGATATGAATGTTAGTTGAGGAACTATATCTAGGTTTTAGGTTTGATTTCAAAGGTATAGATGAAGATGAGTCCAGGTAGGTATACTTAGAAACCTACTTAATTTATCATTGTGATATAGGGTTTAAAAATAGAGAGAGAGTTAGAATGAGCATATTACATTAGTTCATTCATTAGAAGAGGTAAAATAAATTTATGAAAATCTTATAAAACAGAGCACAAAAAGCAAGAATTTTGTTCATAGACTCATAAGATTTATCATATAGAAGCATACATATGGTTTCATGGAAGCATAAACATTCAACTTGATGGTGTTACTGAGAAGAAACAATGTTAATAAGCATACCACTGGAGTCCCAAAATTATAGCTGCAACATGTCTTTGATTTCACTGAAAAATATTGTACATAAGCTCCACAATGAAATATCAACTATCCAACATATTAAATGACTTGATTTGGACTACATATAGAAAATAGGGAAGATACCACCTCATTGGGTCGAAACCTAATCTAAAATACATCATAAATGCACCTAATGAGTCACTACTTAAAATTTAGGGAACTTAAAAACAATCCCCCCAAATTTAGCTAATAACTAGGAGTCCTTGTCTCCTTGAGTAATTACATGATTCCTCAAAAATGAGGGGAAAAAAATACTCCCTTATAAACAAAACAACTCATGGGACAGTTTTAACCTCGATATTTGGACCAACTTGCATTGACACCTATCCAAAAAGAATCCAAGACAGAAACGTCGTACAGCACATAAAAGCGCCGCACTTTTCAGTATAAGTGTCGCGCCAATTTGAGAGCATTTCTAGCTAGCTTTAAGGCATCTTCCTATTGATCTGAAGATTCGGAAAGGTAGCCTTGGATGTCATCTATCCAACCCAATCTTAAAACTAATAAACAAACTATGAAAAATCCTAAACTGGATTCCTACTGCAACAAATCTGTATTACTTCTCCTATTATTTTGATAATTATTTCATTACATTGAAATACTGAAGTAATTACTGAAGCAGTATACACAAATAATGTTGCAAAATAAATCTAAGTGCTGAAACAAACTGAAAAAAATGCAATGAAAAACAGCCACACTTGACATAGTTATTTTTGGACTAAGTCCCCAGAAAAACCCAACTCGGGAAAACCAGTGCAATAGATCTGAGGGTTTTATATTATTAAGCAACAATATCTTGAGTACAACTAGGGTTACAATAGTTGTCTCACCCTTCAGAGAAATCTAGACAGCAAATGTAATTTTGAGATATACCTCACTTTTCAAGTCTCTGGCTGATATAAACAACACTGGTGAAGCCCCTCTCTGCCTCTGCATGAGTGCCTACGCTGGAACTACGTAAGCCTACATGGGCAAGCCTGAGAAACTGCGTCACCTATCTCTGTAACTGATCTAGCTGATATGAGAGTGGATTTTGGACCTCCTGGCTTAGAAACCCCAGCCTCTAGCTATGTCTGGACTGACTCCAAGGGACACTTTGTTGTTTCTGCGTGATTTCCTGTAGGGACTGTGTCACCTCTTCAGAAAATTTCATTGTCTCTCTCTGCACAGGTGTTGCCTCTCTCTGAAATGTACTCCTGGTCCTCCTGACCAGTCTCTTCTTCTGCCCCTCTCTGTATCTGATCACTGAATCATAATATCTTAGAAAACCATGCCCTAGTGATTCAATTCTGATCAAAAGTTGTGTCTCTACACACAAACTCAAAAATGCCAAATGCTCAATGTGCTCAATGTGTCTTTTCCATAGGCCCCTCACCCTCCTTATATTCTTCCGTTGACCCTTCAACGTCCAAGATTAAAACATATTCAAGGGCTAAGATTAACTTGGAGGTGATCCATGACTTTATCTATAAGATTCACACTTAGTTTAATTAATATCCTTTAATTAATCAGTTTCCCTAAGTTTAGACTTAGGAAAACATTAAAAAATGATCAATTAATTTAATTAAACCATCTCTAAGTGGAATTTTCCAAAACCATTTCTGGGTATTATGGAATACATGTGTCCTATCCTATATAAAAAGTTACAAGGCTAGAGCATATCCGATGCTACCATAAATAAACACTCCCTCTTAGTGAGGAAAGTATTATAGCAATACAACTCTATGTGTTGCTCTAACTTTTGGAACATATGCTACTGTGTTGTTGATGCTTCTCACCAACACTGCACAAAAATGTTGCATTTGTGCTGCTGCTAACTCTACATACTGCTGCCAACTGACATTGTATTACAACTCCCTCTAAATTCTGCAACCATACTGCTGCACTATGTGAGCATTGCTTTACATTGCATGAGTACTACTTTGCACTACGCTGCACCACTTTTACATTGCGTTGTTGCTACTCATCTGTTGTTGCTGCTAAAATACTGCTATTGCTACACTATTTCTACTTGCAACAGAAAAACATCTGAAATTCGACAAGTAAATCTGCAACTGGAAAATAAGACTGATTGTTGCTATTTTTTTCACTAGCTCTCTGAAAATACTGTGTTGTTGCTGCTCCGCACTGCGCTGCACCAGTGTGCACTGCGTTGTTGCTGCTCAACTGCTGATGTTGTTGCTCCCTCTCTGTGCTGATTAGGCTCTATTACTGCTAGCCATTGTATTTTCTTCTCATCTTCTACTGCAACTGTCCATCTGGCTATAGTAATTAGGTTGTCGTAGCTCACATGTGATCCAAGAGTCCGGAAATATTCTAAGATCCTACCAACTTGAAAATTTTGGATCTACAACTCCAAGTCAACCCATTTCTCTCCTTTCGGAATATGAGCTAACATAGCACAATATATTTCTTCCTCAATCTTGGTAGCTCCTGCTTGTGGATCTTCCTTCTCCTCTTTATCCTTTTTCTTAAGAGGACACTGTGTGGCATAATGTCCCATTTCCTCACACCAGAAGCATTTGATCTTAGACATATCTTTATTTTTCTTCTTCTGTTGCCCTTTTGATTTAAGGGCAATGTTATATTCTTCCTCCTCCTTGACCTTCGACCCACTGCTGCCATCCTCCAAATGGATTTTGAGGAGGCCTTTCCTCAGCTCTTCTTGTTGTAAGGTTGCCCACATTGCTTCCCATCCTCAAAGCCTTTCTCTACCCAAAATGCTCTGGAAAAAAACCTGATATTCTTATGAAACTGAGTTCAGAGTGAGCCTTACCAACTCTGAGTCTTTAGGAGCAACTCCTATTGCTAACAGCTGATCTCGGGTATCCTGAATACGGGACAGGAAGGAGTCAAAATGTTCTCCCTTCTTCATCCTAGTATTACGCATCTTCTCCTCCAAATACATCTTCTGCTGCTCGGAATATCCTTGGTACAGCTTTTCTATCCCTACCCACATCTCTCTAGCAGTGTTTTTAGCTGCTATGTGAGGTACGATATGATCCTTCACACCACCTAGGATCAATCACTTGGCTCTTTCCATATTTTTCTTGATTTGCCTCAAGTGTGCTGCATCAAGAGGTTCTGCAACTGCGTTGTCTACGAGGGCTTTTAGATCATGCTCATCAAGGAGAAATTTTATCCTTGATTTCCAAATAACATAGCTAGAGGCACCCTCCAATCTATCTTGGTCACGCAGTCCATTGCTGGCCATCTCCTCAACTGTCGATTTCTTTCTCTAACCCTCTGCTCAACTAGACTTACACACTCCTTTTGGAGTAAGTCACTTCCTCTACTGCTGCATGGGAAAAACTGAGTTTCTTTGAGTAAGAAACTCTTTGAGATCAATAAATCCCCAATATGTGTTTTTTATAAAATTTCTAACACTTTATGCACCAGCTCTTACTGCTCTGTAGTAACTGCATCCTTCAGCTACGCTGGTCTGCTACGCTGCCTCTCTCTGCAACTGAAAAAATTCTTACCCCTCTTTCAACTCTCTCAAAGGGAGCCTTTTTCTGCACTCGATTTCCCTCCTGGCCTGGAAAGCATAATCTCTAGGAGGTTTTTTTGTTGCTTACACAGATCCTAGTCTCTCCTACGTTGATCTACTAGTTCACTCTTGTTTCTCCTGCACTTTAGCTTGAATAAGCTCTGATACCATGTGAAAAATCCTAAATAGGATTCCTACTGCAACAAATCTAAATTACTTCTCCTATTATTTTGATAATTATTTCATTACATTGAAATACCGAAGTAATTACTGAAGCAGACTACACAAATAATGCTGCAGAATAAATCTAAGTGCTGAAACAAACTGAACAAAATGCAATGAAAAACAACCACATTTGACACATTTATTTTTGGAATAAGTCTCCGGAAAAACCCAACTCGAGAAAACTAGCGCATCAGATCTAAGGGTTTTATATTATCAAGCAGCATTATCTTGAGTACAAATAGGGTTCCAAAATATGGCTCACCCTTCAGAGAAATCTAGAAAGAAAATGTAATTGTGATATATACCTCACTCTACAAGTCTCTGGCTGATCTAAACAATGCTAGTGAAGCCCCTCTCTTCCTTTGCGTGAGTGCCTACGCTGGAACTACGTAACCCTGTGTGGGAAAGCCTGATAAACTGTGTCACCTCTATCTGTAACTAATCTAGCGAATCTAAGAATGGGTTTTGGCCCTCCTGGCTCAGAAACCCCAGCCTCTAGCTATCTCCGAACTGACTCCAAGAGACATTGCATTGTTTCTGCATGATTTCTTGCAAGGACTACGTCACCTCTTCATAAAATTGTGTTGTCTCTCTCTACATAAGTGTTGCCTCTCTCTGAAATGTACTCCTGGTCCTCCTGACCAGTCTCTACTTCTTCCCCTCCCTGGATCTGATCACTGAATCACAATCACTTAGCAAACCCTGCCCTAGTGATTCGATTCTGATCAAAATATATGTTTCTACACACAAACTCGAAAATTCCAAATGCTCAATGTGCTCAATGTGTCTTTTCTATAGGCCCCTCACCCTCCTTATATTCTTCCGTTGACCCTTCAACGGCCAATATTAAAACATAATCAAGGTCTAAGATTAACTTGGAGGTGATCCATGACTTTATCTAGAATATTCACACTTATTTTAACTAATATCCTTTAATTAATCAGTTTCCCTAAGTTTAGACTTCGGAAAAAATTAAAAAATGATTAATTAATTTAATTAAACCATATCTAAACATAATTTTCCAAAACCATTTCTGGGTATTATGGAATACATGTGTCTTAGTATATATACAAAGTTACAAGGCTAGAGCACATGCGATGCTACCATAAATCAACAAAAACCACCTGCAAGGTTGTTATAGGTCAAATTGGGCATCATCCCCCATGACCTGGTCAAACTAGACATCATCCCCAAGACCAATGAAATGGGGTCTATCATCCCCTTACATTTCAGTTGTTATATTCCCTAAGAGAATAAAAAATCATTCATGGCTTCTATTGTGAGATTTCCAAGTTTTGAAGTATATGTTATATCACCTATTGACTCACCAACGCAGCCTTTAAAGGGACCAACTACGTTGCATATGCAGCATCCTCCATTCAAGGGTGCACTGCAATGCACTTCCCGACATTCAAGAGTGTGTTGGTCAATTGGGAGTGAAATTCTCATTGTTTTGAAATATCCACATGTCAAGTGCCTTCTAGAAGAGTCCATATGTGTCAAACTTCGAATCCAAGTGCCCATCTAACACTTCTGAACTTGGAAACATGTCTTTCCTATTCTTCGAAAGTCATTCATTGAGAACCTACCCTTAGTTTCCCTATAAAATGAGCACAGATCCTAGTGCTAGGGAAGGAAGAATTTTGGTAAAGAAATGTTGTTGGATTCTCATTTGAGAGAGTGAAAGTACTGATATTATATTGGTGTGATGTTGGATGTGATGAGGCTGGGATGAAGCTGGAGCTGGTGGCATCAAAAATATCATTGGTTGTAACCTCCCCCTTCTACTCTTTAATAAATATTGATGTTCATTTTCCCATATATGTATCTTTTTATTCTTCTATTTCTCATGTAATGGATTCTTGAATGATATATATGTTTCACATCTAATAAATTTGAGTGATTAGGATAAGTAGGCATCTGTATATTGCAATATGTTTGTTTTTCTCTGTTTATACTTGAAGGAAACAATCTGGCAATCTGAGTTGGATTGAAGGCGATAGCAAAAGAGACAGAAGGAGATGAAGAATTTCTTGCATCACAAGAAGTTTCTTCTATCATTTTGTGTGTCTATTTATTTTAGAGAAAGTGATAGAAAATTATTTCATTTGTTATTCTAAGTGCCTAGCACCACACTTAGGGAATTTGATTTATCTATAGATAATAATTCTGTATAAAAAAATGACGACTCCACTGGGGAGTTTCCTCTCATTCCTGGTGTTTTTTCCTTTGCTAATCCTCATCAATAGCATCTACTTCTATTTATTAGGCAATTGAATGAAATAATTTCATCAGAAGCGTGTTTTGTAGCTTGCATTTTCAATCACTGCAGCGCCCAACACACTGTTGGTCAAGACACAATGCACTGCAATGTACTGTCTCCCACTCAGGGGTGCATTGCAACGCACTGTCTCCCCTTAGAGACTATGTTTCTCTCTCAGCCAACCAAATTCCATTCAAATTTTTCATTGCAATCATTCTCAGCCATTTAGTTGTTGTGTTTTAAACTGTCTGATACCTCTTAGAGATCAGTGAACTTTCCAGATTCTTCCTCCTTTGAAAAGTAAATTTGTTAAATGTTTCTTTAAGTGTTTTTCTTTATCATTGGAAAATCAAATTCAAAGTATTTTATTTCTGCATTAGATCCATTTGTTTTCGTAAAGGAAATTATCATTAAATTCTTCGTTTCTTGTAGGAAAAATTGTAGTTCCATTCTTTGTTTTTCCTAAAAGATAAATCATTGTTAAATTCCTCATAAAGGAAATTACCATTAAATTCTTCGTTTCTTGTAGGAAAAATTGTAGTTCCATTCTTTGTTTTTCCTAAAAGATAAATCGTTGTGAAATTCCTCGTTTCTCAAAGAAGAAAACATCTTGTTTTGTTGATTTGAAGCATATAGTTTCCTTTCTTACATTCACATTAAGGGAACTTGAAATAAAAACATGCATGTGCATATAGTGAATTGTGTGTGTTGCATAGGAACAAGTTAGGGAAGCTGCATCTTAGTTTGTGATCTTTGTTTTTTGCTCTCAAAATTGATTGCTCTTTCCCTTAGTAGCTAGGATTTTCATTGAAAAAGCTAAAATTGAAAAGTTTGCTTATCATTTTTTTAGTTTTCATTTTTAGGAATTTCCATCACATCACGTGGTGAACCTCAAAAGGAAAATTTTTAAACAAGATCAACTTAAAATTTACATCAATTTACCTAAAAAAGCATTATAACCTTAACGAAAACATTTAGAAGGTCTAGGCAGGAGACGTGTTCCGGTGTCGTTAAACATAGTAGTTGTCGTTAACTTGTCTGCAATACATTCCTAGTGTGATACTCACTCCACGTACGGAAGTATATCGGAGCTCGTCGACGCATCTTCAGGTATATCGGGCGGTATTCTAGTATGAAAAGTATAAGGGGGTGCTTTCACTGTGCGGTTTTGCATTAGACAACCCTAATACGGACTTGGGCCTCCACGTACCTTCGGGTATATGTGGGAGTACAACTTTAGGTTGCTATCCATCCATAGTGAACCAAGTCGGTCACCTTGTAACTTGTGATACATCGAACACATCATTTTGGAAGATTGTCTGCCCCTACTTCTTGGTTCGCCAAGACGTATTCTGCAGTTCACAATTACTTGGTAAACCTTTTTCCTAGAATTACCCTTTTATTTTTTTTATTTGTTTTTTGGTCATAATAAATCAGTCATCGTGGAAGAAGAACACCCCTTTCCTCATCGTTCGCGTAGAATAGCACTGAAACCACCTTAACCACCAGAAGCCATTTCTGGTCGGCGAAGGCAACATCACTCTACCGAAACTAGTACTATCAGTACCTATGGTGAAGCATCATCTTCACATATACCAGAGTCGGCTCAAGTTGTTTCTACAAATCCTGGTTCATCTACTGTTGTCGAGACGGAGTCCTCATAGCTACCCATGGTCACGATCCATCCAATCAGTGAGACCATACCTCCCAAACTTGACGTTGTCCAACTGGAAGTTGATCCGGATCCTGTCACTTATTTGCTAGAACATCTGAATCCCAAAGTCGAATGACCGGAAGTTGTTCCTGTATTGGTCTCCCCACAATATATTGTAGCAATTGAGTCTCCCATATCGTGTATTCAACCTACTGAAATATATTTTGGGCCGGATGGAAAAATCCTTCCACCTGGTTTAGTTTCAATTGAAGAAATACCACAAGACGAAACACCTTTAACTCCAGCTCATTTTGGGAGGGAGATTTACCTGTACGAGTCTTTTAACAATCAGATCTAAACTTTGTCGTTCTTTACCAAGGAAGATATTACGGGGGTGATGAATCCTTGATACTAAAACTTCCCCAGTATGGCCGCCACTATGTTATGGCCTAAATCTACCTCAGGCTGAGAAAGGCAGAATCTAGGGTAACATCAAACCACGCTTAGCCTTGTAGCTAGCCCTACAAGGACAGGAGAGGGCTCTCTCCGTGAAAAAAATATTCAATGGAATACAATAAATGGACTGATATTAGGCTAGATAAAATGATGGAAAAAAAAGGTTTTAATAAAATAAATGAATTAGTTTCAGGGATGTGTGGGAATATGAAAAGGACAGTTGAAACTGGGGAATTAAGTCAGGACACAGGGTATTTCATGGGGCAAGATAGGCAGGAAACTTAGCAATTAAAATTCAATAAGGATGGGATGGAAAGACTGGTGAGGAGCTGAAAAGGGCACGATCAATGGATCCTTTTCAAAAAGAAGACAAAATACAGAATATGAATGATTTCCAAGGGCAGGGCATGAAAATGGATCCTACCTTTCTATCTTGAAAGCATATAAAAGAGATGTTTATGAATGAAAGGTGAAACATAACAATTACATATGAAACAAAGGAGAGAAACAAATGCTAAATCTCATACCACATGGATCCCACAAATCAGAGCTGCATCTTTTATTAATCCCTGTCAAACTGTACAATGGAGCGCAAAATGTTCTTCCACACTATTCCCCTACTTCTGAGTTTACAGACCTCAGACTTTCAGACTCTTAGACTCTTAGACTATTTACAAATGATTTACAATTACAATAAATAAACTGAACTGTGGAACCATAGATCCATGAAAAGAGGAGTTGTTCTAACAGCTGAAGAATTGAAATCTGAATATGGCAAAGAGAACCAACGTTTGCCTCTGAAAACAAGGAACAACAATACATTTTAAACTCTTCGAGAATTTCGCTAAAGGAAAAATAGGTAATCCGATCCTATTTTCCTGCTGCTGTAGATATATCTATTTTATTTTAAGTTCTTCGGCCAACTGACTGTCTCTTTTCCATTCTATTATTACTATGAAGAAACTGACTTTAATAAGATGTCGTTGAAATAAAATAAAGTGAATTTATGCCTTTGTGAAGGGAAAAACCGATTTTGGAATGAGTGGGGTCCATATGGTAAATCGCAATCAGAATCAGTGGGCAGAAGAGGGGATACCATATAAAATGGAGTATATAAAACATGGCATGTGATGGTATCATCGCAATTGGGATCGTGGTGGGGCTCGATGGTGCAATATACAATAGGGCAAGGAGACCCTTTGAAAACAAATGAAAATGATTTTTTTTATTTTATACGAAAGGGTAGAATGATTTCATAAAGGGCGGAGGGCTAAAGGTGGGGGTAGAGGTATACGCCATATTCGAATTAGGAGGGTTAAATTAGTTTATTGCATAATAGGTTTCTCAGATGCGATGGGAATGAATCCTTTGTAATGAGCAAAATGGCGTTGGCACACAAAGGAAGGAGCCATACTAACAACAAAGATAGAGCGGAAGATTTATGGTGGAGTGAAAGTCGATCGGAGCGGGATTTAAACGATTGTGATTGGTTTGAAGGAGTTTAATTGGAAGGGAAAGTGCAATGGAGCCACGATTGAATGCAGGTCGTCCCGATCGGATGGGAAGATCAACGGTCAGTTGTACATCGGAGAGAGTTATAACATACAATGTGTGAACTTTTGGATAAGAGGTTGATCGGGCCTTAGTGCACGTGTGATGGGAATGAGTGCGATCGGATCGAGCGCAGAAATTTTGCGATGTGATCGGATCGAGAGAAAAGAAGGGTTGTGATTGCGACGAGGAGGAAGAGGACAGAGGTTTTTATAATATGAAACTTAAACTTTGTTCTAAAAAGTTTAAGGGGGTTATAAGAAGGAGAGAGTGGTTTATAGCAAGCGAGGACTTTATAATATAAAAAAAATTATTATAAATTTTAGGGGAAAAAAGATTTTATTAAAGAAAAATGTTAAACTTTAATAATACAAAGTTTTAAAGAGAGTAAAAATGTGAAATAAGAGGTATATTTGAAGGAATATCACGCTAGAGGTTCGTTGGGTTACAACCTCCACAGAGCAGGGGCATGCTACTTAAGAAGGACTCACACAACCATGCACGTTCAGAAAAACTAAATAGAGTAGAATGAGAAAGTTACCCGTGGGTCCTACGGTTGAATAAGATCCCGCAGGGTTCAAACCCCCAGCAACCGTCCTTCCTTCTTAACCTGAAATACAAGAAGAAAAAAGCACGAAGAACTGGTTGTACAGCATATATCTACTCTAAATGTTAGTGAAATCCATATAAAAATTTAAATAAATCATAATGAATGCTTGTATAACTCATATATTCCTTACTATCAAAGCATACTAACACGTTTGTTTAAGAGCTTGACATGGTACTTCATTATAAATAGCATGTACAAAAACGCGGAGGAGAGATCACACAGTCCTTCCACGGCCTTGTGACCAGTCATGGGATAGTCCCGACCCTTGCCTCGCTAAGACTCCTTCCAAAGCGGTGCATACGGGAAGTGACATATAAAGGGATTAATCCATCTCAAGAAACAGGGTTTCCTATAATGAGCTGAGGAAAGTGCGGGAGGCACGGGGGAATCGGTGCCCAGATAGAGAATACAAACAGAGTATAATATCAATAGTTCTCTCTCCCTTAGGCCATACACATGAGGGGTTTTTATACCCCCTCCAAGTAGTTTCAACAGTTGGAAACAGTTGGCCATGTGCTGGGGTGGTTGAACTACCTGAGTAACCATCAACCCAGCCTGAAAATA
>CM076581.1:110943599-111056234 GCA_034641835.2 Pinus albicaulis
GCAATGTGGCTTGAGACTCCCACATCTGCCGCATTTGTGGTAAGAGGGGACAATCGTGGGTGTAATGACCATAAACACTGCAACACGAACAAGGCTTATTTGTGCGAAGAGGCCTGTCCGGCTTGGGCTGAGTGCCCTGTTGCTGGTTAGCAGTGTTAGGGTCAATACCTTAAGGATTGGGTCCACGAGTACCAGGGGAAGATTGGTTTGGATTGCCTCTCCGCCTTCTTTGAGAAGAAGGAGGATTAGTCGCGCCCTGCTGTGCAAATACTTGCCCTGGAGGGGGCTGTAGGTGCTGTTGCGGGGTTGGAGGAGGCAAGGGAGGTGGAAGTGCATATGCTGGAGGAGATGGCGCACCAGGCTGCAGATAAGGGTAATGGTTAGGTTGGGAAACATTGAGGTAAGCAGGAGGTTGGGCAAAAGGATGAGGCATGTCGTATCCTGGATACATGCTACCTGGAGGGGGAAAAGTGTTAGAGGTGCTGGCCCCTCCTTGAGGGAGACCATAGCCCATAGGAGGTTGAGCATACGAATGAGAAAGGGCTCCAACGATACCTTCGGCGGAATGAGATGCCCCCGGGGCGTTAGCGCCTCCAGGCTTGGGGAGGTCAGGAAGGATGGTATAAACATAACCAGACTGAGCATAGATCGGGTCATATTTCAAGGCTATTTGGAGGGCGGCTTCTTCGGTTTGAGGGAAATGGGAGGCAACATCTTTGCCGATAGGAGCTAAGAGAGTGCGAAGGAACTAGTCCATATAAACTTGATCTTCGAAGGGGGGGGCTCGACATAAGCTCCATCTTCTTCGCCATTCCTAGACATGGGTAGAAAGGCGGGTCGAAGAGGTTTGCTTGAAGGAAGTCAAGAGCTCCGTACCAGTATCGTATCGGAGAGGGAGCTGGAAATAAGATAAAAAGGCTTGGGAAATGGTCGCAAAGGTGGTATGGGAAGAGGTTGCTTGGTCAACATACCATTTAGAAGCTTCGTCGGTAAGCGTGTGTTGGAACAACCGAAGACGGATGGAATCGTCGGTAATGGAATTGGAGGAACACCACATGTGGAAAGATCGGACATGGTTGGTTGGATCTTCTCCAGCAAGGCCTTCGAACTTAGGGATGTCGGAGGGGAGCTTGGTTGGCATAGCAGGCCAACCAACATCGTGGCGGATAGGTTCATTGATCAACTGATTGAAATCAGGGAGGCTGAGGCCTGCGATGTACGGCAGCAAGGGTGCGGCCAAGGTAGTTCCTGTGGCGGTTCCGCTAGTAGTAGTTCCGGCATTAGGGTCGGGATTACCGCTAGCGTTAGGCCCTGGACCAGACATAATGAAGGTGATAGGGGGAGAACCAGAAGTAAAAGGAGAAACTCGAAAATTCCAAATGCTTAATGTGCTCAATGTGTCTTTTCTATAGGCCCCTCACCCTCCTTATATTCTTTCGTTGACCCTTCAACGGCCAAGATTAAAACATAATCAAGGTCTAAGATTAACTTGGAGGTGATCCATGACTTTATCTAGAATATTCACACTTATTTTAACTAATATCCTTTAATTAATCAGTTTCCCTAAGTTTAGACTTCGGAAAAAATTAAAAAATGATTAATTAATTTAATTAAACCATCTCTAAATAGAATTTTCCAAAACCATTTCTGGGTATTATGGAATACATGTGTCTTAGTATATATACAAAGTTACAAGGCTAGAGCACATCTGTTAGTATGAATCCTTTTTCGATGTGTACGAAAAAAGACCACTTTAGCTACGCATAACTAATAGCCCTAACATCAAAAGTGGCTGCCAATATCTTCAGATCTGCAGTTAGTTGATCAAGACAAGAGCTGCAAAAAACCAGATCTATGCATAGAAAGACATTAAGCAATAAAAAGAAGGGTTTTCTCCATATATCCAATAGACAAGACAAGAACAATTTTTGAAAGAATTTTTTGTATTAAGGGCACCTGGGAGGAAAACAAGAAGATGTTTCCAATTCTCCTCAATGGGATGGGTTCTTGGAAGTCCTCAGCACTTCAGATCTAGCATTTCTCTCTCTTGTTGGTGTAGAAAACCCAAACAAAGATAGAACTCAAAGGGAGCTCACACAGCAAATAATGGAAAATATGACAATGACAATGGCTCAAAGTCAGACCAAGAGTTTAGATCCAGAGTGATCTAATAGGCAACAAAAGGTGAAGAATGGTAGGAAAAACCCTCCTATTTATAACAAAATATTGGGTCATTCTAGATCTTTGTGCATGATTAAAATAATGTTAACCAAATCTAGATCCACCTTTTATGGAATATTTTATTATATTTGTTGGAGGGAAAAAGTATTTGACTTGGGTCAAATCCCTTTATTTGTTAATAATAAATAAATAAATGATTTATTTATCTTTTTAAGGAAGTGGTTGAAGGGTAATCAAATAAATAATGATTTATTTAATTATTTGTGGGTGATTTGGTCATATTTAACAAGGAATATTATCTAAATAAGATTTAAATAATTATTCCTAGAAAATAATAAGATAAATAAAGGTTTATCTAATTAATTTTTTTGTTTTGGGTTAAACATGACTAGGAATAATAATTAAATTATGGTTTAATTAATTATTCCATGAGGAAAATCAAACAAAATAGGTTTGTTTAATATTTCCTTTTGAGGTTTCCTGTTTAGACCATAAACAACCTAATAAATGTGGTTTATTAAGTTATTTTACATAGTGAAAGCAATTTTACTTAGGGTAAAATTGGTCTTACATGGTGTACTTGGGTCCATCTAATGATAAGAGGTTAGATGACCAAAAAATGGTGTAACAACATCTGATGCTACCATAAATCAACAAAAACCACCTGCAAGGTTGTTATAGGTCAAATTGGGCATCATCCCCCATGACCTGGTCAAACTAGACATCATCCCCAAGACCAATGAAATGGGGTCTATCATCCCCTTACATTTCAGTTGTTATATTCCCTAAGAGAATAAAAAATCATTCATGGCTTCTATTGTGAGATTTCCAAGTTTTGAAGTATATGTTATATCACCTATTGACTCACCAACGCAGCCTTTAAAGGGACCAACTACGTTGCATATGCAGCATCCTCCATTCAAGGGTGCACTGCAATGCACTTCCCGACATTCAAGAGTGTGTTGGTCAATTGGGAGTGAAATTCTCATTGTTTTGAAATATCCACATGTCAAGTGCCTTCTAGAAGAGTCCATATGTGTCAAACTTCGAATCCAAGTGCCCATCTAACACTTCTGAACTTGGAAACATGTCTTTCCTATTCTTCGAAAGTCATTCATTGAGAACCTACCCTTAGTTTCCCTATAAAATGAGCACAGATCCTAGTGCTAGGGAAGGAAGAATTTTGGTAAAGAAATGTTGTTGGATTCTCATTTGAGAGAGTGAAAGTACTGATATTATATTGGTGTGATGTTGGATGTGATGAGGCTGGGATGAAGCTGGAGCTGGTGGCATCAAAAATATCATTGGTTGTAACCTCCCCCTTCTACTCTTTAATAAATATTGATGTTCATTTTCCCATATATGTATCTTTTTATTCTTCTATTTCTCATGTAATGGATTCTTGAATGATATATATGTTTCACATCTAATAAATTTGAGTGATTAGGATAAGTAGGCATCTGTATATTGCAATATGTTTGTTTTTCTCTGTTTATACTTGAAGGAAACAATCTGGCAATCTGAGTTGGATTGAAGGCGATAGCAAAAGAGACAGAAGGAGATGAAGAATTTCTTGCATCACAAGAAGTTTCTTCTATCATTTTGTGTGTCTATTTATTTTAGAGAAAGTGATAGAAAATTATTTCATTTGTTATTCTAAGTGCCTAGCACCACACTTAGGGAATTTGATTTATCTATAGATAATAATTCTGTATAAAAAAATGACGACTCCACTGGGGAGTTTCCTCTCATTCCTGGTGTTTTTTCCTTTGCTAATCCTCATCAATAGCATCTACTTCTATTTATTAGGCAATTGAATGAAATAATTTCATCAGAAGCGTGTTTTGTAGCTTGCATTTTCAATCACTGCAGCGCCCAACACACTGTTGGTCAAGACACAATGCACTGCAATGTACTGTCTCCCACTCAGGGGTGCATTGCAACGCACTGTCTCCCCTTAGAGACTATGTTTCTCTCTCAGCCAACCAAATTCCATTCAAATTTTTCATTGCAATCATTCTCAGCCATTTAGTTGTTGTGTTTTAAACTGTCTGATACCTCTTAGAGATCAGTGAACTTTCCAGATTCTTCCTCCTTTGAAAAGTAAATTTGTTAAATGTTTCTTTAAGTGTTTTTCTTTATCATTGGAAAATCAAATTCAAAGTATTTTATTTCTGCATTAGATCCATTTGTTTTCGTAAAGGAAATTATCATTAAATTCTTCGTTTCTTGTAGGAAAAATTGTAGTTCCATTCTTTGTTTTTCCTAAAAGATAAATCATTGTTAAATTCCTCATAAAGGAAATTACCATTAAATTCTTCGTTTCTTGTAGGAAAAATTGTAGTTCCATTCTTTGTTTTTCCTAAAAGATAAATCGTTGTGAAATTCCTCGTTTCTCAAAGAAGAAAACATCTTGTTTTGTTGATTTGAAGCATATAGTTTCCTTTCTTACATTCACATTAAGGGAACTTGAAATAAAAACATGCATGTGCATATAGTGAATTGTGTGTGTTGCATAGGAACAAGTTAGGGAAGCTGCATCTTAGTTTGTGATCTTTGTTTTTTGCTCTCAAAATTGATTGCTCTTTCCCTTAGTAGCTAGGATTTTCATTGAAAAAGCTAAAATTGAAAAGTTTGCTTATCATTTTTTTAGTTTTCATTTTTAGGAATTTCCATCACATCACGTGGTGAACCTCAAAAGGAAAATTTTTAAACAAGATCAACTTAAAATTTACATCAATTTACCTAAAAAAGCATTATAACCTTAACGAAAACATTTAGAAGGTCTAGGCAGGAGACGTGTTCCGGTGTCGTTAAACATAGTAGTTGTCGTTAACTTGTCTGCAATACATTCCTAGTGTGATACTCACTCCACGTACGGAAGTATATCGGAGCTCGTCGACGCATCTTCAGGTATATCGGGCGGTATTCTAGTATGAAAAGTATAAGGGGGTGCTTTCACTGTGCGGTTTTGCATTAGACAACCCTAATACGGACTTGGGCCTCCACGTACCTTCGGGTATATGTGGGAGTACAACTTTAGGTTGCTATCCATCCATAGTGAACCAAGTCGGTCACCTTGTAACTTGTGATACATCGAACACATCATTTTGGAAGATTGTCTGCCCCTACTTCTTGGTTCGCCAAGACGTATTCTGCAGTTCACAATTACTTGGTAAACCTTTTTCCTAGAATTACCCTTTTATTTTTTTTATTTGTTTTTTGGTCATAATAAATCAGTCATCGTGGAAGAAGAACACCCCTTTCCTCATCGTTCGCGTAGAATAGCACTGAAACCACCTTAACCACCAGAAGCCATTTCTGGTCGGCGAAGGCAACATCACTCTACCGAAACTAGTACTATCAGTACCTATGGTGAAGCATCATCTTCACATATACCAGAGTCGGCTCAAGTTGTTTCTACAAATCCTGGTTCATCTACTGTTGTCGAGACGGAGTCCTCATAGCTACCCATGGTCACGATCCATCCAATCAGTGAGACCATACCTCCCAAACTTGACGTTGTCCAACTGGAAGTTGATCCGGATCCTGTCACTTATTTGCTAGAACATCTGAATCCCAAAGTCGAATGACCGGAAGTTGTTCCTGTATTGGTCTCCCCACAATATATTGTAGCAATTGAGTCTCCCATATCGTGTATTCAACCTACTGAAATATATTTTGGGCCGGATGGAAAAATCCTTCCACCTGGTTTAGTTTCAATTGAAGAAATACCACAAGACGAAACACCTTTAACTCCAGCTCATTTTGGGAGGGAGATTTACCTGTACGAGTCTTTTAACAATCAGATCTAAACTTTGTCGTTCTTTACCAAGGAAGATATTACGGGGGTGATGAATCCTTGATACTAAAACTTCCCCAGTATGGCCGCCACTATGTTATGGCCTAAATCTACCTCAGGCTGAGAAAGGCAGAATCTAGGGTAACATCAAACCACGCTTAGCCTTGTAGCTAGCCCTACAAGGACAGGAGAGGGCTCTCTCCGTGAAAAAAATATTCAATGGAATACAATAAATGGACTGATATTAGGCTAGATAAAATGATGGAAAAAAAAGGTTTTAATAAAATAAATGAATTAGTTTCAGGGATGTGTGGGAATATGAAAAGGACAGTTGAAACTGGGGAATTAAGTCAGGACACAGGGTATTTCATGGGGCAAGATAGGCAGGAAACTTAGCAATTAAAATTCAATAAGGATGGGATGGAAAGACTGGTGAGGAGCTGAAAAGGGCACGATCAATGGATCCTTTTCAAAAAGAAGACAAAATACAGAATATGAATGATTTCCAAGGGCAGGGCATGAAAATGGATCCTACCTTTCTATCTTGAAAGCATATAAAAGAGATGTTTATGAATGAAAGGTGAAACATAACAATTACATATGAAACAAAGGAGAGAAACAAATGCTAAATCTCATACCACATGGATCCCACAAATCAGAGCTGCATCTTTTATTAATCCCTGTCAAACTGTACAATGGAGCGCAAAATGTTCTTCCACACTATTCCCCTACTTCTGAGTTTACAGACCTCAGACTTTCAGACTCTTAGACTCTTAGACTATTTACAAATGATTTACAATTACAATAAATAAACTGAACTGTGGAACCATAGATCCATGAAAAGAGGAGTTGTTCTAACAGCTGAAGAATTGAAATCTGAATATGGCAAAGAGAACCAACGTTTGCCTCTGAAAACAAGGAACAACAATACATTTTAAACTCTTCGAGAATTTCGCTAAAGGAAAAATAGGTAATCCGATCCTATTTTCCTGCTGCTGTAGATATATCTATTTTATTTTAAGTTCTTCGGCCAACTGACTGTCTCTTTTCCATTCTATTATTACTATGAAGAAACTGACTTTAATAAGATGTCGTTGAAATAAAATAAAGTGAATTTATGCCTTTGTGAAGGGAAAAACCGATTTTGGAATGAGTGGGGTCCATATGGTAAATCGCAATCAGAATCAGTGGGCAGAAGAGGGGATACCATATAAAATGGAGTATATAAAACATGGCATGTGATGGTATCATCGCAATTGGGATCGTGGTGGGGCTCGATGGTGCAATATACAATAGGGCAAGGAGACCCTTTGAAAACAAATGAAAATGATTTTTTTTATTTTATACGAAAGGGTAGAATGATTTCATAAAGGGCGGAGGGCTAAAGGTGGGACCGGGAATTATACATCGCAATCGGAGTCGGGAGGTTGGGGTGGTTTATTGCATAATAGATTTTCTCCGATGCGATGGGAATGAATCCTTTGTAATATGAAACAAAATAAAATTTAGCTTTTACAAAGGGAAGGGCCATACTATTATGAATGGGGCGGAAGATTTATGGTGGGTACGAAAGTCAATCAGAAGCAGGATTTAAACAGTGCGATTGGGTCGGAGGAGTTTAATTGGAAGGGAGTATGTGGAGGCGCCGATTGAATCTGGGCCGTCCGATCAGATGGGCAGATCAACGGTCGGATGTACATCGGAGGGGCACAATACAATCGCATCGGAACTTTTGGATAAGGGTTGATCGGGGCGCACAGTTTTGCGATGTGATGGGAATGGGAGGTGCGATCAGATCGGGCGCAGAAATTTTTCGATGTGATCAGATCGGGGAGAGAAAAGAAGGGTTGCGATTTCGAAAGAAGGAGAAGGGACGGGGTTTTTATAATATGAAACTTAAACTTTGTTTTAAAGTTTAAGGGGTTATGGAAAGGGGAAGTGGTTTATAACGGCGGGGACTTTATAATATAAAAAAATTTATTATAAATTTTAGGGAAACAGATTTTATTAAAGAAAAATGTTAAACTTTAATAATACAAAGTTTAAAGGGAAAAATGTGAAATAGGGGGTATATGAAGATATAGGGACTTTTACTTCACTTAGGCATAAATTTCAATCTAGAAGTCAGTTTTGAGAGTGTAGTATACCATTGGAAAGCTCTTTCTGGGCTCCTTCTGATGGATTACTTGGAAGATGATTTGGCACTAAACATGCTGTGAAAAAATTCTCTGAAGGCAGGGTGATGACTTTGTGGAGATGACAGCTTTCTGAATTGTGACTTATTACATATGATGATATAAAATTACATAATGAATGATAATAACGGAAAAATATCATGTTTTCAGCTCAAAACATATTTTTGCGGTGAAAATTACATCAAACTGAATAAGATATAACTTTTATCTTCCAGGTGATGTGAATTTGAGTTTATTGACTTCCTCATGACCTTGCTGATATTTATTGACATTTGACCCATTAATTTGACCATGGTGAAACCCTAGAAACTGATGAGACCCATCATATGACCTAATGACATGATTTGAGAGTGAAAGTGACTCATGACTAAAGACCATAGAAAGGAGAATCAGCAAGTTTCACATGAGGGAAAACTGATGAGAAATTACTACCATCAATGAATCCATGACCTAGCGGAATGGTGAAATTTATTCGGTATGAGACACCTAATATGCAAATGCAAAAGAGAAGTTTTGATCACTGATGGAAGTATAAATAGACTGACACTAAAATTGGCTCCAATGGGGATGGTAGCTCCTTGGAGGTGCCAAGAACGGTAAATCTTTGGGAGAGCAGACAAGTGCCTTATCCATTGGGCTATGGAGTCAAAAACTCAAGCTGAAATGCATGACTGAAAACTGACGACTTGACGACACAAACTAACTGACTCGAAAATGACTCAAACAAATGACACACCAAAAATGAAATCAGACCTTCAGTTTTATAGCCTTCACTTTGGGCCCCAAACTGAATGAATGACGACAGTACACACTTGCTCTGAAACTATGTTGAAACTGACTAAAACAAAAATGACTCAAGACCTACTTAACTGAAATTAGTACTTACAAAGATTTTTTAATGGCAGAAGTCCATCAAGATTTGAGGGCTTCAAATAATGATGACAACCAACTTCCTACTGATGGAATATGTACAATCATCTGTAGTGAGCCTTCCGATGTAACCAATCCAGCAGATGGCTACATACCGAAATTCGGCTCTCACTTTTCTCGAGCAGGTAAAACGATGTACATGTAGGCAACTCACAATAACCACTGAAACCAAGTCTTATGATAACGAACCAGGCAACATTTATCTTTTCTAATGCTTGCAAAATAATGCCGAAGGGGTCTTGGAAATCCTGAAGCACTAGCTTGTCTTGAGATCCAACAGCAAAAATACAAGTACTCCCTTCATTCTGATCTGAAAGAACAATTGATTGCCAAGTGATAGGAAGGCACAAAGAGGTATAAGCTTCTGCCATCTGAGTGTTAGCTGTAAATTCATTGACCATGAGAAATTCTAGCATATCATCTCTCTCAAGCTCATATTCCTCAACTTCATGGTCTAGGTCATTCTTAAACAGAAAACAATCTTCAATATTATCAAACATGACAGCCTTCTCATCTTCATGAAAGAAAATATTATCTGTTTGCTGATCTATAAAGCTAATTACAAGACCGTCATCATTTTCAAAAGAGGAAGAAGTTTTGCCAACACTTTCTTGTCCATGTGCGCACTGCAAATCTGCTTTAGCTTGGGTTGTAACATGACCTTTCAGGAGTTGATCTATCTCATCTTCAGACAAAGGAGATAATAATTATTGTTTTATTTTGCTCAAACAGTGATTTTATTCATGAAATAACATTTTAAAACATGAAAAACCTGAATGACAATCCTTAATTCCCTGATCTTCTAAAATTTGAAATCATTGTTGATCATCTTCATATGACATGGCAATCAAATTATCATTTATCACTGAGTTATTGAAAGAAGATTTTTCACTTACTTGAACAAATATCTCATCTTGTTTTTCATGATCTGACTGGATTACCTCATCATGAAGGCTTTTTTCTAATGAAATGAGAACATTTGGATCAATAACTTTGTCTTATTCATTCCAGATGATCTCAACAGCAGAGCTCTCCTACATGGGATTCAGCACAAGGTATTCTTGATCATCATGATCTGAATCTAGATCTGAAATAGTTGTCTTGACTTTATCACATTCTAAAATTGAGACTTGAATTTCCTACATATTGTCTTCTTCTATGGACAGATCTGAAATAAAACCTTCTCCTTCATCATTTTCCATTGTACTAAGATCTTGATCCTGCTGCAAAGTTTCCTGAGCATTTTGATGAGTATCTTCTAAGTTCTCTTTTCTGCTGCTGAAATGGATTTTCGTACAAAGCCTCCATGATCTCATCGTCCATGAAGTCATCATCTTCATAAACTTTTTCAAGATTTTAAATAAAACTATGAACATGGCTACAACATTTTTGAACTAAATTTAAGGATGGATAAGATTCTCTATACCTTTCAAAGAACATGGTATGAAAATCCTTTAAACAGTAAATACAAGCAGGCGACAAAATTTCATACCAAGATCGAGCTTCATCTTCCAGAGTAGCCATGAACATCTTCATCAAGCAGTCTTCAAGAAAATCAACCTTCAACTTTCGAATATGTATATGAAATATAACCAAATGTAAAGTAGCATCCTTCCTATCATCATCTTTAAACGTAGGCAAATTCCTTTGCCAATCTACCTTAGGAATTTTATTTGGAAAACCTGGAATGTGATCTCGGCTCATGGGAGCATACCTTCGATCCAACGAAACCATTTTGATAACAATGAATTCACCAAGAAATTCCTCAGGCTACTGATTCTTGCAAAGTAGAGTTTCCATACAAATTTTGAACCTTAGGATTCTTCAGTGAATGGAGTCGCCAGGTGAATGATTTAGCCTTTATATATATCCAACTGTTGTTCACCATCAACAATCAGATCTAAACTTTGTCGTTCTTTACCAAGGAAGATATTACGTGGGTGATGAATCCTTGATACTAAAACTTCCCCAGTATGGTCGCCACTATGTTATGGCCTAAGTCTACCTCAGGCTGAGAAAGGCAAAATCTATGGTAACATCAAACCACGCTCAGCCTTGTAGCTAGCCCTACAAGGACAGGAGAGGGCTCTCTCCGTGAAAAAAATATTCAATGGAATACAATAAATGGACTGATATTAGGCTAGATAAAATGATGGAAAAAAAAAAATTTAAATAAAATAAATGAATTAATTTCAGGGATGTGTGGGAATATGAAAAGGACAGTTGAAACTGGGGAATTAAGTAAGGACACAGGGTATTTCATGGGGCAAGATAGGCAGGAAACTTAGCAATTAAAATTCAATAATGATGGGATGGAAAGACTGGTGAGGAGCTGAAAAGGGCATGATCAATGGATCCTTTTCAAATAGAAGACAAAATACAGAATATGAATGATTTCCAAAGGCAGAGCATGAAAATGGATCCTACCTTTCTATCTTGAAAGCATTCAAAAGAGATGTTTATGAATGAAAGGTGAAACATAACAATTACATATGAAACAAATGCTAAATCTCATACCACATGGATCCCACAAATCAGAGCTGCATCTTTTATTAATCCCTGTCAAACTGTACAATGGAGCGCAAAATGTTCTTCCACACTATTCCCCTACTTCTGAGTTTACAGACCTCAGACTTTCAGACTCTTAGACTCTTAGACTATTTACAAATGATTTACAATTACAATAAATAAACTGAACTGTGGAACCATAGATCCATGAAAAGAGGAGTTTTTCTAACAGCTGAAGAATTGAAATCTGAATATGGCAAAGAGAACCAACGTTTGCCTCTGAAAACAAGGAACAGCAATACATTTTAAACTCTTCGAGAATTTCGCTGAAGGAAAAATAGGTAATCCGATCTTATTTTCCTGCTGCTGTAGATATCTCTATTTTATTTTAAGTTCTTGGGCCAACTAACTGTCGCTTTTCCATTCTATTATTACTCTGAAGAAACTGACTTTAATAAGATGCTGTTGAAATAAAATAAAACGAATTTATGCCTTTGTGAAGGGAAAACTGATTTTGGAATGAGTGGGGTCCATATGGTAAATCACAATCAGAATCGGCGGGCGGAAGAGGGGATACCATATAAAATGGAGTATATAAAATGTGGCATGCGATGGTATCATCGCAATCGGGATTAGGGTCCGGAAGGATGTTATTTGAAACAAAAGTTCCGATGCGATTTGGCAAGGCCCGATGGTGCAATATACAATAGGGCGGGGAGACCCTTTGAAAACAAATGAAAAAGAGTTTTTTTATTTTATTTGAAAGGGAAGAATGATTTTATAAAGGGCGGAGGGCTAAAGGTGGGATCGAGAATTATACATCACAATCGGAGTCGGGAGGACGGGGCGGTTAATTGCATAATAGAGTTTCTCCGATGCGATGGGAATGAAGCCTTTGTAATACGAAACAAAATAAAATTTATCTTTTACAAAGGGAAGGGCCATACTATTATGAATGGGGCAGAAGATTTATGGTGGGTCCGAAATTCAATCGGAAGCAGGATTTAAACGGTGCGATTGGGTCAGAGGATTTTAATTAGAAGGGAGTCTGTGGAGGTGCCGATTGAATCTGGGCCGTCCGATCGGATGGGTAGATCGACGGTCGGATGTACATTGGAGGGGAACAATACAATCGCATCGGAACTTTTGGATAAGGGTTGATTGGGGCACACAATTTTGCGATGCGATGGGAATGGGAGGTGCGATCGGATCGGGCGCAAAACTTTTGCGATGCGATCGGATCGGGGATAGAAAAGAAGGGTTGTGATTGCGACGGAAGGGGAAGGGACAGGGTTTTTATAATATGAAACTTAAAATTTGTTCTAAATTTTAAGGGGTTATGGAAAGGGGAAGTGGTTTATAACGGCGGGGACTTTATAATATAAAACTTTTATTATAAATTTTAGGGAAACAGATTTTATTAGAGAAAAATGCTAAACTTTAAGAATACAAAGTTTAAAGGGAAAAATGTGAAATAGGGGGTATATGAGGATATAGGGACTTTTACTTCACTTAGGCATAAATTTCAATCTAGAAGTCAGTTTTGAGAGTGTAGTATACCGTTGGAAAGCTCTTTCTGGGCTCCTTCTGATGGATCTACTTGGAAGATGATTTGGTGTTGAACATGATATGAAAAACTTCTCTAAAGGCAGGGTGATGACTTTGTGGAGATGACAGCTTTCTGAATTGTGACTTATTACATATGATGATATAAAATTACATAATGAATGATAATAACAGAAAAATATCATGTTTTCACCTCAAAACATAGTTTTGCGGTGAAAATTACATCAAACTGAATAAGATATAACTTTGATCTTCCAGGTGATGTGACTTTGAGTTTATTGACTTCCTCATGACCTTGTTGATATTTATTGACATTTGACCCATTAATTTGACCATGGTGAGACCCTAGAAACTTATGAGACCCATCATATGACCTAATGACATGATTTGAGAGTGAAAGTGACTCATGAATAAAGACCATAGAAAGGAGAATCAGCAAGTTTCACATGAGGGAAACTAATGAAAAATTACTACCATAAATGAATCCATGACCTAGCGGAATGGTGAAATTTATTCGGTATGAGACACCTAATATGCAAATGCAAAAGAGCAGTGTTGATCACTGATGGCAGTATGACTAGACTGACACTAACAAGCTCCTTTCTAAGTGGTTTATTAAGTCCCTATTACCATCTATAACTGAGGATGGCTAAGGGTGGCGTCATCACTAAAGAGCAGGTCATTTCTCGTGCCCAATATTTAGACTTGATTTATACTCAATTTGGCATGCTCTACGAGAAAATTCCCAACGCGTCGCGATCTAATTTTATTGCTCTTCTTCCATCGAAGGACTCTCATGCCGGAGACGGTATGATCGGTACTGCAAGCGCACATCACTCCACTGCATCTGATCCTGTGCCTTCTTTATACATTCATGCCATGTCATATGACAAGGGAAAAAGTGACAAGAAACCCAGAAGTAAGAAAAAAGGGAAATCAAATAAAAATCAAATTTCTACCCCGCAAGAAAGATCATTTGATCAATCTTCTAGAAATCAAAAACCTCATTACCCTTGCATAATCTGTAATGAGGAACACGTTGTTAGAGATTTTCCTCACCGCATTGAAGTCTCAAAATTGGTTAAGACCTCGCATGCATCTGCAGTGTTGACTGATCCATTTCCGAATCCAGACACAAATTTGGTTGCTACGGATCCAGCTTCTAGTTCCCAAGTGCTTATGTTGTCTATCACGAAGCCTGTTGGGGCCCTTGTTTGAACAACCACTTGGCGGAGCACAGCAGGAAAGGGCGCGGGGTGAAGGCACAGCAGAATAGAGCACGGGAGCCAGCGGGGCAATGGAAGTGGAGACTGTTATTTGTGATTGACTCGGGGACGAGTCAAGGAATTGTGGTCGGGGCCTATTGGGGCCCTTGTTTTTTATTGTTTTTGAAATCTTGGCTAGAACATTTTGAATTTTTACCTTTTGAGTTGCGGCATGAAGACACATGGCAA
This sequence comes from Pinus albicaulis, assembly GCA_034641835.2. Lineage (NCBI taxonomy): Eukaryota > Viridiplantae > Streptophyta > Pinopsida > Pinales > Pinaceae > Pinus > Pinus albicaulis. The sequence goes on from CM076581.1 coordinate 110,958,236, forward strand.
CCGCGACCGCGCCGCAACTACCAGGAGTCGCGGAGCTATCAAGGTGGCGTGGAAGCATGCGATAGCTGGAGATAGAACAGGGACAAGTACAGATGAAGGAAACACACAGCAGAAGATAGAAAGTGGAACACGCAGATAACAGGAGAGAAGCCGGGAGAAGCTGAAGTAAAGACACAGAGGAACTGATAGTCGCGAGAGCGGGTGAATAAATAACAGTCACCCAGCTGAAAAGAGAAGGATGGATGCTGAAGAAGTTGTGAGGCTCGTAATAGGGAAAGGGCGCACAGAGCGACTGTGGAAGAATCATGCATGTCCTTCCTATGGTTCCTCTTCTTCATCATTTGCCGCTAATCGAACCCACTACCTCCCACGCAATTGCGATTTTGATAACCAAGAAGTTAGCGAGAGCCACGTCACCACTTGAAACAACTTGGGTTACCACGTTAAGGCGTCGTACCTGGGCATTGAGGTTTTGTACGATGGGGACCAATGATTCGGGCAGTTCCTGTGCGGTCTCAGCTGCATCCTGCGGGGGTCCCACCGCAACCTGTGAGGACCCCGTTGCGCCTGTCTCGGCAGGGCGCTGCGCCGGCATCATCCGCTCAAAGTTATATCGGGGGATCCCATCGCGGATGTGCTTTGTGACCCCCGGCCATGCAGAGACCTCGCGGTGAAAGATATCATCATTCAACTGGAATCTGAGGGGCGCCATGTGAAAGGTGGCCTCCGGCACGCAAGTTGGGCGGAGGTAAGTGTGCTTATGGCTTACCCCGAACCATACTTGCTCACTATACTCATCCAACAGGTGCCTGGGCACCCGTTGCTGGTTAGCCACCACATCTCTCATTAACCCGTACCACGCCCGGAACGCCTCCGCGTTCACCTGTTTGGTGCTGGGGTCCGAGGACACCTGCCATGGGGTGTACTTCATCGCGAGAGGCTGGCTCGCGGTAGTCTCTGCCGGCATCCGGACAGGAGGAAGGTGCCATTTCCACATGGCGAAAGCTAAAATCAAGTAACCTTAAATGAAACTGGTGGTGCGCTTGTAGTTCTCTTCGCAGGCTGCGAAGAGTTCTTTTAGCACGAAGGAGCACCAATTCAGCCTGACGCCCTGGATACAGTGCTCCGCAATGGAGATTGTATCCAAGGTGCACTCTCCCTTAGTATAGTGTCGCATCATCTTGCTAGAAATGAGGTACAAGCGAACCGAATTTCTGGCTTATTAATCAAATCAATCTTGGCATCTTTGCCCCCCCGGCGGGTGCCATACTTGGTGTACAGGTCTGTGTCACCCGAATTTCGGGCGCGCTTAGAAGATGTCTGGCCGGCAGCGGAGACATCTGCACCATTTTGAGACAGCCCTGTAAGCCGATGAATGTCCTCGGCGTGAATTGGGATTTCCTCATTGAGCCACAGGGACCCGTTCTGTATTCGACTGAGGAGGAACCGGGTGCATTGCAGGGCCGGTCCTGTAGTTCAAAAAACTGGAAGAGTCCTTAAATTCATCAAGGATGACTGATGAGGCCCCTGTATTCTTGTCGCATTCGGCTGTTGGAGCTACTACCTGGCGTGTAGTGATGCTCCATGTAGGTCTGCCAATGGAGGTGGGGGAATTCAGCTAGGTCGGACAGGTTGGCGTCCATCATTGCTGCGCTATCATACTTGCCAACCAGCGACTCTATTCGGTGGATTCGGCTGTCGAGCACTGGTTCAGGAACGGATAAGGGAGCCTTCAGCATCTTGGCGCAGTGCTGGTAAACTTGGAGAATTCTTCTAGAGTTTCCTTCTGGGTGCGGTGCGCTTTGAGGCTGCAACTGTTCTGGAGTCGCTGCAATTGCCAAATTGAACTGGTCCGGCATTCTCGTGCTGTTGGTCTCCATGCAAGTTATGTCGTCCCCTGGCACGAGCGGAGTTGATGAGACTCCATAACGACAATTAATTCTTGCTATCCTTCTTGCCTGCGATAATCGTGTGATCAATCGCATGCCTATGTGTAATCTGACAGTTGCTGACGGCATCATGGGGAGATGGGCGGACGCGACGACTGAGGGAACTGCGGGTGATGGAAAATGATTATGTTACGATTACTGTCTACTTATGGTAATTTATGGTGCAAATCTGAGCGATCCTACGGACTGACAAAAGGACTGACGGAAATGACCTGGACTGACACTGGCACGGGGATGGATCCTACAAGGATGACACGCTGGACTGGCGCTGTGACATGCTGGACTGGTCCGCCCCGACCACGGTCGATTGCGGTGATGTACCCGCAACTGACCGGTTATTTGACAGACTACCTATGAATGGAAAAGACTCCCTATTCTCATCCCGGGTGCAGGAGAGTTATTCGACTAAGCTACTCTACGGGTTCTCTCGGTTGCGAGAGTTATTGATGAGAAGTGAAAGGTACCTACTCCTGGTAGGGTTTCAGGCGTTCTCCATTCACCCACCCAGGGAGAACTGTACCGTCTAGCTGTGCCAACCGAACGGCTCCTGAGTCGCGGATCTCGATGACAAAGTAGGGTCCCAACCAGTGCATCTGGAGCTTGCCTGGAAACTTCTGGAACCGGCTATCATATAAGAGAATTTTGCCGCCAACTTGGAAGGCTTTGGTTTTGATGTGGCGGTCGTGCCACGCTTTCTGTCTGGCCTTCTGAACCTTCTGGTGGAACTCTGCCAGGAATCGGGCCTCATCCAGCTCCTGTAGCTCCTGGAGGCGTTCCCGGAGCGACTCCTCTTCTGAGAACTGTAGAGACGTTGCGATCAAAAGACTGGGTATAGTGAACTCGGCGGGAATCACAGCTTCCCGGACATACACCAACTGGAATGGTGTCTGGTTGGTCAAACGCTTCACCGTGGTCCGGTAGGCCCACAATGCCGCTGGGAGACGTTCGTCCCAATCGTCGCGCTGAGCATTACAAATTTTAGTCAAGCCTTTTTCAAGAATCTTGTTGAATGCTTCCACAGTACCATTGGCCTGCGGGTGGTATGGGCTGCTTTTATGATGTTGAATCATAAATGTGTCCAGTAGTGACTTGACCGTGGCATTAATGAAATGCGTACCTTGATCGCTGGTCAAGCTCCGTGGGCAGCCAAACCGGCTGATGATGTGTTCAAAAATGAACCGGGCAGTGGTCTCTGCCGATCAGTCGCGTACCGCTGCTGCCTCATCCCACCGAGTGAGGTAATCCGTGGCGGTAATGATGTACCGGGCCTTGGAGTGCCTGGCAACCGGGGCGATGGGACCTACGAAATCAACAGCCCACTTTTCGAACGGCCGCAACACATGCACTGGGTGTAGCGGAAGCTCGTCCCGGTGCGAAGGCCTTCCCGTCCGCTGGCAAACATCGCAGCGCTTCACGTAGGCCTTACAGTCAGCATGTACCGTCGGCCACCACAGGCCAGCTTGGAGCACCTTCCTTGCGGTGGGTTTTGCACCCACATGCCCTCCCGCAACACCACTATGACATTCCCACATCACCGCTTCCCGTTCGTGGTCAAGAACAGATCTGCGCAACGACTCATCCAGGCCGAGTTTATATAGCTGCCCCGCGATCAATTGGTAGTCGGCCGCCCGGACAACCAGGTGGCGTTTCTGGAGCGGGGTGTAATCCTGAGGGCATTGTCCCGTGGTCAGATAAGTGGCAATGTCAGCCAGGTAATCTGGTACTGCTTCGACCCGGAAGAGGTCGGCATCCGGCAGCTGATCGTCCAACGAGCCGTCATTCTCTCCCGTCTCCAACCTGGACAAATGATCGGGACTGACATTCAACCTACCGGGCTTGAAAATCACCTCAAACGTGAATTCCTGGAAAAGTAGAAGCCAGCGACAGATCCGTCCTTCCAACACAGGCTTATTTACCAGATACTTCAATGCAGAATGGTCCGTGAAGAATGTGAATTTTCCACCCAGAAGATAGTGGCGGAACTTCTGGAGGGAGTACTCCATCGCCAACGCCTCCCGCTCGGTCGTGGTGTAATTCTTTTCTGCATTCGATAACCGACGGCTGGCGAAGTAGACGGGGTGGTCGACTGTCGTCTCCCCGGGTTGCGCCAATACAGCTCTGAGTGCAATACCAGACGCATCAATATGCACATGGAACTGCTTATCCCAGTCGGGATGAACAAGTATGGGTGTCGTCGCCAACTTCTCCTTCAAGGTGTCAAGTGCCTTCCTACACTCCGCTGTCCACTGGAACACTTCTGACTTCCGCAACAGTTTCTCCAGAGGGGCCGTAATCTTTGCGTAGTTGCGAATAAACCGTCTGTAATATCCTGTGTGCCCGAGCAGTGCCCGCAACTGCTTCATGGTCTCGGGGGCCTCCATGTGGACGATGACCGCGACCTTGGCGGGATCAACACAAACCCCTTGCTTGCACACCATGTGGCCTAAGAGTGTGCCGAATGGAACTGCAAAAATACATTTCTTCAAGTTCAAGGAAATCTGCAGCTGACGACACCGGTCAAACATAACGCGCAACAGGGAAGCGTGTTTCTTCAACAGGCTGTAGACGGTCCAGTCGTCCATATAGACCTCCAGGAACTTGTGAATGTACTCCCGGAAAGCAGCAATGACAATCCGGGAAAACACAGCTGGTGCGTTCTTCAGACCAAACGGCATAACGTGGTATGCGAATGATCCCCACTCAGTGGTGAATGTCGTCTTTGCTTTGTCTTCCTCGGCGATGCGCACCTGATGATAACCCGAAAACCCATCAGTGAAGGAATAAGCTTCGTTTCCCGCAACATGGTCTAGAACTTCATCGCTGAAAGGAGTGGGAAACAGATCGTGGATGCAGGCATTGTTCAGGCTCCGGTAGTCTACGCAGACACGGATCTCTGCTTTGTCCTTCTTGTTCTGGATGACAATGGGACTCACCCATTCTGCTTCTTCTACTGGGAAGATAAGACCTGCAGCCAGCATCTTGTCGATCTCCATATTGACCTTTTCTTTGATACGTGGGTTCAACCGGTAGGGGCGGCGCTTCACCGGCCTGGCCCCCGGCTTCAGCACGATGCGCATTTCGCCCAGGTCCCCCTTGATCCCCTTCAGGTCCGCAACTGAGGATGGGAATAAGTCTTCGTATTCCCAAAGGAGGTTGAAAATTTCTTTTGTTGTCTCCTCGTCCCAGTAGTCTCCCACCGTTGCGAGCTTGGGTTTCTCGTCTATTCCAATGTTCAGCTTCTTCGTCTTTAGTGGCTATAAATGGACTCCTTCAGTCGTCAGCTCTTCACTGATGTTCCGCTCGCCTTCCTTTTCGTCAAAGTAAAGATGTCTGAGGTCCTCCAGACTATCGTCATCCGGATCGCCGTCAATCCGGTGGCAAACCAACTCGCGCCTGACCTCAGATCGTGACACAACCGGGCCCCTGTCGGGGTCGAGATGGCAGAAGAACAAGACCTCCTTGACTGCCTGTAGGGCCTGAGACTCCTGCGCCGTCTCCCCTTCGAACAAGAAGCACCGAACGAACTTGTCCGCAACTACCTGCCAAGAGTGGGTTCCCCATTTCCGCTCTTCCTCCAGGTACCAGGCCTAGGGAATTGTACACAGGGAGTGGATAAACCTGTGGACCCACAGCTCCTCAGGGTACCGGTTGCTACGCCACTGTTCCTCACAGGTCCACAAATGGTGTCGCGGGTCGGAAGTTCCATGATACTTAAGTGTACTGCAAGGTCCTTCGTCCTCTTTAAAGCGTGCCCGCAGAGCATCCGCCACGCACTCCCATCGCAACAGAGTGTTGCGGTGATTTTTCCACCACCGTGCCGACGTTGACTGCAAGGCCACATCCAAAAGTGGCATCTGGCTTTCAGCTAGGACCATGTCTTCCACCTTGGTAATAAAATTATTGACTGCCCGCATATTCGACAAGGTGGGATATCCGCGGATCTCAGTCCCTACCCATCGGACTTGGGAAATGGAGGCACATCTCCATGTGGTGGTCTCATGCCCCCCTTACTGCCAGTCTTCCCAAGCGAGTTCGGATCCGAGCTCCGAGCTCTACACACTCCGCCAACTGACAGAGCTAGTCGCGGTCGGGTTCATATAGTCGTCCCGCTTCCCTGCGGTCATCTGATAAAGGTGGTCCATCATCTGAGCATCCTCCCGATTGTCCACCGTTTCCGTATATCGCGGGCCCTGATACGGGTCGAGAGGCTGGGTGACCCGTACCTCCCCATCCTCAAAGATCATCAGCTCCTTCTTAAGGTCGATGATGGCGTAATTCTCAAAAGCCCAATCAATGCCGAGTAAGGCGGGATAGGGATCCTTGTCGCCCATGATATCAATAACCTCAAAATCGGTGTAAGTCTTCACCCCCGCGACGTCAACCTCGACGCCCTCGAGCCAGCCGATTGGCAGAATACAGTACTGGTTCGCCATCCTGAGTTGGATTGGTGAGTAGGCTAGCCGTGGCCTTCCAAGAGCCTCCCATGTCTTCCGTGGCAGAATGTTGACGTCGGACCCCAAGTCCAACATGGTGTCGCTGATTTGGAATCCCGCGATCTGCGTGTTAAGCCGGAATTCTTTGCCTGTTTGTTGCTTGTTCCGCTTCACACGCTGCACGTATTGAGGGCCAGCGTCCGCCAGATCTCTAAGTTCTGTGCGCCCCTGCAGTGCTCCTTCCAAAGCATGCTTGAGCTGCTGCCGCCACGCAGAGTTGTCAACAATCCTGAGGAATAGCCGGAGCCAGTCTTCGACCACAGTACCTGCGACGTTCTGCGCACCAGATTCCGGTAGCATGGGCTCCTCCAAACCTCCCTCGTTCCGTAACTGGGCGAACGCCTCAACTGCCTCCTGGAAATACTTCTTCTGGACTTCGGGCCTGATCAACTTCTTCGGGGATGCCGGCCGAACTACTCGTGCTGGCTCCTTCCCGTGGGCATCCTCTCCAGTCTTCTTTCCGCCCCTCGTCACGATTGCGACGTTCTGCAAGTCTAGGGTTGCGGTCCCTCGCGGCTCTGAGTTTATCAGATTCGCTCCCCTCTGCCTCGCCCGTTCTTCCCACTTCTTGATGAGCTCCGGACAGTCCTCTGTAGCGTGGGCGTTTACCCGGCACTGGGAACACCAGGGTCGTTGCGGAAGGGAACATTCTCGAGCCACGTGACCCTCCTGGTCACAGTTGTAACATTTTACCGGACCGCGTCCGCCTGTGCGGCCTCCCCGCATTCTGCCGCCTCTTCCCCTTGGAGCCTCGTTCACCCTGTAGGAGGGACGGTCCAGTCGATCCGCAAGTGCATCGAGCGCCCTGCACTGCTCAGTGTTGTGAGTCGTGGAAACGCAAAATTCGCAGTACACATTATTCGGGACCGTGGATTACTTCTGTAATATCGGGCACATCCGAGGAGGATGCCCCAGCGTCTGGCAAATCTCGCAGTACTCTGTGGTGGAGGAACCCAGTTGCGGTGGGAACCCCATGTAAGTCTGTTGCGGCTGGTATACTCCCTGCGGGTTTATTGCCGCACCGCCACCAGGCGGTGGACCCCCCTGAATAGTTGCGACCGAGGGTCCTGCCCCTGTGCCGCGCAACCGAGGACACTCGGTTGCGACGTGGCCCTCGACCAGGCAATGAGTACACCAAACATTCGGTCGCGCTGGTCTCACTGACTGGAGCTCCTTGAGCTTTTCAGTCAAGCTGGCAATCTGGTGTTGCAACCCTATCAAAGAAGGATCTTGCGGGGCCGTCCCCCCCCCCGATATTCCTGGGGGTAGCCCGCCATGGCTTCAATCTTCATGGCCTGCTCCAAAGCGTCCTGCAGATTATCAATCTTCTGCTGAGTGAGAGGGGTTCGTGTCAAGGGGAGCAGAGCCTTGATGAACCAGTCCCTCTGGTGGTTTGGATCGATCGAGTAGCTAAGTTTCCCGATTGCGTTCTTGAATCGCCGCATCAACTCCCACGCGGTCTCACCTTCCTTCTGCTTAATTTCCCACAGCTCTGACAGGCCCTGCTGGTCTGTCTGGGGAAGCTTGAATTCGCGGACAAAATCCCGCTTCACGTCTGCAATTACGGGGTTAGGATGAGCCTCAGACCACTTGATAAACCATCGCAGAGCCCTCTCTCTGAGCGTGGTTTGGAATTCTATTAACTTCCCGGCATCTGGCATCTGGCGAGCCCTCCAGATGGCTTCGCACAGGTACCAATGTTGCTCTACATCATCATTGCCCCGGCCAGAGAACTCTGGATACCGGGTGAAAGATCCGGCCATGTGTACTTGTGGAGAATTGACCAGGATAAATCCTCCAGGTCCTGGTTGCGTAACGGTCCCACTAGGAAAAATACCGCTACTAGTAACGCTGTTGTTACCGGACGTTACTGACGCTGATGAACTATTGTATGACTGACTCAATGCTTGTAACTGAATAAAAATATTACTTAAAGGTTGATACAGTACCAGGGGAAGGTCGGGATCCTGGCCATGCAGAAGGTGGAAAGTAGGGCTGCTTGGAGGGGTGGGTGTCGTCTGATCTTGAAACATCTGCTGCATCACGTCGTGCCATTCGTCATCGGAACTCTCTTCGGGCTGCATCTTTCCATTATCTTCGCTAGTCATCATCTCTCTTTCTCGCGTCGCTGGGCTCCCATGCACCCATTGCACTTCCACCGCTGTCCCGTCTTCTTCACGGTTATCCAATCCCATAGTCCTTGTCTTCTGAGGCGCCTCCTTCTGATTTTTCCTCTCGATCTCCCTTCTCTTCAAATCTCGCATTACCCTTCTTCGCCACCTATCGGCGATCTGTGCCCGCCGATGCGCACGACGCTCCCGCAACTTGCATGCGGCTTCAACATCCATTCCCCGCTCCCCACTTTCACATTCTACACAGCATCGGTCCCCTCAACCCTTCCCCCAGCACAGGTGGTTTACGCTTCCATACTCGTTTTGTGGAATTCAATCAACCCTTCGCCCACCATCAGAGCTTTGATCCACAGTGGAATCTCCTTCAGCAACTTCCCTCGTAGCCCTGAGTGGAAAACAGCCTCAGCTTTCGAGAAGGATTGGTAGCACTCAGCAGCAAACTCCACAATGTATCCTTCCAACGTGGTCCTTACCCAAAAATCCACCGCGCGGGTTAGTTTAGTGTCTACCCGATGCAGTGCCACCAGGTCTTCGTGCGCCCACCTGTGGTTTATCTTCCGCAAGCCTTCTTGGGGCACTGTCGCTCGTAACCTCCGCAGCCAACTGTAAAGGTCCGTAGGGAACCTTCCCCAGAAAATTTCGTACGTATCACTGGCTGAGTCAGAGAAAAGAACAAGCTCCTTGATCGCCGCCTCCTTTTTCTTGGTCAGCTCTGGTTGCTGAGCAACGAACTGATCAAGATGATCATCCCACCATCGCCGTATCGCTCCTTCAAAAATCCTCGATACCATGATCTAGATCCCCTCAGAACATGTAGGTCCCAGCAACGGAACCATTTGTTGGCGAGAAGTCAGGTCTCACGAACAAGATCCAGGTTCAAGAGTTGTGGCCAACAAAGGGGTCCGGTGTAGTCTAGGAACACGTCGGCATTTTCACCCTACTCTGGAGAGCAGTGCGTCTCACCCGAGGCATGCCGCAACCACATGCAGAAGGGGATGAGATCAATGGCAAGGAATAAATCCTCAACTCATGAAGGACAGTGTATCGATTACATATACAGAGTTATATACGCAAGATCACTTAATAAGCATTCAGACATTTGCAAATAAAATTTTAAACCAGCATAAACACATTACAGGCACATAAACATCGTATTGAGACAGCAACCTTCCATTGTATTAATCTCTTGGCCAAACACATGATTACATGGCATTCTCACTAATAGCTTACAAAACTGATACAGATGGATTTCGGAACAGAAAGGTAGAATAGAGAAGAAGAGGAACCATAGGAAGGACATGCATGATTCTTCCGCAGTCGCTCTGTGCGCCCTTTCCCTATTACGAGCCTCGCAACTTCTTCAGCATCCATCCTTCTCTTTTCAGCCGGGTGACTGTTATTTATTCACCCGCTCTCGCCACTATCAGTTCCTCTGTGTCTTTACTTCAGCTTCTCCCGGCTTCTCTCCTGTTATCTGCGTGTTCCACTTTCTGTCTTCTGCTGTGTGTTTCCTTCATGTGTACTTGTCCCTGTTCTATCTCCAGCTATCACATGCTTCCACGCCACCTTGATAGCTCCGCGACTCCTGGTAGTTGCGGCGCGGTCGCGGTTGCCATGTGTCTTCATGCCGCAACTCAAAAGGTCAAAATTCAAAATGTTCTAGCCAATATTTCAAAAACAATCAAAAACAAGGGCCCCAACAGGCCTCGACCACAATTCCTTGACTCGTCCCCGAGTCAATCACAAATAACAGTCTCCACTTCCATTGCCCCGCTGGCTCCCGTGCTCTGTTCTGCTGTGCCTTCACCCCGCGCCCTTTCCTATTGTGCTCCGCCAAGTGGTTGTTCAAACAAGGGCCCCAACAAAGCCATCGACTAATGTTTTGGTGTCAATCCGTAATAAAGATTACGGTATTTAAGCTACTGATCAACCTACTACCTTGACCACGAATCTGTCTACGGAATCGATACCTCCAACTACTTTTTTTGAATTGACAATCAAGCCACCAAAGGGAGTCGTTTATAAATCAACATTTAATCCTCGAGCTCGAGCTGCTCAAAATTATAGTATTGTTAAATATTTTGCTTAATCCCCTTCATCTATGTCAGTGCTTGAAGTGCTTCAAATTTTTCCCTCCCAGAAATAGGCTTTGTTGTCGGCAATTGGTGGAATTGATCCGACAGATTCCAATCTCGTAGTCTTTAATCATATGGGATATGTGCTGAAATTACCAGCAGAATTGGCATTCTCCATACAAGTAAATGCTCTTAATCACTTCGTTCATCGTACTATTATTGATGAGGGAGCGTCTACTTGCATTATGTCTCTAAATTTCTAGAAATCACTTGGCTCACCGCACTTGTCTCCATCGTCAATGACATTGAAATATTTCGACGGACGTACATATAAGCCTTGCGGTATCATCAATAACATTCATGTTGAACTAGGGGGAAAAACAGTAAATGTTGAAGTTTAGGTCGTTGATAGACCCCTTGACTAAAATATTTTACTCGAAAGGCCATGGGTATATGCTATGACTGCGATTGTCTCTACATATTTTAGAATGATCGCCTTTCCACATAAAGGTGTCATCACAGTCACCAATCAACTATCCTTCTTTGCCTCCACTTCCCAGGTAACTGGAAGTGTTCTGTTAGTTCACACACCCCAACTAGCACTTCAGAACATTGGCTTAGGACTCTTAAAGGATTCCACTCTCATGGGAACCTTTTCATTACTACCGCCTACAACCTCGATAGAAATTGCAAGCATGGAGACCTGCTACATGATATCTTCCACTCCATCTAGCTTGAGGAAGATTACGGCTGATTATGAAGTTGTTACATTGAATGAGTTTCTTCTTCCCATCCCAATTGAGCTGGCATAGAAATCAATCTATATGGCTTGGGCGGCGAATCTGAAATCATCATCGTGGGTCGTTTGGGTTGATCATTCATTAGATTTTGGTACTCCATCTAATTATTTTTCCTCAACTTTCTTGACAGATGCGAATACTATGGAATCCATGATGCCAGAAGGAGAACCATGGAAAGATCATCATCATCGCTCCCATCTTCATGATTACGAAGAATATAATCTCATTGAATTATATCACCCATTGATAAAAACATTCTTTTTGAATTCTTTTCCTATTAATGGAATCGAATCTGAGCGAAATTTATCAAATATTGAAGAAACCATTTCTGTCGATATTTTGACCAAAATTAGCATGGTAGAAAACATTCATGTCGGTGTGTCTTGTTCTGCATCAGAACTCGAAACATATCTCTCTCTCTTTCGTGAATTCTGAGATATATTTTCCTAGTCTTACGAGGAAATTCCAGGTATAACCACTAGTGTCATTGAACACATTATTAATATGTACCTTGATGTCAAGTCGGTACGTCAACGCCTTCATCCTGTTTATCCAAAGAACGTCAATGCCATTAAAGTAGAAGTAGAAAAACTATTGCATGTTGGTTTCATTTACCCTATTCCGCTTACTGAGTGGGTTTCCAACATTGTTCCTGTTATGAAAAAACAAGGAACCATTAGAGTGTGTGTTGATTATCGGGATTTCAATCTTCCTTGTCCAAAAGACAACTATCCTACTCCATTTATCGACCATATTATTGATGATTGTATTGGATGCAAAATATTTTCATTCATGGATGGATTTGTCGGCTAAAATCAAATCAATATCCGCCCATAATACCAATATAAGAAAACATTCATCTGTCCCTGCAGCACATTCTCTTATCGGAAACTCCTGTTTGTTTTAAAGAATGTTGGGCCAACTTTTCAGAGAGAAATGGATTATGCTTTCAATGACATCAAGCACATTGTTCAACCCTACCTAGATGATTTACCCGCACATTCACGAAATCATACTGAACACTCGATGCATTTGAGAGATATCTTTCTACGCTGCCGACACTACAAAATATGCCTCAATCCACATAAATGTGTGTTTTGTGTTGGTTATGGTCATTTTCAAGGATTTGTCGTCTCAAAAGAAGGAATTCAAATCGACCCACTAAAGGTCCATGCCATTCTTGATTTTCCTGCGCCATCAAATTTTCTTCAGTTACATAAACTTCAGGGAAAGGCTAACTTCCTAAGGAGGTTCATACCCAACTACGCCAAGATGGATAAAGGATTTACTCAGCTCTTGAAAAATGGGATACACTTCCATTGGGATAAGGTTGTGCAAGATTCTTTTGATGTTGTCAAGGATACACTTGTACAGGCGACATTAATGTATCCCCCCAATTATCAGAGTTTATATTTCTTATATATCGTCGCGGTTGATACGTCCATTGTTGTGGTATTGGTCCAAGTAGAAAATGGGATAGAACATCTGATCGATTATTTGATTCATAATCTCAATGATACGGAAGTAAAGTATTTGTAAGTAGAAAATATTGCCTTGGAAACTATTCAAGCTCTCCAAAGATTTCACCACTATATCCTGTTCCGGAAGACCATTGTCATTTCGGATTGCAACCCCGTGACTTACATCTTATCACGTAAATTGTTGTGGGAAAGTATTCAAAATGGATTGTCATTTTGCAGGAATTCAATTTGGAATTCATCAAATCCAAGTCAAATAAGTCTTTAGTTTTGGTGGAGCTTCTCTGTGACCTTCCCTCTGATAGAACTGCTACTAAATCAAAACCATCTATTCCTGATGAGTCTCTATTTCTGATCGGATCATCTGATCCTTGGTATGGGGATTTTATCATTTATCTCCAGACCCAGAATTTTCGGCCTGATACCTCTCACTCTGAATAGCGACGTATTCAATACCAAGCCAAAGATTATCTGATCATCGACGATACACCTTATCGTCATGGTGTCGATACAATTTTAATAAGGTGCCTCACTCATAAGGAGGTCGAAAAGTTTTTAAAGTTTTTAAATGATTGCCATGTTGGAGCTTGTGGTGGAAATTTGTCTGGATACGCTACCGCATAGAAGATTCTCCACGCTTGTTACTTTTTTCCTACCATATTTCACGACTACATCCTCGCGGTCAGAAGTTGTCATGCGTGCCAGATATTTGATCGTAAAATCCACAAACTGCCAGCGCCAATGCATCATGTTGTCTCCGTGGGACCATTTTCAAAATAGGGCATTGACTTCATGACCTATAACCCTCGTTCGTCCGAGGGCATGGTTATATTATTATCACAGTAAACTAATTTACCAAGTGGGCCGAAGTGATGCCTACATTCAACAACACAGGACAACCAGCTGCATTGTTTTTCTTTAATCATGTCATTTCACGGTTTGGTGTTCCACAGGCTATAGTCCCAGATCATGGTAAGCATTTTCGCAATCACATGATGAATGAGTTGACTGCCAAGTTAGGACTATCACATGATAGTTATACTCCTTATTATCCACAATCAAATGGACAAGTTGAGGCTATTAACAAGATTCTTAAACGAATGCTTCAACGAATGATAGGAGTTCATAAATGAAACTAGAATTTGATCATGTACTCAGCTTTGCGGGCATACCGAACTTCGGTGAGAAATGAAACCGGATTTACCCCCTTTCAATTCGTGTATGGTCTGGAAGCTATATTTTCAATCCAATGTGAAATATCGTCATTAAAACTCGCAATCGACTTGTTACCTGACACCTCAGATGAAGAAGCGTGTCTTTTTAACCTCATCCATCTTGATGAAACGTGTCGTGAATCCCATTTGGCCAACAAAGCACACAAGAGACAAATAAAGGCGCAATACGACAAGCATGTCCAGCCTCGCATCTTCTCAGAGGGTGACTTGGTCCTTCTTTATGATCAAGAAGCTGATGCAATAGGTACAGGGAAATTTGGGTCGTTATGGCATGGCCCCTATATTTCCAAAATATTTCTTGCTAAGAGCGCCTACGAGTTGGTAGATTGCGATGGAATTCCATTGGCACAGCCCCGAAATCGGTTTTACCTCAAACGTTACTATTCTTAAACATGAGCGTAGTAAATAGTTGTATTATATTGTATATATGTTGTTGATTTGCATTTACTATCTTAGTTTGTTTTTTAGATTTTTCTTGAAGTTAGTAATCCGCTTTACATTTCATTGCAGATGTCTAAATATTTGGAACCATTTGTTGGATATGCTGATGGTGCTAGTCATAGTACGCAGAATTTATCCTCTGCAGCATGGGCCATTTTCGCCCTAAACGAATAGTTAGTGATTTTTCAAGGGAATTGTATTGGTCAGTCGACAAACAATATCATTGAGTATAGCGTGCTGATCGAACTTCTCTCGGATTCAATTTCATTTGGTATTAACTGTATCATCATAAGGTTATACTCAAAATTTGTGCTACTACAACTTACTAGTGTTTATACTATCAGAAATTCAACAATGCATCGTATGTTCCTAAGAGTTCGACTTTTCGAAGGACATTTTGATTTCATTCAATATCAATACATTTCTAGAAATTTGAACATATTAACTTATTCTTTAGCTAATTATGTAATAGACAGACATTTGAAACACATGTAAATATATATTCACATAATTGAATAAGATTGCACAATAAACATAGGAAAACACTAAAATCAAATAGATAGATACTTATAGGTTTTTACAAAATTTGTGCCCAAGACACATTGGTCATCTGACGTCAAAATGTATGCAACATGTCAAAAGTAAACTAGTGATTCTCATGGTAACATGCTACTGATCTAGCTATCCTACGCAGTAACCGCATCCAATAGTTAGGAATGCCAATAGTATGGCGCTACAGTCGCATGGGTAACTCTTCAATCTGGAAATCCAGAATCCCAAAGGTCAACCCCTGTATGTGTTGTTGAAGCTCAGCAAGAGTCTTATCCATATCCAAATCTTGAAGGACTGCTCTCCCGACAGCCCTATCTTCTGGCTCATCTACTCCATGCTCTGGCTCTCCCACTGGTTGAACTCGACCTACATCTGCATACATCAAAACTTTAGTTTATTCTTGGGAGAACATCAAAATACAAAAACATGCATAAACCTTAGAAAAATCAAAAAACATGGTCAAAACATTCTTACCAATTTCACCCCACTGAGTGCCTTCTGGTAAAGCTAAATCTAGATCTCCTCGGAAGTTGACACCTGCATATGCATAGTCATCGATGGCGATAATTTGTCATCTGAACTAGGCGAAGAATTCAGTCGAGAACACGATGGTCTATTTACCATCATGTCTAGCCATCAGTTCTACCCATCTTTGCACCCTTAGATCTCTAGGGTTATATATACCCAGCGTCACATGCTGAGGTTGCATTAGTGGAATCCGCTCTAAGGTGAAATAAATGAGGATTGAACCATAGTTGAAGTTTTTCTTCCTTCCTCCCCTTGCCTTGCTCATTTGTTCTTTCATTTGAGAGAGTACAGCTTCAGCTCAATTGAAAAATCATTGGTTCCAAGCACTCTAGTGCATACTACATGTAAGATCTGTTTACTATGTGTAGTGTAGTGGTACCAACAATCTTAGTGATCATGAATAAGATGGTTCTAAATGGAAAATCACGAACATCGCGGATGTTTATTTTCCCATCCTTGCTAGGTTGAGCCCCTGGATTGCAATATTGCAATACATAGTCTCTCACCGTCTCTCCTCCAAGGGCAGACCCTGAAAGAGAAATGGGTAGACCTCTCCTAGACAAACCTGTGAGAAAATAGATATCCTCCACTAAAATTGGGACCACTTTGTTCCCAATATGAAATGCCTCTAAAGGCAGATCCCATGCACGAACAAGGAACTCCAATATTTCCATTTGTTGCCTCATACCAGATAATCTGAAGTACTTCAGCTACCCACAGTCTTTAAGGGTGCTTACAGTACCTGGATCATTTAGGGCAATCATGTTTTGTTCCTCATGTTCTCTTTCCCTCCAAGTAATTTTCATTTTGGTCCGTTGAATCCCCGAAACACAACCATAAGAATCATAAGGACCCATTTCATGCAAAAAACCGGGAAAAATTTGGGCACACTGCAAAGAACAAAAATGTGAATTGTGCCAATGCACCCCTGGTCAAGGGACAGTGCATTGCAAATGTACCTGGCCTTCATTTCCAGTGCATTGCAATGCACCTTTTGACATTCAAGGGTGTGTTTCCCTGTTTACAAAATAAATTTACCCTAAAGGGCACAAATCCTTAAAAAAATTACAATGAAATGAAAAAAAATACTACTAAAGGAAAGAGGAGGTTTATCGCACTAACCTAGATCAAACGGCGAGGAAACCTGTCCACAGAATTGATCGCAATCAACGGCTGAAGTTCGTGGGAAAAAACAGGTTCATAGCTCCAAAATGCAAATGGTAACTTTCAAATGGTAAAAATGAATAGTAAAACCCTTTTAATTAGTCATTCGATTATTTTCAAATCATATTTATTGTTGTGACTATGGTTTTATTAATTTTTTATCATGAAACAGGTATTTTTAATCCATTTTATGTTGTTTTGAATAGGTTTACAATTGACATAGAAAATTAGTCGTGCACACTTATTCAAGAACGATTTGACCACAAAGCATACTTTTATCCTTATTTTTCGATATTTGATAAAAATAAAAAAGAACTTGAAGCACACTTTTATCTCTTTTTCGAGCTTCGATAATAGCAAAAAAGGAACCCCCGGAGTCTTCTTTCAGCTCTTTTCAGGGTCCGATAATGTGAAAATATTGTCGAGCACTTGTCTTTTCGAACTCGTAAAAGTAAATGAATTGACATATACTCATTATAATTTTAACCCTTTTTCGGGCTGAGATAGATTATTTACAAAAAAGGAAAGCCTTAGTTGAACATGGCTAAGAGATTCTCTTAGATATTATTTTACATTTTTTTGGATCCGACCGACAACTTTACAAAAAAGGACTCGTGGAGTTTTCTTTTGTCCTCTTTTTCAAACTCTCTAAATATGAAAAAGGATCGAGTTGTCACTGTCGCTAGGCTCGTTAAAACATAAAATAGCAATAGGCTTGTGGATCATGGCAAGAATTGAGTTTCATTTATCGCTAGAATCGTTAAATTATTAAATAGCGATGCATATTCACCCGAAGAGTTGAATTATAGATCAAGCATATGTTATCCTCCTCAAGCTTGTTAAAAATTAAAGAGGTACTGGTTGACAAATGACCGGGTAAAATTTGAGAAAGTGAACAGAAATTTTATGGTAGCAAGTCGCTCTTGAACATGACACTTCACTCCATCATCATGAGTTTAGGTTGGGTAATATTCTTGACAGTTGATTCATACCTATGGTTCATCATACCTTCACTTCGGTTTTGGGTCAATGCTGCCAACTCATCTCAGTGTTGTCGATATGTTCAAGAGAAGTCATCTAGTGAATACTAATCCTTCTGCAATACTCATAAACCTTCATTTTCATGACAGTAATCCCTGAATATTGCTATATCAAGTCACATTTTTTCTTATAAATTAGTAACTCTCGTTTCGCGACTTCTTGTCGACATCAGCTCATCATCCAAGAAGTTTACGTAGAAACATCATCTTCCAGTACCATGAGGCTTGTTACAGTATCGACAAGATCCTCGCTTCCAGACCTTTGACCGAAATATTTTGTTTGGCGTTCGACATCAAATCACCTATTCACGCCTTATGAAATGTATTGCAGTACCTTGAGAGCCATTGACATCAATGGTGGTTCTCTCGTGTTTGTTAACAACTCACATCATTGGCTGGTAATCAAACAATGTATTACCATGTTCGACTAAAAATCATATATTCGCATGGCTAAACTTGTACCCGAATGATCGAGTGAACAAGATAAGAAGACACCGGATCTAGTTTCATCCATCTGGGCTATGATTTTAGGATTGTTGTACACATTATATGTACGATGACCTTACATACATATTGTCATCCGAACATGGGCCTATATCTGTAGGCATGTTTGTATTGGGAAACATTCCAATGTAGATGACTTTTTGCACTATGTACATGTTATTACATAGTTTATGTGCTGAGCATGGGAATGCCTCCCTGAGAAATTCATGATCAAGAGGAAATATCATGATGTAATGTATTGTAAGATTGATGCAGGTCACCACTCTGCTTCAGCTCCGGCTCATCACATTGTAAAGAATCTCATTCAAAAATATTGTTATTATTACAACTTCATGCTTTAGGGGGTAGCTATTATAGGTCAAATTGGGCATCGTCCCCCATGACCTGGTCAAACTAGACATCATCCCTAGGACTAATGAAATAGGTTATATCATCCCCTTACATTTCAATTGCTATATGCCCTAAGAGAATAACAAATCATTCATGGCTTCTATTGTGATATTTCCAAGGTTTGAAGTATATGTTATATCACCTATTGACTCACCAACGCAGCCTCTAAAGGGACTAACTGTGTTTCATATGCAACATCCTCCATTCAAGGGTGCACTGCAATGAACTTCTCGACATTCAAGATTGTTTTGGTCAATTAGGAGCAAAATTCTCATTGTTCTGGAATCTCTACATGGCCAGTGCCTTCTAGAAGAGTCCATATGTGTCAAACTTCGAATCCAAGTGTCCAACTAACACCTATGAACTTGGAAACATGACTTTCCTATTCTTAGAAATTCATTCATTGATAAACTACCATCAGTTTCCCTATAAATTGAGCACAGATCCTAGTGCTAGGGAAGGAAGAATTTTGGTAAAGAAATGTTGTTGGATTCTCATTTGAGAGAGTGAAAGTATTGATATGTTGCTAGTGTGATGTTGGATGTGATGAGACTGTGATGAAGCTGGAGTTGGTGGCATTAAAATCAGTCATTGGTTTTAACCTCCCCCTTCTACTCTTCAATAAATATTTTTGTTCATTTTCCCATATATGTATCCATTTATGCTTCTATTTCTCATGTAATCGATTCTTGAATGATATATATGTTTCACATCTAATAGATTTTAGTGATTAAGATAAGTAGGCATCTGTATATTGCAACATATTTTCTATTCTCTATTTATACTTGCAGGAAAAAAATATGGCGATCTGAGTTGGATTGAAGGCGACAGCAAAAGCGACAGAAGAAGAAGAAGAAGTGCTTGGATCACAAGTAGGTTCTTCTATCATTCTGTGTGTATTTATTTTAGAGAAAGTGATAGCAAAGTCTTTCATTTGTTGTTCTAAGTACCTAGCACCACACTTAGGGAATTTGATTTATCCGTAGATCATAATTCTGCATAACAAAGGCCTTCAAAACTCCATTTTTCCAAGCTTACTCCAGAAGCACCGTGCACAGGAAAAAACAGTGGCAGAAGCATGAAAAATAGGGAGTTTTTTGGGTTTTTCTCCAAAATTGTGAGGTGTCATGAAAAAATAAGACCATATTTGGAATGTACATTTCAAGAGAAATCCAACCATGTAGATAAAGTGTCATTTGGAGGCTCTGAGGAAAATCGTCGCGCAACTGTGCGACGCTTCTGCACAGCCAAAATTGTCAAAATTGCCAAAAATCCTAAATTTTCTACAAAAAATTCTAAATTTTCAACAAAAATAAGGCTTAAATATGGATCAATATCTCTCTAACCATAATTTTGTTTGAAAAATTGAGAGAATTTTTTGTTATTTGGTATGTTATGAACAAAAACCTCCTCCCATTTTCCAAAATACTTTCCCATTTGCTCTGAATCCAAGTTTGAAGTTGATCACTAAAAATTTCAGAAGTGTAGCGTGCCCCCAGTAGAAGCGTAGCGTGGTCTTTATGAGGGAGTTTGGAGGACTTACTAGAGGATTTTTGTGCTGAAAGTGGTATGTTTAGAAATATTAGGATGTATGATACACAATGGAGTCATCAAGCACTAAAAACACATGCTCCAAACCCCTGAAAATTTGACTTGAAGACAACCTTTCCAAAAGTGCAGAAAATGACCTAGAGAAATTGTATTTTGGGAATTTCTCTCAAATAATAACACCTTTGCATAAAATTGAGGATTGTGTTCTTTGGTCTACTATTGGAAAATACCTCTTTCACTTTTGTCAAATTCATCTTCATTGCTTCAGAAAGTAAATTTGAAGTAATATTGTCCCTGTGTGCAATGTAAACCCTAGAAAATGATCACAATACTCTGAAAATGATGCCATGGGTATAATTTGGCTCAAACCTAGATTTATGACCTCCCTTATGTGCCTTTCTCTTCTAACCTTCCATGATGTTTATCAACGAGGAAAACCCTAGCTTGATGTGAAGGAAAGGAAAGGTGAACATTTGGAAAACAAGGGATAAAGATGTAGTGGTTTTAGTGACAGAGATGAGAGGGACTGAAGTTAGGGAAAAATCCCTAACAATTTGGGGAAGTAGGATGGTGAGTTAGCAACACAGTGCAAGTGAAAATTATGGAAATGGGTATGGGAACGAGGGCAGAAAGGTTAAAACACATAATTAACCTAGTTTTTTTTGCAAAATCATAGTGAGAACTAGGGTTTGAGTGAAAAGGGTAGCAATGAGGGATATGAATGATATGGAGTGGTTTGGTAAGGTATATGAGTGATGTGTGAAGGTATTAGATGATGAAACTAAGGGTTTCCCAACTGAAGCAACCAAACATCAATGGAACTAAAAACGTAGTTGAAAACCCTAGAAGAGGGAATCCACCCTTTGTTGAAGAAATTGAGTTGAATGAAAGGTGAGGCATGATCACTTACTGACTTGGAAGCCTTTGAAACTTTTGAAATGCTGATTTGACCCTTGTGTTGCTCCTTTGGCTTTATTTTCTAATTTTCTAACACCCATGATGGTGACAATGGTGAAAATGACTATTATTTTCCTTTCTTTCATGAAATGATTGGACATTATGATGACAAGACAAAATAATCCTAGAACATGACCTAGATGATGGTATATTAACTGATTCATGAAAATAGACACTTAAATGAATACTTGACCGAGATGAGTGATGACTACCATGTGTGAATAGAGGGAGCAGTGCTGACCTAGACAACAACCAATGATCAAATTTTATTTGAAAACTTATTTGAAACTATAAAATTTTCCCTAGGACCCTATCAACTAATATTTAAAGAGTACATTTGATCATTGGTGACTGTCAGACACTAATATGTGGGAGGAGGTGTTACATCCCTGAAGTGTTGTTGGGTGGAGACATTGTGTGCTCTAGACTCTTGTGTGTCATGCAGAGGCACTATGTGGTCAAGATTCCCATGTGAATGTGTTAACTCGATTCGTGTGAATTCCATTGAGAACTTCACTCCTCAAGCTCTAAATTTGGCTCGGAGGTGGTTGATTACAAGAAAGAATAACAATGAAATTGGCCTATAGTTTGGAAGAGTGTTGAAGTCCCTCTCTCAATTTCCATTCATTTACTAATATTAGTTGCTTACTTGTATATTTGTGCATGTTTGTGCTATATGAATGATGATTAATTTTATTATATGAAAATGGGTGTGTCAACACTATATGCGGAGGAATATTTATTCTTGTTTGTCTCTCCTGAGATGTTATTTATATGTTTTTCCATGATTATGGGAGGTTGGATACCTCTATGTGTATGCATTGTTATTATTTTGAGTGTAGAACCATTTGCATGACCATGTTTGAATGTTTAATATTCTTGGTCGAATAAAAAATAATGTATAATATTCATTGCTTAGCATGATGTGGCTGCTATGGATTTTCTGCTTAAGACTGTTGAAAAACTTGATTGTTGATGCTTTTTAGTAGGCATGGTATTTATTGAAGTTCTGGCTCGAATCAAAGGCTAAAATGCTTGAAATGGGAATTAAAGTTTCACTCCTATAGGAATCAATGTGCTAAGTAACGTTGTGCATTAATGTAAGTATGGGCTAAGTCCCTGAAAATTCCCCAAAATGTCAAGTTTGCATATCACAGAGGCTCATAATTGTATTCAGGTTGAATGAACTTGATAAATTATTAAGGAAAAAAAAACTTATAAGGGCGGAAGCATTAATTAAATCCACATTATACCACTAATCACTTAGTTAATAGGCCACTTAATTACTTGACTTAAGTGCTAGTGAGCATCGTGCAGGCCATGTTGAGTATCATGTGTACTCTCTAGGGTGGATGGCATTATAAATGCGAGTTGTGGGGCATGACAGGAAGTCTTCCCGTTATCAAATGGAGAAATGAATGACCTGAGGAGTAGGAACATAAATGTCATGGGGAATGAGAATCGTCTATCTCAGGGGACGAGAATTGATATGTCTCAGGGAACGATAATTTTTATGTCTCGAGGGATGGGGAGTTGTGTGCCTCAGGAGCAGGGATGCACTAAAAAAAGCATTGAGTCGAAATTGATCGAAATTTTTATAACTAGGGAACTATGTTTTACATGGAGGTCTGAGACCTTGTGGGGCTACGATTTGTGCTGAGGTTGTATATGCCACTTGGACTAGGAAGGGCTATGAGGATGCCATGTTGGAATACAAAGAATATGGACAAGTGATGTGGCATGTTGATGATGTGACACGTGGTAGGAAGAAATGGCCTTTGGGATGGCCATGTGGTAGGTTTGTGGATGAAATGTGGCATCACTAGAGGATGCCACATTGTATGATGATGTCACCCTGATATCAACATAACATCAGCAAGATGTAGTGGAAGCGAGTAACATGGAAGACCATGCTGACATGACACATAGGTGACATGTGGCGGGGTTTTGTGGTGCCACGTGGATTGGGGTACCATGTCGTACTTACATGGAAACCTACAATGTCGAGGGCCATGTCATTGTAGAGCATGACTCCCTGATGGTGTTTTGTAGTGTCTATGTGTAATGAGGATGCGATGTCGTGGTTGATGGAAGTTGTGGGATAGAAATAATTTCATCATCAGACATATAAATTCACAGCACACCACACCTAGTCTACCATGAGACTTTAGCATTTTTTGGTGTGATGGTGCAATGATAGGATGGGTAAATCCCTAACTCAGGATATGGGGGAAGAATGGCTTATGATGGAAAAGTTTGTCTTAACCACCAGATTATTTATAAACTAGTTATATCGTAAAAAAAAATAGTGAAATAACATGTTAAGGGATGGGCTAATGGGACCTGTGGCCTAGGTGATGTGGCAAGTGCCACTTGGGCTTAACCATGGCTACATTGGTGCTTAGAGTGATATGGAACCACCTAGGTGAGGTGGGGTTGCCACAAGGGTGCCATGAGGATGCTACATGGCAGGTCCTTATTTGTGTGGTAGGGATTAAATGGACATAACTTTTGATCTGAGCATCAGATCGAGATAAAATTTATATCGCCAGAAAGCTCTTGATGAGATAAGTGCAATGTGTTAGAAATTAATCAACATATCAATGGAATAAATAAAATATTGTGGAAAAATAAAATATAAAAGCATCAACCAAGAGAGAGAGAGAGAGATACGTCGTTCACCGAATTGGGGCTACGCCCACGAATAAACAACCAATCCTTCATTTTCTATTATCCAACAAAATGAAGAGATAAAACCTACAACAAATCCATTGTAATTTCCTCTTCTCTCTCACACAGTCTTCTCTCTATTTCTCACACATAATAATAATACATAACCGTAATAAAATTCCCTCATATAAATCAAGAGTTTCCTTCTAGGGAAAAAACCTTAAATTAACATAACTTATACCGTAATATCTTTCGACTAATGAGCGACCCAGATTAACTATAAAATTAAAATATTTTACAAGGTAATTTATCATTTAATTTTTTCTATGGGGGAACCTCCCCGGAACCCTCGGCAGGGGGGCTCCAAATAATTGTAGTCACCCCCCTCTTGGACCCCCTGGAAGTAATAGTGGGGGTAAAGCCCCCCCACACCCCCCCTTCAGGGACTGGGATCCAACCACAACTAAAAAAAAAACCTCTGAATGATAAAGAAGATAATCAAGCTTCACACCCAACACGATGGTATTGTCCAAAGTTAATTTTGCTGAATTTGGTGAAGGAGAAATTTTGTAACCCCATTTCCATGATGAAACAATGGATATTTGGTTAATTAAAAGTAACACCTCCCATTCAACCTGCGATTCCAAGGGGGTCGAAGGGAGCATTACAGGGGGGAAATTGAAAATATGCCACACATATTTAGGAATGAGATGAGAAAAGCGAAAAAAAATATGGGACCTCAAAAACACGGTTGGTTAGCTTGTCCCATGTTAAGGTTTTCCTCCTAAACAGAACCCAATGGAAATATGAAACTATAGGCCATATATTTTGCTTCCAAACATTTTTCCAAATTTCATGTTTGGAAATATGGGCATGACCAACTTCTAAGTAATATGCTTCTTCCATTTTGAATGTTCCTTTGCGGTGATATCCCCATCTCAGTTTATTTGTATCCTCTAATTTTATTATATTTTTCTATTGTAGTGATTCCTAGAAGGTTGTATGGGTCAATCGTTTTAGGTAGTGGTAACCAAGCTTCTTTTGGTAACCAATTCCTCCATTGCATCTCTTGATATGTTCCTTACCAATAGTCATTCATTGTTTGGAAATTTCTAGAGACCATTATGTCTTAGGGTTCCTATAGAGAACCTTGAGCAATGAGTTTGGGGAATCGATGCCAAGGGTTGTTCCATAAGAGCACACTTTCTCCATTTATTACCTCCCATAAACAATGGTTTTATTATATATGTTTATTGTTGCTGACGAGATTCCATATCGATCAAACTAGGTTGAAACATTGTATTCTAACTCGTTGTTGGGTCGGGGGGGTTGTTACCATACTTTTAATTCCATACTTGTTGCCATAGTTCATTTCCCCTGGAGTCAGTGCCACTAAGTATTTGTAACACCCTCATCCCACATCTACCCCATGTAACCATCCAACATCGGTAAACATGTGATGAAGAGTTACTATGATCATACTGAACCTCCTAGGCGACCTTAAGGAAGTGGAATCGACAGAACCACATCACACAAGCCTTCCACATCAGCAACAGGATTCCCAGAAGCCAACCCAACCACTCATGCATCGATACCCTAGGTCCCATTGAGGTCTTAGGCCTTCAAACCCCTGGACACTCCCACAGTATAAGCATGGGTGCATCTAGGAGGCTCTAGATGCTCCCACAACATATGCAAGCATGCGTCCAAGGATTTTTTTTCCCACAGACCTGTTCCAAAGCCCTCGGGATTTGAGCCACTTTTTTAGGCCTAGAGCCCAGGTCACTTCTAATAACTCAATGAAAAGCTCAAAAATAGAATATAACAATGAAAAAATGGTGCAAAATCAAATACTTGAATAAGGACTTGACTGGACCCCTACTAGCCATGGCAGGAATTTCATCAAGCAAGTCGCAAATATGTAATCTACTGGTTTAAATAACATATCTAAACATAGGGGTCTCATACTTATCTTAGAATCGCTAAGAAGCATTGTTCCCTTACATCATTAGTTGTAGTATCATCTATTAGGTCATAGATACATTGTTTATTCATTTACAAATAAAAACATGGGGAGAGACATAAATCATTATTATCAGAATGCATTCTCATAACCAACATAATAACAACATAAATATCATGGATATATCAACCACAGGATCGACATGTAAATTAGTACATTTACATATCGAATACCATGGAAATGAACTTCTCATTAATGAATGTAAAAACCAACCAGGGATGGGACTACCACGTTCCATCCAACCATAGATTGGCTAAGCCAAATATCTCTTCATCCAGTCACCCCCATGCCCTATTCCAAGCATGAATGTGGGGATCATGACCAACCAAAAGGAACCAAATAATCATGGATGCTACCGGATTTCTCCAACTACACAGTGAGTGATTTTACTGCCTCTTAGTCTCTTGGGATTTACCGTAATCTATAGTTTTATATAGGGATCACTAGGCCCTACACCGAGACCTACTCTCTAGGATTTACCGTACATCCCATCCCAGGACTACTAGGCCCAACAGAGAGCAACCCACCTCTTAGCTCTACCGTATATCCCACGATTCACTGACAAAGATTTCTAGGCCCACCGAGGCACACAATCCTAGCTTTACCGCAACCCACAGTCTGGTTCAGGGGTGACTAGGCCAATGGATTTACTATAATCCACATTTCACTTCAGGGATAATTAGACAATGTGTTTTTCTTTTTGTATATCCACCTCACTCAGCTTGGAATAAGTATCTCATCAACCGTGGTTATTATTTTTTCCTTTATCAACTTTTATGAGATAGAATTTTCACCAAGGATGTTACAAAACCTTACCCCTTGGAGGACACCTTCCTTGGTGTTCAATCGCACATATGCCTCAGAAAAACTTATGGAAAGAAAACATACTGCTCATGGAGCTTTATAACATAGCTCGATGCAGTATTCACAATGATCACCCTGCCGAAAAGCAAACTTAGACAACATAACAACATGAAAATTATAATGGCATGACACCCATATCGCTTATTCAAGCTTTATAACATAGCTCATGGTGGTATTACATAAATATACATATGTCATAAATCAAAACATCACACTAAAACATATGCCAGAACATATATCAAACATCATACCAAAATATCTTCACCTCAAACGGAAAACAATGAAGGATTCATAGCCTGCATCTGATTCGTCATCTCCCATGTAGCTTCATTGCGCCCAAAGTGCTTCCATTGCACTTTAACTTGCCCTATTGCTCGATTCTGGAGCATGAGCACCTTTCTCTACAATATATGTTGAATCTTTGGCTGGAATTCTCCACCGGGTTCCACCTCCAATACAAACCAGTCAATCACATGATCAACATCTTTAACATACTTCTTAAGCAATGATATATGAAACAATTCATGGACTTTTACTATGGAAGGTAGTGCAATTTTATAGGCTACTAGTCTAATCCTCTCAATAATCCTGAAAGGTCTACATAATCGGGGTGCCATCTTGGCACATGATCCAATCTGCAAGGAGCTCCTCTCGGGCCTTATGTGCAAGTACACATGTTTCCAAACTTCAAAATCCTTAAACAACTTGTTCTTATCTACATAGCTCTTCTGCCTATCCTGTGTTTCCTTTAGATTATTCTTGATTACCTGCATTTCCTATTCCATTTCCGCCAACATGTACGACCTAATCAATACCCTGTTAACTGGATCACTCCAACTGATGGGAGTATTGCAACTCTGCCCAAACAATGCCTCAAATGGAATCATCCTCAAGGATTCATGGTACCCGTTATTGTAAGCGAACTCTACCAATGGAAGATAATCTTCCCACTTTCATTGTTGATGCATCACATGCATCCTCAACATTCCCTCCAAAATCATGTTGACCCTCTCTGTATCTCCATCTTTGTACGAATTATAAGTCGTGTTGAAGGACAACTTTATGCCCAAACCTACAAAAAACTCATTCCAAAACCTGGAAGTGAAATTTGCATCTCTGTCTGGCACAATCTTCTTTGGAACACCATGCAATATGACCACATATCTTATGGACACCTATGCTACATCGCTAGTTAAATATGTAGTCTTCACTGGAATTAAGTGTGCAATCTTTGTCAACATGTCCCCAACAACCATGATGGAATCATGTTGTCTAGTTGTCCTAGGCATGTTGAGAATTAGGTAGGGTTATGTTTAAGTCAAATTCTCTTCTTGATAATTACTTGTGAGCTTACTTCTTTTACTTATGTATTCTCTTCTTAGCTTATTACGTCTTTCATCAAGTCAACCAAAATACAAGACACCAATTTAGGCTCTTCGTGCCAGGGCCAAACCCTCTCCCTCTTGGAGAGGAAAACCCACAAGAATTTATTCTTATATACTTTCATGTGACAAGTACCATGACCATGACACAAAATCTTTACCCTTGTATGCCTCCAAGACCTTGTCACTACTTCTTCATTGACTCCTTAAGTTGATCCTTCTCTCCTGCATCATCCTGCACTGTTCTACACCTTTCTGCACCAAACAATGTAAACTTTGAAACGAGAATGGAAACGAGTACCTGCTTTTTTGAGTTAGCAAAAAATTAATCCGATTTTGAAAAGTGCTCTACCAGAATATACTTTGTTTTTTGAGAGCATGTTTTTGACATTTTAAATTTTCTATGTATCAATTTTTTTTTTAAATATTAGTGATTTTCATGTTAATTTTAAAAAGTGTTGATGAGCATTGACCCCTCTTTTTAGAGGGCTTATTTTTTACACTTTAAATTTTCTATTGTATTAGTCTCAATATATTTTTGTAAATGTTGATGATTTTCATGCATATTTTGAAAAACATCAACATTTATTTTTTAAAGATATTTTTGACACTTTAAATGTTCTTATGTCTTAGGTATACACAATTATTTTTTAAATTTTGATTATTAAAACAAATTTTCGAGTTTTCTTATGTTTCGTCCTAAGATATTAGCTTTTTAAAGATTTTTCAAACATACGTTTTTTTGTTTTTTCTTTGCAATGTTTTTTTTATAATAATTTTTTTTTTTCAAAATTAAAAATAATAATAATAACATTAAGAATATGTAAAAAATCAAATATAAAATTGGATATGAAAAGAAAAAGAAAAAAACATTACAAATTTTAAAACAAAACAAAACAAAATAACTTAAAAAAACAAAAAAAACAAAAACAAAAACAAAAGCAAAAAAAACAAAAAACGTATTTCAAAACACACATAATCTAAAAAATAAATAAATAACAAAATAACAAAATTAAAAAATAAAAATTAAAAAAAAAAAAAAAAAAAAAATATATATATATATATATATATATATATATATATATATATATAACAATTTTACATTTCAAAATAAATTTAACATAGTAAAAAAAAAAATTAGAAACAAAACTAGAAAAATAAATTTAAAATAAAAAATTAAACAAAAAAAAAAAAAAAAATCTTAACTAAAACAATTAATAAATAAAAATAAATAAATAAAATTATGTTGCCTTGCCGCAGCTCCCACAGTCGCCCAGCCCGACGTGAGAATCAGCCTGCTCCCTGTGGCCACTCAGCTGTTGGGCTAGGCAGCATAATTTTTTTATTTTTATTTTTAAATTTTTTTTTAGTTACTTTTGAAAAAAAAAAATCTTTTAGTTTTGTTTTTAATAAGTTTTTTTATGTTAGATCTAAGAATTTTGTGATCCATAATGTAGATATTAGTCTTTCAGATTAATCACATCATTAGGATTAGGTCAACGTTTTGAACCAGCTAATGTGATTCATCCTCAGGACAAGGTGGAGAAACTAATCAATCTCGATGAATAAATAGTGGAGATGCATCATTAGCCGGAAGTATCCGTTGAGAACTAGTTGTTAAGAACTAACCTGTTGTAGCCGCTACAACAGCACCCAAAATTTTGGGTATATTTAAAATTTCGGGTCCCCCTTCTACCTACTTAGCCGTTAAGGTTTTAGCCTGGCTTGTAAATGATGATATCCTCGTAACTTGTCCCAAGCCCCTCATGAGCCTTCTCACCATTATGACGAGATACTCTTACCGCAGCCGCGCCATGTGTGAAGGGATCGCCATGCATACATTCGAATGGAAACTTGTGTGTATTTACATTAAAAGCGCTTGCACCATGGATTGTCCAAACACTCAGTTTTGGCACTTCGCCGAGCTCATAATCTGATATTTATTATTTTGGGGGCATCGTTCTCTAAAAGGCAACTGTAAAATAATTAGTGTTATAATATTTCATACAGGTCAATCCCACGGATGATACACCCAAAATGTCATCACCACACCGATGAAAGGGATAATAGTAGTGCGAGCTGAAACATGAGAAGTGGAAGACATCTATGGCATGTACGCTGGAAATAAGACAGTGCCAGTCGAGGGAATTTTCGGTCACAGTGGAAGCTATTGGTTTACATGAAGAGTTGGAGTTTTCCCAGCAAGCAAGAGGGCCTATCTTCAAATCAAGGAATGGGAGATAAGGAATATTGCTATAAAATCCGGAGATAACCAAAATAAGGCCGCAAGTTGCAGATCTGTTCGAGGTCGCAGATCGTGGATAGTCTGAGGTCGCAGGTCGCGGATGGTCCAAGGTCGCAGGTCGCGGATGGTTCCAGGTCACAAGTCGCGAAATCAGTGAAGTCGCAGATCCTGGTAGGTTGCAGGTCGCAGATGTTGGCAAGTCGCAGGTCGCTGAATCCTTCAAGTCGCAAGGGCAACCAACAGACAGGAAGGCAAAAAGCTAGGGAAGCCCAAAGGGCAAAGTTCTATTATAAATACTCCTTCGGGAACTTGTAAAGGGGCTTTTGTTTGGGACTCGAGCTGAGTACATTGTATTACCAGAGGATTATACATTTGAGCATGAATACAAGCATTTTGAAAATCCCTTTGTGGATCTAGTGTTGTCATATGTATGAGCGCTATTGAGTATTATATTTTCAGTTTCTGAACATCTTTAGATTAAGGGAACTGTATCTTCAATTCATATCACAATTACATAACATTTTGTTGAGTATGTTAATGGTGGCTGAGTTCATTTCACTTTCTTAACAAATGTTGATGGCTTTGTTTATTAGCATTTGTGTTATCATTTAAAACTTTTAGGAAGTGAAGGGTGTTCTTGCCATAAGGAATTGTTTCTTTTGTGGTCATAACAGTTTACAAGCATGACCCTAATGAAGTGTTGTTAACAACATTTCCTTCGGTACTCATGCCTTATTATTTCCTCTTGCTACTCATAGTGTTATATGTACATTTAATGCATCAATCATATGTCTTGTATCATTTGATTAAGTGTGTATCCAATGTTTTATAGAGTTTAAGCGAGACCCAAAGAAAGGAGAAATCAGCGGTAGCCGGACCCACACCCCGGATGGGATCCCTATTCCAAACGGTTCAAGGTCTAATTGGGAATTTTTACTGGGGAGATCCCCTGCTGTTGGTTGGACAGATTTTCTCGTCAACATAACCATTAGAGAGTTAAGTTAATTCAGAATTAAGAATTAAATAATAAATTAATTAGTTAAATAAAATTTTATTAAAAATGGGTTTATGTAATTAAAATAAATATAATAAGTAATAGGGAGGGATAAAATTATTAATTAATAAATAAATAAAATAAAGTAAAAATAAAATTAATTCAATAATCAATTAATTAATTAGATAAAAATAAAATAAATCAATAAATTAATTAATTAATTGATGATCATGATCATGATGGCTAACGTCCACTGAGACCGATCTTTGGTCTATCGGACCTAAAGAAAAGAGTTATTTAGTTTGATTTAAGATTTTATTCCTATGCTCAAAAAGCTTGAGGCCTCCTGAGCTCACTATAATTTTGACATCTTAAAAGGCTAGGAAGGTCAGTACTGCAACAAAGATTATGAAATTGAGCTCTAATGTGGTTGTACACGGGGCACTCTAAGAGGAAGTGATTTTCATCCTCGATGTTCATATTCTCACAGAGATGGCAGATCCTTTCATCCATGGTGTTTTAGGAACTGTCCAATGACCTGTTTCACTATGGAGCTCATGAGAGTTCGTTCTAATCTTGGCTATATTAATTTTCTACTTTGAGCTAGTTAAAACAGAGAGATACTTTTGATCTTCTAGAGTGGGGTTGATGACCTCCTTATAATATCTTAACTTTCTTTTAGCTGCTAGATCTTTCTCACACCACATTTTTTATTTGAACTTAGAAGTAACAATTTTTTTAATGTTATTAATGTTTTGCAATGCAACATTCTCGTCGATCTCCTAATGGTTTAACCAGGCCCTGGTGTCTTTATACCAACCTCGTTTAAGCCTTAAGTGGTTTTGGCTAGAATTTAAAGCTATCTTAGGAATTCTATGGTCTCCTATGCTATGGAGCTTGTGCTTGTACAACAGAAGCCTATTCATAGCTAGGCTCTCGATAGGGGAAAGACCCACTTCTATAAGGAGAATAGGATAGGGTGTATTGCTTTTAATTTTAAGATTATACGTTATAAAACACTTCTTTGCTCAATATTTCTCCAGGATTCTCTAGAGATGCTGCAACCCCAAACCTCACATCCATATAAGATAACAAGAGTGACTAAAGTTTCAAAGAGGAACTTCTTTCTATCCCACATTACGAGGTTTGTAATTTTACAATTCTTTTCAAGACCAAAATAAGCTTTCCACCCACCATTAATCCTTTTCCGAATGCTATAGTTCCAGTTGAGCTTGTGATGAATATCAATTCCTAGGTACTTGTAAGAAAGACACTTCCTCCAAGTTACTATTGTCATACAAAAAATTAGCGTAAGTGTCCTTCTTGGATTTGATAATCATAACTTTCGTTTTGTCAGTGTTAACAGACATAACCATGGTAGAGCAGAAATCCTTAAGAAGTCTAAGTTTCTTATCAAGATCAGATGGAAACTTTGCGAGAAGAACAATATCATCATCATACAGAAGAAGGATGATGACTATCCCAGCTAATATCGTGCCAGCACTTCCTGCTTCCTCTAAACAACCTTCTAGCTTGTCGATGTAAACACCAAATAGGATAGGGAAGAGGCGGCAACCTTGTTTAACTCTGATATTACACTTAATATCTCTCTACCACCCCTCATTGCTCTTTAACTTGGCAATTTCATTCTTGTATAATCTTATAGCGGCCGCTCTTGGCTCGAAAGGAACATTTAGCTCTTCTAATCTATTCCATAGGTTGTTTCTAGGAACTGTATCTGTTAGTGTCAATCTAGTCATACTACCATCAGTGATCAAAATTTTTCTTTTGCATTTGCATATTAGGAGTCCCATACCAATAAACTTTCACCATTTCGTTAGGTCATGGATCCATTGATGGTAGTGATTTTTCATCAGTTTTCCCTCATGTGAAACTTGCGGATTCTCCTCTCTATGGTCTTTAGTCATGAGCTACTTTCACTTTGTGAGTCATGTCAGTAGGTCATAGGATGGGTCTCATTAGGGTCTAGGATCTCACCATGGTCAAATTAATAAGTCAAGTGTCAATAAGTATCAGCAAGGTCATGAGGAAGTCAATAAACGCAAAAGTCACAGCACCTGGGAAGATCAAAGAAATGTTTTATTCAGTTTGATGTAATTTTCACCTCAAAACCATGTTTTGAGGTGAAAACATGATACTTTACTTTTAATTATCATCTTTATGTAATTTTATGTCATCATATGTAATAAGTCACAATTCAGAAGCTGCTATCTCCACAAAGTCATCACCCTGCCTTTCAAAGAGATTTTCTAGAGCATTTTCAGTGTCAAATCATGTTCTAAGTATGTTCAGCAAAAAGAACCCGGAAAGAGCTTTCCAACGGTATATTACACTCTCAAAACTGACTTATGGATTGAAATTGATGCCTAAGTGAATAAACCTCCCCTATACCCTAAACCAAAACCCCTTTCCCACCTTTCCCTAAACTTTATTTTATTAAAGTTTTATGTTTTCTTTATAAAAACTCCCCTTTTTCCCCTTCCGATTACACAATTGCAATGCAAAAGTTCCTTCACTCAAGAAACTCTGATGCGATTAAACCACTTCCCCTCCATACTCCTTTAAACTTTATAATAATGTTTCAAAGTTTGTTATTATAAAGTCCCATTTCCATAATGCGATTGAATTAAACCACTTCCCCTCCATTCGCTTTAAACTTTATAACAAAGTTTAAAGCTTTTATCATAATCCCCGTTGTTCCAAACCACTTCGCCTCCATACCTTAGAAATTTATAATAAAGTTTTAAAAGTTCTATATCATATAATCCCCATCGATTCAATTCCCTTCCCTTCCCCAATCGCATCGCACCATACGTATTGTGCGCCCCGATTGGCCATTTGTAAAAACTATGATGCGATTGCATTGAGTCCCCCTGATTTCCATACCTCCGATTGACATTCACCGATTGCACATACCCGACGAGATCCCGACCATCGATTTGCTCATCCGATCGGATGGCCAAAACTTCATTGCTCCGTCCCAATCGGCGCTTTCGATTGTTCCCCTCCGATTGACTCCTTCCGATTACACCGCCGCCGTCCATCTACCTAACGATCCAATGGCCCACAGCCCGTCGCTCCATCGACATCAGCATTTTCCATACGTGTTGTGCCTCCGCTCCCTCTCCCAATTCCGATGGATCTACGGGTCCCACCACATTATCTTCCACCCTTTAATAATTAAAAGGCCATTTTCCTTTGTAAATCTTACATTGTGTTTTATTTCGTTTAATACAAAGGAACTTCCTTCCCCATCGCCTCTCCGCAATCGCATCGGTGAATTTTTATTGTGTAATACGCCCGCCCCAATCCCCCGATTACGATTGTGATTGCGCTATACCCCGGTCCCACCTTGATCCCTTCCCCTTTTTAAGTGAAATTTGGTCCTTTCCCTTTGTAAAAAGCAGAAAACCATTTTCGTATGTTTTAAAAGGATTTCTCCGCTATTTTATCATGTTGTCCAGTCGAACCTTTCCAATCGCATCGGAGTTTTTCTTTTGCCCTGTTCTAATATGCATATTCTCTCCTCCTTTCCTTTGATTGTGATTACACCATCGCAACGCGTATTTTCAAAGCTCTACTGTATGTTGCATTCCCTCCCTGCCCTCTGATTCCAATTGCGATGTGGACCCCACCTCCTTTCCCTTTTTTCCTTCCATTCAAAAATGGGTTTTTCCCTTCACTAAAGGCATCATTTCATTTTTATAATTTCAAAGGAAATTTTCTTCAAAGTTAGTTTTCTTCAAAGAATAAAAACAGTGAGAGACAGTCAAAGGCCGAGAACTAAATATGAAACAGTGAGACATCTTCGGCAACGATTTGAAAGGGATTTATGCTACAGGTTTCTTCTTCTCATTTGTTGGATGTATCAGCGGATCTCAAGATGGTCAAAATGTCTTATTGTTCCTTCTTTTCAGGGGCAGTCTTTTGGTTTCTTTCCCATACTGGGATTTCAGTTCTTGAGCTGGCAAACAGCTCCTCTTTCTATGGATCTATTTTCCCACATTTAAGTCTATTTAATGTAATTTTGAATCATTTGTAAAGTAGTCTGTAAATCAGTAAGTAGGGGAATAGTGTGGAAATCAAGGAGAACGCCCTGCTCTCTATTGTAACAGTTTTGGACAGGGAATTAATAAAGAGATGCAGCTTTGATTTGTGGAATCCATGTGGTATGAAATTTAGCATTTGTTCTCTCCTTTGTGTTCATATGTAAATTGTTATGTGTACCATCCATTCATAAACATCTCTGTTTGAATGCTTTCAAGATAGAAAGGTAGAATCCATTTTTTATGCTCTGCCTTGGGAAATCATTCAATATTCTGTGTTTTCTTCTGTTTAAAAAGGATCCATCTCTTGTGCCCTTTTCAGCTCCTCACCAGTCTTTCCATTCCATCCTTATTTAAACTTTATTGCTAAAATTTCCTCCCTACCTTGCCCCATGAGATAACCTGTATCCATGATTTAATTCCCCAATTCAAACTGTCCCATTTGTCCCACACATCCCTGAAAAATCATTCTTTTCATTAAAACATTTCCCCATTATTATACCTAGCCTAAAATCAGTTTATAATTATACTTTGTTGAATATCCTTTCACGGAGAGAGCCCTCTCCTGACCTTGTAGGGCTAGCTACAAGGCTGAGCGTGGTTTAGATGTTGCCCTGATTTGCCTTTCTTCAGCCTGGGGTTCAGATCAGGTGATAACATTTCTGGCGACCATACTGGGGAAAGTTTTTAGCATAGCAGATTCATCACCCCAGTAATATTTTCTTTGTAAATTCCCGAACTCCATAAAATGATGTTCAGAGTTTTCTAGGCTGAAATAAATATTGTAAAGTAGAAATTTCACCACACTGGCTTCAAGAAGATACACAAGGGCTAATCCAGATCCAAATCCTCCCCCTATGTTTGAAAATCCTAATCTTATCCCAAGAATAGTCAGAAGACAAGAAGGATCACTAAGTCCTAGACCTATCTTTAGATCCCATACTTGGCCCAGTGAGTGGTTCTTTGAAGAATATCTTTCTTTTGATGACATTTTTGAGCTTTCTTTGTTTAGAAATAAGTTTTAAACTACACTTGATGACAAATTTTTAGATCCAGAATTCCTTGTAGATATTGAAGTTCAAAGGGAAAATTCCTCAATTGATGACTACATTTTAAATTCCCCTCAGTCATCTATCACTGTAACTAATATCCCCAAGCCTTCAGAGTCATCAAGAACAACATTTCCTCCTCCTAATTCATCAGCATTCCCATCAGTCAATTCTCAGCTTTCATCTCCCACATCAACACCTCCCTTGAATCCTTGTACTACAAACATTGTTGTAAATCCACCTAGAGTCATGGCTGCCCGGTATGCACCCCTGGTTTTACCTCAGGTTCTGAATGATATTCATGCTAATTATCAAAGTAAAATTCCTATTTTTGATGCCACTTAAAGCATCACAGCCCAGCAACAAGTTGATAATATGAATGACTTTTTTTATCTTCATGAGGTAGAGGCAGAGATTGTAACCACAAGGTTGTTTGTCCAAATTTTTGGAGGTGAAGTTAGAAAATGGTTCAGATCCTTACCAGCAGGATATATTCACACTTTTGTAGGAGTTACATACATAGTTCTTAGACCAGTTGAAGCTAAAGAAAAACCCACTCCAAATTTTGTCCGAGTATGAAAATATTAAAAGAAATGTGGGTGAAACTGTACAGGATTATTGTTCAAGATTCAATGTTGTATATAATGCTATTCCGGCTAACCTGAAACCTCCTGTGGGATTAGCCTTGCTCAAATTTCCAGATGGCTTCGATGCTGACATGGCATATCAGCTGCGAGAGAGAGATCCCACTATGCTTGAAGACATGCAGAAGATAGCGGTAAGTGTAAAAGAAAATTTGCTAGCTAAAAGAGCTCGAACCAAAGCTGAAAAAAGAGTCACTGTGAAAGAATAAGTGTCCCCTTCAGACAACAATATGGACACTTTGATTCGGACAGTTTAAAACATGGTTGATCGGCTGACAATTTCAGATAGGCCTGAACCTAAAATAAGGAATCTGAATTTCAGAGGGCAGCAACCACAATTCAGAATTAAACAAAAAGAACAGAGAGTGCAGGACCAAGCAACACCACAGCAGCAGATCAAAACTCCATTACAGCAGAATTATGTTCAAGGAACAGACACAGATGATGATCATCCTCTGATTAAAGCTAATCACTTTTTCATAGCTGATGGTGTGCCCATCTTTCTCACAGAAGATGAGGAATATATAGCGACTACTGACATTCGAAAGGACGGAGATTTTATTTTGGCCAATGATGCAGAGTTATAAGAAGAGTCCAATGACTATCAAAGAGGTTACATGAACTCTTTATCAGCACAACAAAAGTAGTACTCTTTGAGGAACATAGATGTTCCGATTAGTCCCATTCAAAAGAGAAAAGAGCTCCAAATGAAGAACGATTCTCAGAAGAAAGGGAAAGAGCCATCCAACCTTTCCTCCAGAAAAACACCTTCAGTGATTAACAGTCTAAATGAGAAGAACCAGCAGAGCACATCAAAGGAGAAAATAGAGAAGAAAGACCCTCCCATCAAAGAGGTAGAAGAAGCTCCTTCTTTTAATTTAGAAAATGAAATTTCTAAGTTGAAAGTGTCTATGTCCTTGACTGAGTTGGTGAAAATTAGCACTTATAAAAGTCAGGTGTCTAGAATTTTGCAAATAGACTCTGTTTCAGATATGGTAAATGTAGAAGATGACTACCCTAAACTCATTTTTGGTCCAGCCATAGAATATCAATCTAAAGAAAGTGAAGTGCCTCCCTTTTACCTGAGTCTTAGATTACATGAGTTCATCTTGCATAATGCTATGTTGGACTCCAGAGCCTCACATAATTTGAGGCCCAAAGCCATTATGGATAAGTTAGGACTTGATATTACCCGAAAATACCATGATTTGTATTCCTTTGACTCAAGTAGGGTCCATTGTATCGGTCTTATCAAATACTTGGTAGTGTCTTTAGATAAAATCCCAGCCAAGAATGTTTTAATGGATGTAGTTGTTGCCGATGTCCCGCCACGGTTTGGAATGCTTCTATCTAGGTCTTGGGGTGAAAAACTTAAAGGAACCATGTAGCTTGACTTCTCTTATGCCACTATTCCCTTGTTTGGCCAGTTAAGAAAACTATATAGGGAGAAGAAAATGAAATATATGATCACTAGCAAAAAGAAGCTAGAAAATCATCCCATTAACGTAGTCCACACAGATTTGGAGTCCTTTGTCTTATATTTAGATGGTGGTTTGAATGATGAGAATGCTTAGTTGGTACAAGTGGATGAAATACTTGATATTTCAAAAAAAATTAGGGAAGTCCTCAAATAGGAAAAAGATAAAGCAGCAAGCACTTCTAAGCCTCCTGCCTACCAGTAGCAAAAATACAGTGAACAGCAGAAAGATGCAGAAATCAGTCAAGGTAAAGAAGAGAAAGAAGTTAATTTTCAGCATCTACAAGAAGAAGAAGAAGGCCTTTGGAGCATGGATTTCGATGGATTTGTTGTTAAGGATGGAGCTGGTATAGGAATATGGATTCAGAGGTCGGTTTTCCAGCCTGAAAGGGTTCCTAGTAATATTAGAGTATGTGCTTATAAGTTTCCTTTTGACTGCTCTAACAATGAAGCAGAGTACGAAGCTTTGATTGTAGGTCTGAAAATTTTGAAGAAGTTAAATGCAAAGAGGATTTCTGTATATGGAGATTTAGAGTTGATAATCAAACAGGTTAAAGGAGAATACCAAGCTAAGCATCCATGATTGAGGGCATACAGAAACTTAGTCCTTTATATCTTGAAGACATTTCCTGAGTACACTTTGACAGCAATACCTAGGATGCAGAACATTATTGATGATTCTCTTGCCACTACTGCAAGCAGCTTGAAGATTCCTATGAACTCCAGCAACAAGTTTGATATTTATGTCAAACATAGGCCTGCTGTTCCAGACAATTTAAGGTATTGGCCAGTGTTTTGGGATGATAATTAAATCAATGCTTTTTTTCATAGTGATGGAAAATTTAAATACACTCCAATAGAAGGTGAGTATGAGGTTGATGATCAAGAAATCGAAACAAATCAGATGGAAATATTGCAGCTGAAAGATAATGTAATTCCTAGAGGTCTCATACCTTTAGAGGAGCTTTTTGATCAGGATGATGTTGCAAAGAAACCAAGCTTGGTGCCTACTGAGAAAGGAGTTGAAGATGTAAATCTTGGAATAGCTAACAAGCCCAAGTTTGTGAAGTTGTCAAAGGCATTGTCCCCTGAGGTAAAGAAAAAGTATGTTAAATTTATTTCTGAATTTTCTGATGTGTTTGCATGGGATTATTCAGATTTGAAGGTGTATAACAAAAACATATTTTAGCATACTATTCCCATCAAGATGGATCAGAAACCATTTAGACAAAAGCTGGGAAGAATCAATCCGAAGCTACTGCCATCCATTGAAAAAGAGGTAAATAGGTTTTACAAAGCTGGTATCATAGTCCCAATTAGATTTTCTGACTGGATTTCAAATTTGGTCCCGGTATGTAAGAAGACAGGAGAGATAAGATTGTGCATATATTTTCGGAATCTGAATAAAGCATCCTTAAGGGATAATTATCCACTTCTGAAGATGGACCATATTCTGCAAAGAGTAGTTGGAGCATCTAGGATGTCACTACTTGATGGCTACTCAGGCTACAACCAGATCTTGGTGCATGAGAAATACCAAGACAAAACTACCTTCACAAATCCCTAGGGAACCTTCCAGTATGCCAAAATTCCATTTGGACTAAATAATGTTGGAGCCACTTTCCAGCGAGCAATGGAAATTTCTTTTTCCAATGAAAGAGATGGTTTCCTTGTTGTTTATTTGGATGATATGACAGTGTTTTCTGGTTCTGATGATGAGAATTTGTACCATTTTAGAGGTTTTTTTCAATGATGTAGGAAGTTTGGGATTTCTCTCAATCCAAAGAAAATTCTCTTTGCCATGGATGAAGGCAAGTTGTTGGGGCATATCATCTCTAAAGATGGTATCCGTATTGATCCATCTAGAGTGGAGGAAATTCATCACATAGACCTTCCACGGAACAAAAATGAGATTCAAGCATTCAATGGTAAGATGAACTTCTTGCACAGATTTATACCCAGTTTGGCTGAAAATTTAAGAGAAATGACTAACATGTTGAAAAAGGATAGCACTGTCAAATGGAGTGAGGATGCTATCAAGTCATTTAATCTGGTAAATTTTTCTTTGTCCAATGCCCCAGTCTTGATTAGTCCTAACTATACTCAAGATTTTATTATTTCTTCACTTGCATTGGAGCATACTATGGCTATTGTTTTGATGCAAAAGAGAGATCAGGCTGAAAAGCCAATTTCCTTTTTCAATAGGACTATTAGAGATGTTGTCTTGCGGTGTAATATTATTGAGAAACAAGAATTGGCTCTTATAAAGGCACTGAAGGATTTTAGAGTCTATATTCTGCATTCACATACTATAACATATGTTCCTAATGCAACAATGAAGGATGTCTTAATGAAAACTGATCCAGAAGGCCGAAGAGGTAAATGGATAGCAGCTATGTTGGAGTACGATTTGGAGATCAAACCCACGTAGTTGATCAAGGGACAAGGCTTGGCAAAGCTAATGGCCCAATCGAATCTGCGTGCCCTGGATATAAACCTTATAACAGCAATGGAAGAAAAAGAATATGAAGGTTTTCTTGTTCCAATTTCAGATATTTTTCTACAATCCCCATGGTATTCAGATATTGTTTATGTTCTTCAGCATCTTTCACCACCTCCAGGAATGTCTAAGAGTAAAGGTAGATCACTGAAACTTAAGTATGCTAAATACTGTATTTTAAACAATGCTCTTTATTGGAAATATCTAGGAGGTATTATGCTTAATTCTTTGGTTGAAGAAGAGGCTCAGAAGGTAATGCATGAATTTCATAAAGGTGATTGTGGTGGTCATTTGTTTTGGAAGACTAAAACTAACAAAGTGTTGAGAGCGTGATAATATTGGCCCACTTTATTTTTAGATTTATATAAAATAGTGATGATTTTTCATGAATGTCAAATTTTCCAAGGGAAGAAGAAATTGCTTCCTCTTCCTTTGAAACCAGTTTCATTAAACACTCCCTTTCAGCAGTGGGGACTTGATTTCATAGGAGAAATCCATCTCGCATCATCAGCACATCATCTATGGATATTGACAGGAATCGATTACTTCACTAAATGGATCGAGGCCATCCCAGCAAGGCAAGCTACATATATGGTAATTATTCAATTCCTTGGATCACATATTTTATCTCATTTTGGCTGCCCCCACAAAATTATAACAAATAACACAGCACCGTTCAAGTCCAAGAAGATGGTCGATTTCTGCGACAAATACAGTATTGTGCTGGGTCATTCAACAGCGTACTATCCACAAGGCAATGGCCTGGTAGAATCATCGAATAAATCTCTGATAA
Organism: Pinus albicaulis; assembly: GCA_034641835.2. Classification (NCBI taxonomy): domain Eukaryota; kingdom Viridiplantae; phylum Streptophyta; class Pinopsida; order Pinales; family Pinaceae; genus Pinus; species Pinus albicaulis. The sequence continues at coordinate 111,000,233 of CM076581.1, forward strand.
ATATAATCAAGAAAATGCTGGAGGCAAATAAAAGAAACTAGCATCGAAAGCTCATCAATGCATTGTGGGCAGATAGAGTTAGTAGCAAGAAATCCATAGGTCTATCACCTTTTGAATTGGTTTATGGTACTGATGATGTATTTCCTACATCTCTTACAGTTCCGGTTATGAGATTATTGCAAGAAGTTGGTAGTGAAGACGATGACATTCAACGAAGGATCAATCAGATGATCCACCTTCAGCAAACAAGAGAGGAAGTGTCAGAGAATGCTATTCAGTTGCAGGAGAAGATAAATAAGATCTATGATCGAAAGACCAAAGAAGAAAATTTTCAATTGGATGATGTAGTGTTGAGATGGGATGTAAGGAATGAGGACAAAGGGAAGCATGGTAAGTTTGATAACCTGTGGAAAAGACCATACAAGATTTCAACATACAGGGGAAAAAATGCTTTCTTTCTTTCATAAATGGATGGCCAAGATTTCCCTAGAGGAGCAGTGAATGGTAGGCTTTTCAAGCACTACCATTGTTGAAGATAATGGATCAGAAACTATGTCACCATCATTGTATATACCATGTTAATTTTGGTCAGAGTTCAAGTACACAGTCATTGAAGTTTGGGGCTCGAGGTGAAGGCTATAAAACTTGAATGATATGTGTATGGTTTGGTTTTATTTCAGTTTTCAGTCTTAGTCTTGAGTCAGAGTCAGTCTGCATAGTGTCAGTATTCAGTATTTTTGACTCCATGCCCAATGGATAAGGCTACTTGTTCTACGGTATTCTTGGCACCTCCAAGGAGCTACCATCCCCATTGGAGCCAATGTTAGTGTCAATCTAGTCATATTGCCATCAGTAATCAAAATTTCTCTTTTGCATTTGCATATTAGGATTCCCATACCAATAAATTTTCACCATTCCGTTAGGTCATGGATCCATTGATGGTAGTGATTTTTCATCAGTTTTCCCTCATGTGAAACTTTTTGATTCTCCTCTCTATGGTCTTTATTCATGAGCTACTTTCACTTTTTGGGTCATGTCATTAGGTCATAGGATGGGTCTTATTAGGGTCTAGGATCTCACCATGGTCAAATTAATAAGTCAAGCGTCAATAAGTATCAGCAAGGTCATGAGGAAGTCAATAAACTCAAAATTCACAGCACCTGGGAAGATCAAAGAAATGTTTTATTCTGTTTGATGTAATTTTCACCTCAAAACCATGTTTTGAGGTGAAAACATGATACTTTACTTTTAACTATCATCTTTATGTAATTTTATGTCATCATATGTAATAAGTCACAATTCAGACGCTGTTATCTCCACAAAGTCATCACCCTGCCTTTCAGAGAGATTTTCCACAGCATTTTCAGTTTCAAATCATGTTTTAAGTATGTTCAGCAGAAAGAGCTCGGAAAGAGCTTTCCAACGGTATATTAAACTCTCAAAACTAACTTCTGGATTGAAATTTATGCCTAAATGAATAAACCTCCCCTATACCCTAAACCAAAACCCCTTTCCCACCTTTCCCTAAACTTTATTTTATTAAAGTTTTATGTTTTCTTTATGAAAACTCCCCTTTTTCCCCTTCCAATTACACAATCACAATGCAAAAGTTCCTTCACTCAAGAAAATCTTATGCAATTAAACCACTTCCCCTCCATACTCTTTTAAACTTTATAATAACGTTTCAAAGTTTGTTATTATAAAGTCCCATTTCCATAATGCGATTGAATTAAACCACTTCCCCTCCATACATTTTAAACTTTATAACAAAGTTTAAAGCTCTTATCATAATCCCCACCATTCCAAGCCACTTCCCCTCCATACCTTATAACTTTATAATAAAGTTTTAAAAGTTCTATATCATATAATCCTCGCCGATTCAATTCCCTTCCCTTCCCCAATCGCATCGCACCATATGTATTGTGATCCCCTATTGGCCCTTTGTAAAAACTCCGATGCGATTGCATTGAGTCCCCCTGATTTCCATACCTTCAATTGACATTCATCGATTGCACATATCCGACGAGATCCCGATCGTCGATCTGCTCATCCGATCGAACGGCCCAAACTTCATCGCTCCGTCCCGATCGGCGCTTTCAATCATTCCCCTCTGATTGACTCCCTCCGATTACACTGCCACTATCGATCTACCTAACGATCCGACGGCCCACAACCCGTCGCTCCATCGACATCGGCATTTTCCATACGTGCTTTGCCTCCACTCCCTCTCTCGATTCCGATGGATCTACGGGTCCCACCACATTATCTTCCTCACTTTCATAATTAAAAGGCCATTTTCCTTTGTAAATCTTACATTGTGTTTTATTTCATTTTATAAAAAGGAACTTCCTTCCCCATTGCCTCTCCCCAATCACATCGGCGAAGTTTTATTGTGTAATACGCCCGCCCCAATCCCCCGATTCCGATTGCGATTGCGCTATACCCCGGTCCCACCTTGATCCCTTCCCCTTTTCAAGTGAAATTTGGTCCTTTCCCTTTGTAAAAAGTGGAAAACCATTTTCGTATGTTTTAAAAGGATTTCTCCACTATTTTATCATGTTGTCCCATCAAACCTTTCCAATCGCATCGGAGTTTTTCTTTTACCCTGTTCTAATATGCATATTCCTTGCTCCTTTCCTCCAATTGCGATTACACCATCGCAACACGTATTTTCAAAGCTCTACTGTATGTTGCATTCCCTCCCTCCCGTCCGATTTTGATTGCGATGCGGACCCCACCTCCTTTCCCTTTGTTCCTTCCATTTAAAAATGGGTTTTTCCCTTCATTAAAGGCATCATTTCATTTTTATAATTTCAAAGGAAATTTTCTTCAAAGTCAGTTTTCTTCAAATAATAAAAACAGTGAGAGACAGTCAAAGGCCAAGACCTAAATATGAAACAGTGAGACATCTTCGGCAACAATTTAAAAGGGATTTATGCCACAGGTTTCTTCTTCTCATTTGTTGGATGTATCAGCGGATCTCAAGATGGTCAAAATGTCTTACTGTTCCTTCTTTTCAGGGGTAGTCTGTTGGTTTCTTTCCCATACTCGGATTTCAGTTCTTGAGTAGGAAAACAACTCCTCTTTCTATGGATCTATTTTCCCACATTTCAGTCTATTTAATGTAATTTTGAATCATTTTTAAAGCAGTCTGTAAATCAGTAAGTAGGGTAATAGTGTGGAAATCAAGGAGAACGCCCTGCGCTCCATTGTAACAGTTTTGGACAGGGAATTAATAAAGAGATGCAGCTTTGATTTATGGGATCCATGTGGTATGAAATTTAGCATTTGTTCTCTCCTTTGTGTTCATATGTAAATTGTTATGTGTACCATCCATTCATAAACATCTCTGTTTGAATGCTTTCAAGATAGAAAGGTAGAATCCATTTTTTATGCTCTGCCTTGGGAAATCATTCAATATTCTGTGTTTTCTTCTGTTTGAAAAGGATCCATCTCTTATGCCCTTTTCAACTCCTCACTAGTCTTTCCATTCCATCCTTATTTAAACTTTATTGCTAAAATTTCTTGCCTACCTTGCCCCATGACATAACCTGTATCCATGATTTAATTCCCCGATTCAAACTATCCCATTTGTCCCACACATACCTGAAAAATTCATTCATTTCATTAAAACATTTTCCCATTATTATACCTAGCCTAAAATCAGTTTATAATTATACTTTGTTGAATATCCTTTCATGGAGATATCCCTCTCCTGACCTTGTAAGGCTAGCTACAAGGCGGATCGTGGTTTAGATGTTTCCCTAATTTGCCTTTCTTCAGCCTGGGTTCAGATAAGGTGATAACAGTATCGAAAGCCTTTCTAAAGTCCACAAAGCAACAAAAGAGATTCGATTTATCATTGCGGCATTCCTCCACAATGATCCTAAGTGTAATGAGGTGATCCGTTGTTGAGTGTTGCCTTCTAAAACCCGCTTGGCCTTTAGCCCACTTACCTTCACTTTCAAGCCAAATTCTCAACTTCTTCTCCAAAATAATACCATATAACTTGGCCAAGAGAGGGTTGATTATAATTGTCCTATAATTAGAGGGGTTATTCGTATCCCCACTTTTAAAAATAGAGATAATGAGGCTCTGAGTCCAAGGTTTAGGGAACCCTTGCTTGACTGCTTGGTTAAAAAGCTTGTGGATGTGGGGGATGAGGATAGGACCTCCAATTTTTTGAGATCTCTGCCTGGTAACCTTCAATGTCTTTAGCTTTCCAATTTTCCAGGCATTTAACCCCAAAATCAATGTCTTCTAATGAGAAAACTTCTTTCGTTGTGATCAGGGTTTCAAATTTATCCCTGGCATTTGGAGATTCATAAAGCTTTTTAAGGTAGGAATTCCAATCATGTAAAGAAATTTTATTATTATCTTTAGTTTTCCTAGTTCGAATCTGGCTCCAAAATTTCTTAGGAGCCACCTTAGAGAGGTGTAAGAGATTCTCTTGTCTTTTACGAATATACTGCCTTTTTTTCCTTTTAGTTAGGGCTTTGTAGGTTTTTATCTTGTCAATTTTGAGAGATTCATCAACAGCTTCCTGAATTGCTCTCCTCGCACTTTTACAATCTTTGTCATACCATGGGTTGGTTTTGCTACTTATTTTATTACTTGAGGCTTCAATTGAGAACTTCTTAATAGAATATGAGAGGGTTGTAGTAAAATTATGATAGAGGTCATCTATGTTGTCTATACTAGATAAAGGAAGCAAATTATTTTTTAATTCATTTAGAAAGAGATCGTTTTTATTTCTATCAAAGATTAAGTTCTTTTGACTATAAGGATTATCTTCAATGGGATCTCTACGCATGAAAAAATTGAAAGTTATGAGTAAAGGTCTATGATCAAAGCCAGGCTCGTGGTCGTCTAAGATGTCAAAATTTAGTATTTCGTTGTATAAAGGGAGATCGGAAATAACATAATCTACCATGCTGCTGCCAAGCCCATGGATGCAGGTCATCTGGCTAGAATTTCTTTAAAATGTTGCAAATTATGATATCCTGAGCACTATAGAGCTTGACTAGCTCCGACCCAAACAAATTATCCCCGAATTCTTCAGAGCTCCTTTTGTACTGTCTAGCCAGAGTAAGGTCTTCATCTAACCAAAGAGGATTGGGGTTGGAATGATTGCTTAGAAGAATAGCTTGGTTGCTTGAAGTTCGAGCATTAAAGTCACCCATTAAAAGGATATTACCTTCATTCCTTAGGCTAGAAATATCATTCTCTAAACCATTGTAAGGAATATTTTTGTCTAGATTCTTTTTCTTATAGAAGTTAGAATTGATGGGGGGGAATAACAGATTGCTAAGTAGGTCTTTTTATCATTAATGTCAGTAATCTCAATCCAACTATATTGGTTGTAAGGGTCATTTTTATAAATCCTAGCATGGGGGGAGATGTTCTTCTTAATGTATCAAGCTATGCCCCCAATGCCTCTACGGGAGGATCGCTTGTTCCAGGTAGACCATAGTACAAAGCCATCTATGTTAGGGACCTTAGATTCTTCGTGCTCCCAAGTTTCAACAAGAAATATAATATCAACATCATTTGAGATCCAAATTAGCTTGGGGCCTTCGTTCCATGGAAAGCCCTGACAGTTCCAAGAAAGAATTCGGAGCATGTAGAATTGTTATTTATTACTATATTTTTGGCTTCTATCTCAAATAACGGCTTTTCTATTTTTTATTATTGCCCATTTTCCTTCCTTCCTAGCTTCTTTTACCTTTTGAACCTCCTTTCTTAATTCTACTTGATCTTCTGGAATGACATCTTCATTTATAAATATTCCTGTTCCTTTTAGACTTGAGATTTTACTAAGTATGTCATACTTATGGTCAGTAGAGCTCACCTTTATTCGAATCAGCCTTCCTTTATTCTCAGTTAATTTCCCTTACCTTGTTGCTTCTGTGAGACATGTGGTTTCAATTTGTAATCTATTATGTAATTATGTTTGGGCTATGGCTAAAGTATCCTCGTCTACCTCCTCTCTCAAACCAAATATTATAAGGTTCAAGGCCCTTTTGATACACTCATGGTCTAATTCGATCAATTTTTTCATTTCATATTTAATTGGTTTGATATCTAATTTACCTGCCCCACTATTTAGGGTGAGACTGTTGTTAACTTTTTCTTCTAGTTCTTTAATTATGTCCTTCATTTTAAGACTCTCTATATTATCAACATCTCCTTGCTAGGATGTTTGGTTTGTATCTTGGTTTTGTTTTTCTATGACCTGCAACCTAGTCTCCATTGCCTCCATTTTATTATCCAATAGTTCCATTTTATTTTATATTTGTTTTTGGATCTTGTCTTCAAGAGATGTGAATTTGTTTTCCGGCATGGCTTCTAACTGGGTTTGTAGCTTTGCTTCTCTTTCTTCTCTATGTTTCTCTAAAGACTCTATATACTCATAAAGGCTCTGTAGAGTAACTATGCTAGGTCTACCTTTGGTAAGCTTTGGTAGCTGTGGTGAATTATTCATACTTGAGAATATATGAGCAGATATGTATTAGAAAAAGATAAGGAATGTGTGCACCTGAATATCAGCAAACCAGACAACGGACCTCAAGTGTCCTGGTCCGAAAATTTATCGAGAAAAAAATCACCGCAGACCCAAGTATTAATCGATAAAATTCACCGCAGAACCAAGTATTAATGGAGAAAATTCACCGCAAAATTTTCACCGCAGACCTAAGTATTAATCGAGAAAATTTTCACCACAGAATATATATATTAAAAAATATTTTATACTTTAATTTTATTAAAAAAATCACAAATAATTTATAACTTTTTAAAGTGAGTAGAGAAATTTGTCAGATCATTTACCCATTAATACCCTTTAAATTGATTGGAAAACTTCTCAAATTCCCCATCTGCATTAGCTGTATATAAGAATATATAATTAAATAAAAATAAATAAATAAAGCTACCTAAGAAGGAATTATGGAGGGATAAAATTTTAATAAATAAATAAATTAAATAAATCAATAAATAAATAAGCAAATAAAATAAAGTAAAATAAAATTAATTAATTAATTAGATAAAAATAAAAATAAACCAATAAATTAATTAAATATATAACTAAATAAAACATAAAAAATTATAAAAAATAAAAACTATAAAAATAAAATATATATATATATATATATGTTTTAAACAAAAAATTATCTAGTGGGGGCCAAGGTCCAACTCTTACTTAATTTCCAACCATCGTCATCGTTGAGATTCTTAGCTTGTTGTTCAAGATAGCCTCCCTTAATTTTCTTTTACTATTTTTAATCTATTTTAAAAGTGTGATTTTTTTAATAGGTTTTTAATTTAAATGTAAGGTTTTTTAATAAAAAAATTATGTTTTTTCTTACAAATTATTCAAAATTGTTCTATTTTTTTGTATATTTTTGTTAATCTTCTATTTTTTTAAATTATTTGTGTTTTAAAATATGTTTTGTATTATAATAAATCTTTCGGGAAATGACATAAGAAATTATAGAACCGACGCATTTCCTACTGAATGTAGTTCATCATCAGGATAATGAAGACTAGTTGATCAGACTATCCACATATATAATGTAGAGAAAAGCAAATTTCAAAACCTATCATAAATGGTAAAATAGATGTTAAAAAAAACAACGGTCAAAATGAAAACAACCATTAAATAAATGAACGAAAACTAAATAAACGACATCATAAAATAATATAAAATTAATAAAGACTAAGTAAAAAAAACAAATAAATAAATAAAATATAAAATAAAATAAAATAAATAAATAGATAAATAAAAATAAAAATAAAGAAATAAACGTATAAATAAAAAATAATACTGCATAAAAAAGGAAATTACCAAATTTAGCCTAAAACCTGGTCAACAATATTATTTAAAATATATAATTATAAACTAACAAAACGGTCAAAATGAAAACACTGACTAAATGAATAAACAAAACACCATTATACTAGCAGTTGTCCCTAAAGGTGCAAAGATACACCGAAGGTAGTTCATCTCGTCAAGTTTTGGGAAGATTTGTCTTTCATTGTTGTGCTTGAAGTAGCAATTTTGTCTTGTGGTTATGCATACAACATCCTGAATGAATTATCACCAAAATATGTCAATTGGGCGCGTCCCAAATTTAAGGATAAGAACACAAGAGAATAGCTCAAAGGAATATTAGTTCCAATTGCAGGGACATATAGTCATACCTGTAAAGTACAAAATCAAGGGTTAGATTGGAGCACTAACCTTGAAATAAGACTTAAATGAAATATCAGCTCAATAACGGAAAAACATAATACCTGAGGAAGTCTTAGATTCACGTTATTATCGGCATCCTAAGAACAGGTGAGAAATTAATAATCGTATGGAAGGAGAAAAATTCCAAAGACAAATTAATATATAAAAAAATAACCATTGTGTCGAAGTAATACAGAATTATATCCATTACAAACAAAAACGTTGGTTGTCTCAGTACAATTAATCGAAGTAACATTTAGGTTATTCAATTATACAGGAATTTCGAATGTTCAGATATATATAGACACCAATTATTATGAAAACGAGACACGGTCTCTGTAACTCCTAACCACATAAAATTATAATGTAACAAGAGGGTGAAGTATTTCACAGAGTATTCGGAATGTAAACCCAAATTCGAGACCTCAGTAATTAAAAATTGAGATGTCGAAGGGTAGCTAGGAAGTTTGAGTTTCAATACTCTTACCCGGATAAAAGCCATCTTTTCGCAAAACGACCAAACAGTCCATTTGCGTTTTGAAAAGACAAATGCAGGTTGTCCATAGCCTTATCTGCGTTTTGGGAAAAAACACTATTAGAGATGTAAATTACGAGAAGACCGAACGGACTGTAAGAAACAATTCTGGAATACATTGAGAAACTATCAAATAGGAAGAACAGGAAATTTGGGGTAACCACATACAAGAAATTGTCTGCAAACAATTTAGATAAAATTATATAAATAGAATAAACCCCAGCATTCTGAATATCGAGAATAATTACTCGAATAAATTGATAATGGACGTTTCCAGAATTATCAACCCAGTGAAAATAAGACAAATATAGGGTTCCCGTGAGGTAGGATTTACCTCTGATACTAAACGCAGGGAATTATCATATGATAAATCTCTAGTATCCAAATATATAAAGATAAGTCGAAAATGAAAAAACGATGAACATTGAAATGTGGAACGACCAAATGAAAACGAGAATGACAGTAGATGGCACTGCTAATGCAGTAAATAAATTCTTCAAAGATAAACCAGACTTTGTGGTTTCTTCATTTCACCATAATAGGACGAAAATCCAAGAAGTCACATCCAGTTAATTAACTCAAACTTCATGCTAATGGAATGAGAAGAGATTCCAGAACGAAAATTACATTACCTGGAAAATTTTAGGAAGGCATTCTCGGCGTGAACATCTAAACTTCATTGTCGGGTAACATCACTGTGCTATTAGCCATAAACCAAACGAAATAGCAGAATAAATTTTGAACAGTGGTCAAAGAAAGAGAGTTAAGAGTGGATGCATTCTCAACAAGAAAAAGGTGTCGTTATAGAAAAATAATAATAATAATCCTTCGCTTCCAGAGATGGAAGTGGAGGCTTCCTGTTGCTCATTTGAACAGGGCTTCCACACAATTCCGGCCATAAGAGCTTAACCCAGATTCTCTAAGATTTGTAGCTTTTTAAATTATTAAAGAAAACAATCAAATTAAAAAATTTCTAAACAATATATATATAAAACAAATTCAAGATTCTCTTTTTTAATTCTCTAAGCTTTTTAGCTTTTTAAATTATTAAAGAAAACAATCAAATTAAAAAATTTCTATACTCAAAATTAATTTCCATTTCGTATGCTACAATTTCCATTTCACGTACTAGTTTCCAATTAGTTTCAAGCTGGCTTGTAATTAGTTTCCATTTCTATTAATACATGATTCCAGTTATCGTTGATGCATGGCCAAAAATTCTACACAGATCCAACGGTGGACAATGTGACAGTTGTTTACTTGAATCAATGGCAAAAAATAAAAAGGTCGACTATGGTGAGCGGTGGAATGATTCAAAAGTAAACACCTTCGGTGTAAAAATAATATAAGATAATAAAAATAATAAAGACTAAGTCGAAAAAAGAAAACAATAAATAGATAAATAAATTAATTAAAATATATATATATATATATATATATATATATATATATATATGATGATGATGATGATGACTGTTAACGTCCATTGAGACCAATCTTTGGTCTATCAGACCTAAAGAAACGAATTATTTAGTTTGATTTAAGATTTTATTCCTATGCTCAAAAAGCTTGGAGAGAAGCCTCCCGAGCTCACTATAATTTGGACATCTTAAAAGGCTAGGAAGGTCAGTATTGCAACAAAGATTCTGAAATTGAGATCTAATGTGGTTGTACACGAGGCACTCTAAGAGGAAGTGATTTTCATCCTCAATGTTCATATTCTCACAGAGATGGTAGATCCTTTCCATCCATGGAGTTTTAGGAATTGTCCAACGAATAGTTTCACTATGGAGCTCATAAGAGTTCGTTCTAATCTTGGCTATATTAATTTTCTTCTTTGAGCTAGTTAAAACAGAGAGATACTTTTGATCTTCCAAGGTGGGGTTGATGACCTCCTTATAATATCTTAATTTTCTTTTAGTTGCCAAATCTTTCTCACACCACATTTTTTCTTTGAACTTAGAAGTAACAATTTTTTTAATGTTATTAATGTTTTGCAAAGCAACATTATCGTCGATCTCCCAATGGTTTAACCAGGCCCTGGTGTCTTTATACCAACCTCGTTTGAGCCTTAGGTGGTTTTGGCTGGAATTTAAAGCTAGCTTAGGAAGTCTATGGTCTCATATGCTATTGAGATTGTGCTTGTACAACAGAAGCCTATTCATAGCTAGGTTCTCGATAGGGGAAAGACCCACTTCTATAAGGAGAATAGGATAGGGTTTATTGCTTTTAATTTTGAGGTTATATGTTATAAAACGCTTCTGGATTTGCTCAATAAATCTCCAGGATTCTCTAGAGATGTTGCAACCCCAAACCTCACATCCATATAAGATAAAAAGAGTGACTAAGTTTCAAAGAGGAACTTCTTTCTATCCCACATTACGAGGTTTTCCATTTTACAATTATTTTCAAGACCAAAATAAGCTTTCCTGATCATGAGATCATGTCCAAGCTAAGAAAATGCTTGAAAATGGAAGTGCTCAGAAATGGTTGCAATCTGAACGACCGGAAAGGTCTTGTCGCTGTGATTCTAGTGCCGCAAATGGTTCTCAAAACTGAGGTCGTATGTGAAAGCTATTAAGGTTTGAAAACGTCCAATAAACTCCAAAAATTGACTTGACTCAATTTGACCTTATGGAAAAATTTTGTACAAAAATATATTTTGCAAAATTATTTTTATATTAAATTTGGAGGGCCTATCAGAGGGCGCCACGTGGCCTGCCCGAAGGCTGCCACATGGCCCCAGGCCAGAATCAAAGTGGCATATTAAAATTTTATGGAGTCCACGGGTGTCTAACCCTAGACCTCCCTCCGCGTGCAAGAGCGCCCAACCAGTCGGGCTACAGGTGATACTTAATAGGTATAGCGGACGGGTTTTATTTAAGGTTTGTAACGGTTATGGTTGGCGGAAAAAGGGGTCAGCCCCCATACGACATGTTACCATATGCCCACACCTCGGTGTCCAAGAGCTAACTGCCTAGTGGTTACGGCGGCGGTTACGTATGTGACCACTCAAAAGACATTTAATGTCGGGGTTTTTAAACCTTATCCGCCCACCAAACGTCAGTGCTAAAAGCGCATGTGAATGCGGCCAACTTGACATTTAATGTCATCTCTGACATTTAATGGTTTCTGCTGGATTTGAAGCAAGTCCGAAAATTTCGGGCGGACCGCCATTTTGGTCGGGCTAACTAGAGTTCCTCCAGCTTTGGAGGAGGATTTTGGGGGACACTAGGCAAAAAAAAAAAAATTCCATAACTTTCTCAATTTTAAACCAAACAAGAGGAAATTTTAGTCAATTTTGGGTTTCTAGATCATTATGAGTTGTTTGGAACATGTTCAAGTCGAACAGAGGTGATCTACAATAGCTTTTTCTTCGGGGAAGATGAAGGAGCCATTAGGGTCATCATGGAGAAGGAATTGTATTGGGTTATTTTTCACTGTTTAAGGTGAAACAAAAGCCATTTATAGCTATTTTCTATCTTCTGAAGCTGAATTTGTAGTTTTTTTTTGCCTATTGAGGCATATTTGTACCTGTGTAACCATTTTTATCAAATTAATAGAGAAAGGACATGCCATTAGGGAGCCTTGGACTGGCAGATGTAGCCCAGGAGGGGTGACCTGCCTCAACAATTTGTTGTGTTATGTGATGGTGAATTTTACTTGCTGTGTATTTCTGCTGTGATATTTTACAACAGTAAATTTACTTAACTAATCCTCACACATAAAACTTAGAAACATAACCAAAACTACTTTGTTTAACCTGCAACTCATGGAGAACACTTTGCACACTTTATTATATCAAAATGGATACTTTGCATAGCATTAAAAATATTTCCATTCAGATCAAGTTGGTATCAGAGCCAGGTTTTGAACATTAAGAGCTAGAGTTTTACTCTGCATTTGTTCCTGTGCAAAGATATAGTTGACTGTTTGCAAGGTTTTGATGCTTACTAGGCTTAAGCTCAAGAGAAGAGAAGGACAATTGGTTAGAGCTCAAAGTAATCCTCAACCAAGGAGGGCTAGAGTGCCATTATCTCCACCTTCTATTTCACCTCCAAGAGAAGCTGAAGAGGCCATAAGCATGTCTTCAAGAGAAGGAGAAGTTCCTGAAGACATTGATCCCAAAGAAGAATAATGGGTGTTCCGAAAGGCATTCCTAGACATGACTAAGATGGTGAGGATACTCTACCAAGAAAGGAATGAAAGGCTTGAAGGAGAAGGGTCTAAACACCACAAGGAAGGAGATGGATCTTCAGGAGGAAAGAAAAGTGATGACAAGTCAAAGAAAGGACATGGAGGAAATGGTGATCCACCATCCCCGCCTTCATCCTCTTCCTCTACATCATCATCCTCAACTTCAGTGAACCAAGCTCACAAGTCCAAGAACATTGGCAAAATTTCATTTTTAAAGCTTGATGTTAAGTTTGAGTTGCCTATGTTTAATGGTGAAGTCAATGCAAAAAAACTTAACAATTGGATAAGGCAGTTGGAGGTTTACTTGAGGATACAGAACCTTCATGATGACGACATCAAGATTCAGTTAGCCTCTTTGAGAATGGATGGAGTAGCATTGGTATGGTGGAAAGCCAAAACCAAGGATGAGATTAAAAAACATGGTAAGATCACTTTATCATGGGCTGAATTTATTACTGCAATTAAAAAGCAATTTTATCCATTAGCTCATTTACAAAAGGCTATCATGAATTGGAAAAACTTCAGACAACTTAAGGGACAAAATGTACAAGACTATACCCAAGAGTTTAGGAGAAGAGCACTCTTATTAGGGGTAGACTTACAAAGTCAAGACACTTTGCTGAAATATATAGGTGGTTTTCATAGCTACCTTAGACATACTATCCTTATGTTCAATCCTACTAGTCTAGACGAGGTTTTTGTACAAGCCACGCATTTAGAGGCTAGAGGGAAACATACTTTTGATGAGGGTAGAAACAAGTCTTTTAAAAGGAAAAAAAAAAGATAAAACCTCAAATGGAAAAGGAAAAAATAATGCATTTGTCAAAAAAGAGGGTGAGAAAGTGATATGTAAACATTGTTCAAGAGAAGGCCATGAAGAGAAAAACTGTTGGAAACTTCATCCTAAAAAAAGAACTCAGTTTAACAAAAATAAAGAGAAGAAGAAAACTGCAGCTACTACAACTACACAACAAGACTTAGGTGATGATTCAGGTGACGAAACCAAAATTACAGCCATGGGTTTAAAGAATATGAAGGGTAAAGAAACTGAAACTAAGCCAAGTACTAGTACTTCAAACTATCATGTACAAGCTCCAAATGAAGAAGAAAGAATTGAATTGTTCCATGTGAGGGTTATCTCAAAACATACAAAAATTGACACATTGTTTGACCGTGGTTCACAAGAGAACGTCATCTCAGAAGACTTAGTCAAGCAGATAAAACTTGAGACCATTCCATATCCAAGACAATATCCACTTGGTTGGATTTGCAAGGATGAAAACTTACATGTTTCAAAGAAGTGCATATTGCGCTTTGCAATTACTGCACATTTCATTGACACGGTTGAACTTGATGTAGTTTCGCTTGATATATCAGGAATTGCTTTGGGAAGTCCTTACTTATATGACAGGAAAGCGATATTCCATCGCCATGAGAAAAAGTATCATCTATTTAAATATGGCAAGGATTTTATTATTAGAGCACATCGCAAAAAGACAAATATCGCGATGGTAAATGTTGCATAGGTAAAAAGGCTAGTGAATTATAGTAAGAGTTTTGTACTTCTTATGGTTAAGCCTAAGGTTGATGTGAATCATGAGTCATTTGAAAATTGTGATTCCAAGTTAAAATCAGATTTATATGATGTAGTTTATGCACATCATGAGATGTTTCAGGAGCCGACAGGTTTGCCTCCTAAAAGTGAGATTCAACATGAAATATAGTGGCAACAAGATTGTCCTCTTCCTAACATAGGCATGTAGTGCATGTCTATCATGGAGAATGTTGAAATAAAGAGGCAAATTAAGGACTTGTCAGACAAAGGTTTCATAAGACCAAGCACTTCGCCATGTGGGTCACCAATAGTGTTGATTCCAAAGAAATATGGAACTTGGTGTATGTGTGTGGACTTCAGGGCATTGAACAAGATAATGGTAAAGAATCGTTACCCACTCCCAAGGATAGATGATTTGTTAGATCAGCTGAAAGATGCTAAATTTTTCACTAAGTTATACTTATGTAGTGGTTATCATCAAGTTAGAATTGTAGAAAGTGACATTTGGAAGACTGCATTCAAAACCAAACAAGGACTCTTTGAGTGGCTTGTTATGTCGTTTGGTTTATGCAATGCACCTGCAACTTTCATGTGGGTAATGGATGTTGTCTGACGTCCTTTTATTGATGATTTGGCTATTGTCTACTTAGATGACATCTTAATTTTCAACAATACTAGAGAAGAGCATGCCATGCATGTTAAGAAAGTACTTGATATTTTGAAGAAAAAGCAGTTATTTCTTAAAATTTCAAAGTGTGAATTTGGAAAGACTTCTTTGGTTTATTTGGGACACATAGTAGGAGGAGGTGCTTTGAGAATTGATCCTTCTAAGGTAGAAGCCATTTTGAATTGGCCTACTCTCAAATCCATTACAGAGGTAAGAAGTTTTTTGGGTGCAGCTCAGTATTTGAGGAAGTTTATTTCTAACTTCTCTGCCATAGCAGCTCCTATGCATGCAGTGACAAGTGTGAAGCGTGCTTTCCAATGGTGAGGAAAACAACAGAAATCTTTCGAATCTTTGAAAGAGAAGATAAGTTCAGCTCCAGTCCTTAAATTACCAAACTTGAGACAACCATTCGAGATTCAGACCGATGCTAGTGATTACGCCATGGGTGCAGTTCTCTTACAACATGGTAAGCCTATCGCATTTCATTCTGAGACATTTAATGGTGTTGTTGTGAATTATCCTACATATAATAAGGAGTTGTATGTGTTGGTATAAAGCGTAAAAAAGTGGAAACACTATTTGATGGGAAAAGAGACAGTTGTTCACACCGACCATCAGCCTTTACAGTACTTGCAGTCGCAAAGCAAATTGCAGTAGTCACGACATTTCAGATGGATGGGTTTCCTACAACAATTTCACTTGGTAATAAGGTACAAGAAAGGTATTTTCAATAAAGTTGCTGATATGCTTTCAAGGCCTATTATTAGTGCTACTACTTTAATTGAGAATAATTCTATTGTACATGGGAGTTACATAGAACGGTATGCATCAGATGTTGATTTTAAGGATGTGTATGCTAACTTGAGTGACGGGAATCATGTTGAGGAGAATGATTATCACTTACATAATAATTTGTTGTTTCATATGGGAAAGTTATACATCTTGAGGAAAGCTAAGTGTGTGTGAGAAAGCATTCTTCTCTTCTTATGTAGACGTTTTAGGTAAACAAAACGATGCTCACATTTACGGAAGGTATTGGCCTGTGGTGGATAGTGTTTCACGTTACATTGAGATTATTTCACTTCTTTTCCACAACAGCCTATGTGGAAAATGCGTTTATATATGCATTATGGGTACCTTCTAGACAGCAGGAAAGTGTTACTGTATGGATTTTGGTCATAACATATTAGAAAGCGACATGATTGTCTATACTAAATACGATAAAATTCAACAAGATGTATTCTTATGCCATGTAAGAAATCTATAACTGCTAAACAAACTGCTGATTTATATTTTCAACATGTATGGGTTCATTATGGCTTGCCTACTTCTATTGTTAGTGACAGGGATTCCAAATTTGTTGGGAATTTTTGGTCCAATTTATGGAAGATGATGGACACCAAATTGAAGAATAGTACTGATTTCCATCCGCAAACAGATGGCCAAACAGAGGTAGTGAACAGAACCATTGTACATTTTTTGAGAGGTTATTGAAGCAAGCATCCCAAGCTTTGGGATGAGCACTTGCATTATATTCAGCATGCTTACAACCGAGCCAAGCACTCTTCTACAAATACTTCACCTTTTGAAGCTTGTTTTGGGTATTTTCCTAAGTCACCTTTAGATTTCATTCTTAAGAAGGATGTTTCCATTGATGGGCATAGTGACATTGACAAAGCTCGCATGTTCATTGAAAGAATTCAACTCATACATCAGCAAGTTCAAGAACAGCTTGAAAAGAGTCAAGGCAAGTACAAGGAGAGACATGAAAAACACAGAGTTGATCATAAGTTTCAAGAAGGAGATGAGTTATGGCTGCAAATTAGTAAGGAAAGAATGCAAGGAGAAGGTAAAAAGTTAAAGCCTATTCATTATGGTCCATTCAAGATTCTTAAACAAGTTGGAAATAATGCTTTTCAACTAGATTTTCCTTCATATATGAAAATGTATTCCGTTGTGAATGTGGAAAATTTACATTTGTATGAACCTCCTTTAACTGCTGATCAAGAAAATGACCAAATGTAAAACTAAGAATATCCACAGTCGTCATTTTTAGTCTACATTTCGAGTCTAAATCAAGACTCATCATCAGGACAACCTGCTAAGAAGAGAGAAGATCATGGTTAATAAATAGCGGAGAGAAGAAGAATGAAAGGGCCGACTAGATCTTAATATTTATAAATTAATTATTGTTTATTTCATTTTTTATTTTTATTTATTACATTTTTAATGCAGTGATAATTTTTTTTTTTTAATAGTTTATTTAAGTTATTTATACAAAATTAGAATTGTATGTTAATACTAAATATTTGAGGATAATGATAATATATATTATAATGGGTGAATAATAAATTATAATTATTGATTATAAGGGTCTATTCACTATTATTTTATTAAAGTAATTATATTAAAAAAAAATGATCTTTATTAATGCTAAAAAAGGGGGGAGGGCTATTAATAATTAAGTAGGTTGTTACTAAAACTAAGGGAAACTAATAGGGTATATTTTAATAAATATGTTTACGAGGGTAAGTAAAGGGCTGCCCCATATTAATGGGCAAATAAAAATTGATCCTAAATATAGAGATAACATAGAGTTTAATATTAATAGAATTAGAGGGGCTTATTTAATTAATAGTATTTGAGGGGTTTAATTTTAATAGCATTAAAGGGGTTCATATAATATGCAGCAAGGCCTAACTAGAAAGTTATATAATAAGGGAAGTAAAGAAAAAGAGGGGGGATAAGGTAGGTTAAGGAGAGTTTTTAATATTAAAAGAGGATAAGAAAGCCAGCAGGTTAGTGGGGGGAAAGGGTGATAGGAGATGATATAGGGGAGAAAGGAAAAAGGTGGATAGAAGGTAGAGGTATGGTGTGTGGGTCAGAATATATGAGATGGATACAACAGGAAAACAAGGAAGGGACAATGACAAGAGGGCAGATGGGTAAGGTGCCGACATACAGCATAGGGGAGGGTAAGTTTATTTGCGGGAAAGACTATGGATCCAATTCCTATTAATCTCTAAGCCTCCATCTCTATTAAGGTTGTGGGGGTGTTTAATGATTTCAAGGGCTTCACGTACTTTACATTTAAAATGATGCTTCTCATTGGTAATGACCACTGCATCTTCAAGGAAAATGTGGTGACGCGTCTTATTGGAGTGTTTTTCCAAAGCCGAGGTTTTGGTTCTTCCTAATCTGATGTCCACCCTATGTTCTTTAAACCTTATTTTGAAGGTCTTACCTGTTTCCCCAATATAGCAATCTCTACATGAACAATTAATTTTGTAAACCCCTTTTTGTTGGAGGTAGTCGGGGTCATCTTTGATAGATTTCATCCTTTGTCTGATGGTCATTAGAGGTTTGAAGGATGCTCTAATGTTTTTCTTAGCTAGAACTTTGGCCATCTTGTCCGTGACCCCTTGGATATAGGGGAGGTATGCTTTTGTTGTTGCGGAATAGTCAGTTGAAATTTTATTATTTCTGGATCTCGCTCTTTGAATAGCTCTGTTGATGTCTCTATTACTATATCCCAGCTTCATGAACGATCTTCTTAGATGTTCTATTTCTTCCTCAATATGAGTATCGTTTGATATTCTAAAAGCTCTTGTAAAAAGTGTCAACAAAACCCCTATCTTCTGGGCAGGGTAGTGGTGTGAATCAGCAAGTAGGTAATTGTCTGTGTGAGATTTATTCCTGAACACTTTGTGTCCAAGGGTTTCGTCTTCATTTCTCGAGAGGAGAATTTCGAGGAAAGGGATCCGATTGTTTACTTCACCTTCCATTGTGAATTTTATATCTTTGGAAATTCTATTGAGGTGGTTCAGGAAGTTCTCAAATTCTTCATCTCCATGTGGCCAATTGACATTAGTGTCATCCACGAACCTGATCCAAAATTTAGGTTTCAATGGGTAAGAGTCAAGAGATTTCTTTCAAATTTTTCCATAAATAGGTTGGCCACTATGGGTGACAACGAAGAACCCATAGCAACCCCCGATGTTTGTTCAAATATTTCACCTTGGAAGGTGAAGAAGGTGGAGTGGAGACAGATTTCAGCAAGCCTTGTAGTCTGGGGGTCTGCGACTTCTTTTACTACTTGAACAGATTCATCCAGAGGGATTTTAGTAAAGAGTTGAACAACATGAAATCTTACAATTCTATCTTCAAGATCTGGTTTAGATTTTTTAATGAAATCAACGTAATGGTTGGAGTCTTTAATGAATGAACTAGTTTTGCCGACCAGAGGGGCGAGGGTGTTGGCCACAAATTTGGCTAATTCATAAGTTGGAGCTCCAATGGTATTGACAATGGGTCTCAATGGCACACTAGTCTTATGGATCTTGGGGGCACCATAAATGCGTGGCATGATCTCACCATTCGGGTATAGGCGCTTTTTTATTTTATCATCAATATTTGACTCCTTAATAGATTTTTTGACCTTTTTTATGACCTTGGAGATGGGGTCTTCTTCAATTTTCTTATAGCTGCCACTATTGTGAAGGTGATCTCTCATTTTATTAACATATTCCTCTTTATCCATTACCATTGTAGCTCCTCCTTTGCCTGCTTTTAATATGACAGTGCTCTCATTACGTCTTAAGATTTTTAAGGCACTTAATTGCTCTTTACTTAAATTTCCCTTAGGTAGTTTGGCTCTATTCAAAATGACGGCACACTCTTGTCTCACAAGATCTTTGTCTTCTTCATTAAGAGGTTTGATGTTGTCCTCAATATCGCAAATAATTTCTTCTTTAGGAATCTGGTTGGGAGCTACCGCGAAATTGAGTCCCTTGCTCAAAACCTCCATTTCTGTATTATTTAATTCATTTGAAGAGATATTTACAACTTTTTTGTTGGTGTTGCTTATGTGAGGTATGCTATTGGGGTTTTTGTACTACATTTTTATATATGCTTTCTGCTGATATATTCCTTATAATGGAATCATGCTCCATAGAATCGCATCCTACTAACGCGGGTGGAATATATGAATCATCGTTTGATGACCCATCCTTCTTGCTGTCTTCACACACGTCATATTTCATATCGTTTACCACATGATAAATGTTACTGTCCAGACCTAATTACTGTTCCATGCTAATGCAAACCTTATTTAGCAGCTCTTGCCCTCCCGTATTCATTGAAACTCCATTGTTGTTCTGTGCAACTTCGTTTCCTTCGGTTGCTGCGGAGGGGACCAGATTTTGGACAGCGGAGGAAGTGTACCCTTGATGAGTCACGGTAACACAACCTCTCACACCATCGTTGCTCACGTAGATTGCATCTTTGGTTGTTGAGGAGGGAATCAGATTCTAGACATCGGAGGGAGCGAACCTTTGATAAGCCACGGTGGGGTTAATACAGCCTCTATCAACTTCATCGTTGCTCATGGAGACTGTATCTTCGGCTGCTATGGAGGGGACCAGATCTTGGACAACGGAGGGAGCTTTATTAACACGACTTCCATAGTTCTGCATCACCTCATTTTCAGTTTCCAGGTTAATTCTATTGCCTGTATCTTCAGTTGTTGTGGCTAGATTCTGGACAGCGAAGGAAGCGAGCCTTTGATAAGTCCTGGTGGGGTTAACACCGCTTCGTTCTACTCCATCATTGCCCACAGAGACTGTATCATCGGTTGCTGCGGAGGGGACCGGATTCTAGACAACGGAGGGAGCGTACCTTTGATAAATCACGGTGTTATTACACTGCAGATCTATGTGAGAATGCCCTTGTCTTGATTTATTTATTAATTTCTTCAGTTTCCTGTTTTGTTTATCCCATGCTCAGCTACCTTCTCTATCAGCCTTGAGTGCAGCCGCTGCATTAATGGTGAACCAAAGGTCCCTGCGGATGACAGGAGCTAGTTTTAAATGCATTACATAAGCTTTCGTAGATAGCTGATCTAACCAAAATCTTGTTCTATGAATTTCGTGACAGATAATGGATTTAATAAGATGGTCGAACGCCCTGTGGTTATGTTGGTTATGCAGTTTATGTTTGATGAGAGTGAAGGCTGGTGTTAGATTAGAATCACGGCAGTGCTTAAGGAATGAGAGATCTGCTTCTCTTCTTTGAATTTTGATCCTTGTTTTTTCGAGATTACGAATCTCAGTCCATGTATCCCCTCCATACAAGGTAACAATGCTAGATTGGAGGTTTCTGTGGTGTACTTTTTTCATATGTAAAACTCGGAATATCCACAGTCGTCATTTTTAGTCTACGTTTCGAGTCTAAATCAAGACTCATCATCAGGACAACCTGCTAAGAAGAGAGAAGATCAGGGTTAATAAATAGTGGAGAGAAGGAGAATGAAAGGAGGAGAATGAAAGGGTCGACCAAATCTTAATATTTATAAATTAATTATTGTTTATTTCATTTTTTATTTTTATTTATTTCATTTTTAATGTAGTGATATTTAATTTTTTATTTTTTATTTTTAGTTTAGTTTATTTAAGCTATTTATAGAAAATTAGAATTGTATGTTAATACTAAATATTTGAGGATAATGATAATATATATTATAATGGGTGAATAATAAATTATAATTATTGATTATAAGGGTCTATTCACTATTATTTTATTAAAGTAATTATATTAAAAAAAATCATCTTTATTAATGCTAAAAAAGGGGGGAGGGTTGTTAATAATTAAATAGGTTGTTACTAAAACTAAGGGAAACTAATAGGGTATATTTTAATAAATATATTTAAGAGGATAAGGAAAGGGCTGCCCCATATTAATGGGCAAATAAAAATTGATCCTAAATATAGAGATAACATAGAGTTTAATATTAATAGAATTAGAGGGGTTTAATTTTAATAGCATTAAAGGGGTTCATATAATATGCAACGAGGCCTAACTACAAAGTTATATAATAAGGGAAGTAACAAAAAAGAGGGGGGGGATAAGGTAGGTTAAGGAGAGTTTTTAATATTAAAAGAGGATAAGAAAGCCAACAGGTTAGTGGGGGAAAGGGTGACAGGAGATGATATAGGGGAGAAAGAAAGGTAGATAGAAGGTAAAGGTATGGCGTGCAGGTCGGAGCATATGAGATGGATAAAACAGGATAACAAGGAAGGGATAATGGCAAGAGGGCAGATGGGTAAGGTGCCGACATACAGCATAGGGGAGGGTAATTTTATTTGTGGGAAAGACTATGGATCCAATTCCTGTTAATCTCTAAGCCTCCATCTCTATTAAGGTTGTGGGGGTGTTTAATTATTTCAAGGGCTTCACGTACTTTACGTTTAAAATGATGCTTCTCATTGGTAATGACCACTGCATCTTCAAGGCAAATGTGGTGACGTGTCTTATTGGAGTGTTCTGCCAAAGCTGAGGTTTTGGTTCTTCCTAATCTGATGTCCGCCCCATGTTCTTTGAACCTTATTTTGAAGGTCCCACCTATTTCCCCAATATAGCAATATCCACATGAACAATTAATTTTGTAAACCCCTTTTTGTTGAAGTGTGTTGATCTCCGTCATCTTTCTTCTCCACCTTTCTAGACCTTTGCCATTTACATGGACCTTCTAAGTCATCAATATCATTGCAAAGAGCATTTTCAGTGGTTTTAACCATGTTTTGTGTACATTGTTTGATTGTATTTTTGCTCATTTGTACGGAATCTTGTCACTTTTCGCATTCCTTTTCTTTCCCATGCATTTTGTTAAAATTTATATTACGGTGTCTTCGGGCAGTGAGCCACATGGGCAAGTTAGAAATAGCTTTGGACATGGATAAACCCTGTTAGCTCGATCAATTCCCCCAAAGGCTGTGGTCAAAGGTGGCCAAGTGGTGGTCAACCGAAGAGTCCCACGGTGACAGAACTCTGTTTCTCATCACGTGGAGATTTGCGTGGCCGTTTCTAAATCACGGGAGACACATCAACACCTGTAAACGGCTCCATAAGCCGAATCCAACAGCCACTCTCCATAGATTTAATCCTCACGGCGGCCATAATGCTAGATCTCTGGACGTGATGGTTCACGTGTCTTCCTTCAGCGCAGACTTTAGGGAATTAGTTATATCACCCTCTGTTATAAATAATGCGTTCTCATATGCATAATAGTTAGCTTTGTAATGTAATTGCGTCGCCATTGTGCTGTGACATTATTTCTCTGTTATGACCGCATTTTAATATATGAGAAGACTCTGTTCATAAGCGTAATTCGTATTTGAAAGCTGCTCCCCGAGGTCTGTGCAGAGGGCCCCTGCACACGCTGAGGTTTTGTGTATTACTGTATAGTTTCATGCTTCATTTCTTTATGTTCATTGTGCTATAGTCATTCTTGTATATATAGATTACATCTTTCATGTTATTTACATTTCATCTCTGTCCATAATCCTTCATGCTTTACATTTTACTTCTGTCCATAATCTTTTATGTTTTATGTTGTTGTTAACTGATCAGTGTTCTTGTTTCAGATTACAATAGGCAGCCCGGGCATTTGCACATCTTTTTATAATGACTAATGACATGGAATCAATATTTTCCTTCTACTGATTTCTTTTTCTTAGTTTTTAATTCCAGCACTGTTTTGTTTATTTCAGTCTTGCACATTTGCTTCAGTAGTTGGATTAGATATTAAATTGCTCATGTCATTTTCAGTTACCTCCGAAAGCCATAGCGAGACTAATGGTGAGGGATTGAAGTATGAGTGTGTAGTTTGATATTAGTTTACTTTTATGCAAGTTAGATATTAAACTGTTCATGTCATTTTCAGTTACCTCCAAAAGCCATAGCAAGACTAATGGTGAGGGATTGAAGTATGAGTGTATAGTTTGATATTAGTTTACTTTTCTGCAAGATAGATATTAAATTGCTCATGTCATTATCAGTTACCTCCGAAAGCCATAGCAAGACTAATGGTGAGGGATTGAAGTATGAGTGTGTAATTTGATATTAGTTTATTTTTCTGCAAATTAGATATCAGATTGCTCAAGTTGTTTATGATTACCTCCGAAAACCATAGCGAGACTAATGGTGAGGGGTCAGAATATGAGTTGATGTAATTTGATTTTAGTTTTACTTTACTTGCAATATTTTCTTTGAGTAACAGTTTCTTTTGTGTTTAGACAACAGCAAGGGTAATGGTTTTCATGATCAATAGTTCACTGTTTGTTTAACTAGGATAGTAGCACATTTTCATTTCCTTTTAGGAACTAATTTTCTCATTGTTGTTTCAAAATCCTTTTGAAGTTTAAAGTTTGGTAAATCATTATAAAGGACATCATTTCCTTGAACAATCATAACCATACTTGCCTTTTAGAATTTTCATTAGGAAACCAACCAAGATAAAAAGAAAAAAAAAAACCAAAAACGACAAAAAAGTAAGAGATAGGTTATCTTGCACATATAGTGCGCCACACTTCGTCAGCTTACGAATCCCGGATTGAAAAATTAATGTAGCAATTTAGGACACACTAAATTGACCAAACATTTTGGCGCCGTTGCCGGGGAAGTGTAACTAGGTAGCCAATTTCTTAAAAAAAAAAACAATAAAAAGAAGGGAAAACTTGATAACTTCTTGAAGTATGTTCTCCTCTTGCACCTAGTGTGATCTGGAGGATCAGAAAAGAGAGTTATTGGTTCGATAATTTCTTAAGTATGCTCTCTTCTTGCACATAGTGTGACCTAGAAGATCAGAAAGAGAATTATTAGCCCAACTTAAAAAAAATAATAAAAATGACATGCATAGAGCAAGAGATTCTAGGGGAAGGTTTATAGCTAAAGCCAAGAGTTCGATTTTCACAACTCCATCTTCTCCAAGGCATAGACAAGATTCACCACCATCTACCCCTAGCCTTAAGATTTTTGGAATTCAAGGAGCAGCTGAATTAGAGGATTCTCCTATACCACCTACTAAATCTCATTTAGAAAAGGATCCTTTCTTTACTTCTACAGGAGAATATATTGTAATCAAAGAAGTAGAATCACCTGAAGAAGAAAAGGAAGAGAATCCCTCTCATCCTCCCTTGATAGAAGAACCAGAGGAATTTGAGGAATCTAAAGAAACTATCATGGCAGAGGAAATAATAGATGGATTTGGAGGTAGAGGTAGAGGTAGAGGAGGAGGAAACAATGGAGACAACAATGGTGAAGGTAATAATGGACGAAATAGGGAAGGAGACAACTTGTTTGGATTCCCTATAGTTGATGAGGAAACTCATACAACGATGAAAAACATCTCACCATCTGTCCTCCCCAATTTTTATGGATTGCGAAGTGAGGATCCTGAAACATTTCTGTTTGAGTTTGAAGTCGTGTGCCGAACCTATGACTATATGGAAGACTCTCAAAAACTAAAATTGTTTCCTTCAACATTGAAGGGAGCCGCTTTGAAATGGTTCATGGGATTAGCCACCCAATCTATTAGGACTTGGAATGACATGAAACAAACATTTTTGGATAGATACTTGGACTATTGCATGCCCACCAATCACAAGGATGAGGTATTCAAAATGGTGCAAAAAGAAGATGAAAATTTGGAGGATTTACTTGAAATATTTCAATACAACTTAAAAAGAGCAAAGATGAGCAACTTAGATGATGAAACTTTGAAAGCCCTTATATTAAAAGCCATTAGAGATGAATGGATAGATATTTTAAACATGATGGGGAAAGGAGACATTTCTCAACTTCCACTTCGTGATATAACAGAACTATGTGTCCATCTCTCAAGAGGAAAATCTAAAACAGGAAAATGGCCTAGGGATCCTTCTCTTATTAGGGCTAACAAATCTGCAACTGGATCAGTAAGTAGGGCAGAGATTGGTAATATGCTTGATGAGTTCAAAACTGATATCTTAGGGATCCTTAGTGAACAACTAGACACCCTTAAAATCCAAAACAAGCAGAAAGCAGAAACAGATGCTTTAGCCATCTTTTGTCCGAAATGTAGGAAGAAACATGCTTTAAGGGAATGTCCCTTGGATGCAAAAGTTGTAGAAACATGTATGATTTTCTCAGAGAATCATGAGACCAAGGATTGTCTTTCAATTCCTGGACTCAAAGCTGTCTTTCAAGAAGACCCAAATTTAGTAGAATCTCTCTGTTTTGTTGCAAGAATACCTTGGCAGGGACAACAAACTCAAGGGTTTAACAATCCTATGAATCTTCAAACCCCACCAAATTGGAATCCTTGGCAACAACCTTGGCCCCAACATCAAAATCCATATCAGCCATGGGTACAAGGGATGCAAAATCCTTATGGGAGATTTGCTCAATTTTATAAATATCCTCCATCTTTTCAAAATCAACAAGCTCCACAACTTCCAAACCCAAACCCACAACTTTCATTGCCATTTCCACAACAACAACCTTCTCAACAAAATCCAAATCCTCAACTCATGCTCCCATACCAACAAAAGACAAATCAACTTCCGGCTCAGCCATTGCCAAATCCTAACAATAAGAATCCTCAGAATACTTACATGGTAGAAGGACAACAATTTCCTACCTATATGATTGTTCCTCTCAACGATGTACAACTCAGATCTGGTAGAGTTTTAGAAAAACATTCTATAGATATTCAAGAGCAAGATACCTCTGAGGAGGACTCTCTTAAAGTCAATGAGGGTTCTGAGGAAGCATCTCTTCAAAATTCAAACATTCAAAAAGAAAAAGAAAAGTTAACACCCACAACTCCTATAGTTGAGAAACCTGCATCTTCATCTACACCTCCTTTTCCTGAAAGACTACAAATTGACAAGGGGGTGGAAAAACAAATCTTGTTGCCTAACTATGATTTTCTAGATGAATTGAAGAATGTTTGTATCAAGATTCCCTTGCTACAAGCCATTCGAGAGATCCCTATTCTAGCAAAAACAATAAAGGAGTTGAGTTTCAAAAGACCAGGAAGGAAACTAAAAGACACAAGAAGAATCCACCTGGTAGGAAAGATTGCAGATATTATGATGGGAAAAATTACCAAGCAGAAGTATGTAGATCCAGGAAGTCAAATTGTCAAGACACATATAAATGGGATAGAAATTCCAAACACGTTGATTGACTTAGGGGCTGCTATCAACATTATGAGTAGACAGACTATGGACCAGCTAAAACTTCCTAACCTTCTTTTTACACCTACTTTACTGCAACTTGCAGATCGATCAATTATTAAACCAGATGGTGTATTAGAAGATATTTCAGTCTCCTTAGATTCTTGAGAATATCTAGTAGATTTTATGATTTTGACTCCCAAGAGTAATCTAGGAGGGCACCCACTTATCTTAGGAAGACCTTGGCTAGCCACAGCTGATGCTTTTAGTAGTTGTAGATCTGGGGATATGTACATTTCTAATGGTAATTTGACAAATAAATTCAATTTGTATCCTCCAGCAAAAGCAATCACAGAAGTAGGAGATAATGAATGGGTTGATGATGAGGACACTATACAACCTGTCTTTACCATTTCTGAAATCAGTGAGGATAGTCAAATTATGAACACATTAGAAAATTTTGAGATATGACCCTACATTTAGGTGAATCTAACATAGAATATTTATCATCAAGACAAATGTCTCTTTACTCTATGGAAGAGTTTGGTAGTTCTACCATTGAGATTTTTCCAGAAAAAACATTGAATATCAACAAAAATTTGGAAAAGTCACAACAGGAAAAACTAACCAAAATCTTGCAAAAACATTCTATTGCATTTGCATGGGAGTATACTGACATGAAAGGTATTGATCCTAAGACTTGCATTCATCATATCTATATTGAGGAAAACAGTAGACCAATCAGACAACCTCAAAGAAGGATGAATCCAAATCTTAGGGAGATAGTGAAAGAAGAGCTCCAAAAATTACTCAATGTAAACTTCATTTATCCAATTTCAAATAGCCGATGGGTTTCTCCTTTGGTTATAGTACCTAAAAATAATGGTAAATGGAGGGTATGCATTGATTACAGGGAATTGAACAAAGCAACTTTGAAGGATCACTTTCCTTTGCCTTTTATTGATCAGGTATTAGATACATTAGCAGGTAAAAAGTACTTTTCATTTTTGGAAGGTTTTAGTGGCTATAATCAAATACAGGTAGCACCTGAAGATCAAGATAAGACCACATTTACTTGTCCATGGGGAACTTTTGCCTACCGAGTGCTTCCTTTTGGGTTATGTAATGCACCAGCAACATTCCAAAGAGCAGTACTAGGAATTTTTTTTGATCTAATCCATGATTGTGTAGAGGTTTATATGGATGATTTTACAGTTTATGGTAATTCATTTGAAGAGGCATTAGAAAATTTGGAAAAAGTCCTTATAATATGTAAAGAAACAAACCTTTCATTAAGCCATGAAAAATGCTTTATGATGTTTACTGAAGGGATTGTTTTAGGACATCATATTTCGGGAGATGGGATTAAGGTTGATAGATCAAAAGTTGAAGTCATCTCCAAGTTGCCTATTCCAAATTGTCAAAGAGATGTTAGAAGTTTTCTAGGATTTACTAGATACTATAGAAGATTTATAGAAAACTTCACTAAAATAGCATCTCCACTCTTCAAAATGCTTACAAAAGGCTGTGAATTCAAATGGGATCCTGATTGTCAATCAGCCTTTGAAACTTTGAAAACAAGAATATCTGAAGCACCTATCTTGAGAGGACCAAATTGGAAACTCCCTTTCCATATTTCTACAGATGCTTCAGATACAACTCTAGGAGTTGTGTTGGGTCAAAAGGATTTAGTCTCTTATGCCATTTACTATACCAGTAAAAATTTGACTCTCACTGAGTTGAACTATACTGTAACTGAAAAAGAGTTTTTAGCTGTTGTTCATGCAATCAATAAGTTTAGACATTATATAACAGGCTATGAAACTTTTATTCATACTGATCATTCTGCGATTAGATATCTAATGAACAAACATGTTACTAATGGCAGAGTGACAAGATGGCTCCTACTTTTGCAGGAATTCAATATTACTGTGTTGGATAGACCAGGGAAACAAAATACAGTAGCTGATTTCTTGTCTAGGATTCAGAATACTAAAGAAGATTCTCCTGTAGAGGATAAGTTTCCTGATGAATACTTGTTTGCGGTAACTATTAAGACTCCTTGGTATGCAGATATTGCTAACTATTTGGTTACAGGGAAACTGCCTTCACATTTATTTCCAAGTGAAAAACGAAAAATTATTCAGGAGAGTTCAAAATATTCATGGATTTCTAACGAATTGTTTAAAACAGGGCCAGATCTTGTGATCAGAAGATGTGTCAGGGAAGATGAGATGCATGATATCCTTAAGGCATGTCATGATGAACCATGCGGCGGACACTTTGCAGACAAAAGGACGGCCTATAAAATCCTCTCTTTAGGATATTATTGGCCTTCCCTCTTCAAAGATGCAAAACAATATGTCAAAAGGTGTGACAGCTGCCAAAGAGTAGGGAAACCTACCCTTTCAAATGAAATGTCATTGCAAACACAGGTACTCATTGAACCCTTTGAAAAATGGGCTTTAGATTTCATTGGACCTATTAATCCACCATCTAAGCAAAAGAAGTATATATTGGTTTGTACTGATTATGTTACTAAATGGGTAGAAACCAAAGCATTAGTGTCTGCTACTGAAAATTCAGTTGTTAATTTTCTTTATGAGGATATTTTTACTCGCTTTGGTGTTCCAAGAGAAATTGTGACAGATCAGGGAAGCCAATTCACATCCAACTTGGTGGAGAAATTGGTGGAAGAATACAAAATCAAGCACAGAAAATCTACTCCTTACCATCCGTAAGAAAATGGTCAAGTGGAGTCTACAAACAAAGTTCTTGAAAGTATCATCACCAAAACTGTTCATCTACATAGAAGAGATTGGGCAGAAAGGCTTCCTGAAGCCTTGTGGGCCTACAGAACTACATGGAGAAATAAAACAGGACATTCTCCCTATGAACTTGTTTATGGGAAAGAAGCCTTGCTCCCCATTGAGTTCCAAGTCAAGACCTTCAAGATAGCAGTTCAGTTGGGGATGGATTTATCAGAAGCTCAAAAGCATAGAATGGAGCAGTTGAATGAGCTAGATGAGATCAGACAAGAGGCAATTCTAAGAACTGATCTAGTTCAATATCAAAGAGCTAAATGGCATGAAAAATACATCAAAGAGAAGAAGTTTCAAGAAGGAGATTGGGCATTGTTATTTGATTCCAAGTTTAAATATTTTAAAGGAAAATTTTAGACTCATTGGCTTGGGCCATATGAGATTGACAAGATCTTTAGCAATGGAGCGGTAAGAATCAAGACCATTGATGAATTTCAAACTCCTCTTATTGTGAATGGCCACAGATTAAAAGTCTATCATAAGCCACTCTCAAAAGAGGAATTTTTCAAAATGTTTCAAGAAAATTCTGCAATCAGGCTGGTACAGAAGAATTCTTCTTCTCCACCAGCCTAGCCTTTGTTCTTTTTTGTTAAAAAAAAAAAAATTGTATAAGCCTGAAAACCAATCATTGATTGGCAATCTTATACAGAAAATGTAGAGTGAAAATCAGGGACACCTGACACCCTATATTTTCCAAAAAAAAATCTCTTTTTCATTTCACAAGTTTTGTGACCACCCACTCCATTCCATTCCACTTCATTTCACTCCATTTCATTCCATTTCACTTCATTTCATCTGTTTCATTTCATTTCACCAATAAAATTTTCTTTCATGACCATTTTCATTCAGTCAGTTATCATCCATCTATTTCCATTCACCCAAATAATAGTTGTGTCATTTTCCGCAGCTGACACCTGTTTCCGCAGCTGACAGCAGTTTCCACATCCGGAAGCAGATTCTGCAGCTACCACTCTGTTTTTCAAAAAAATGTACAGCCAGATGTTAGTTCAATAATCATGAAATCAAATGCAGGTATGAAGACATATTATGAAGACATGGGGCATTCAAGATATCAATGAGGAGCAACTAATTGAAGACCAATGAAAAATGGCAAGAATTCCAAGGTATGAGTAAAAATTTATTTCAAATGGAATTTAAGCACATTTTTACATAGTTATAAACCATAGCTCCATTATATGCAATGATTGTGTTGACAAACTCTGTAACCATTCCACGATCTCTATATGATCCTCCCACAATCCTTGCATTCATTTTCAAACGGTCCCATAATCAAGCCTCCGATCTTCACTCATACTCCGATACTCCACCTGTGATGATGAAACATGGTTGATTTGACTACGGCTTCTTTCAGCCGCATAAAATCCGTAGCCGTTTCATAAACGTGCTTACATTTACTTTGCAGCCACCTAATTTTAAATACTGCCGGATGCGTTATACTCCTCCTACTGTTCTATTGATCTCACAGCTGCATTTCCACCGTGCTCACGTAACCCTTCTCTGTTCCGCTTCACCCCATTTTGTTCTCTGTTACGCTACATTCCATATACCCATTCTTTGATATCCGCCTACAGTCACTGGTCTCCTCCATAAATCGTGCTCATTTCCGCTCATTCAGCCGTCTTACCTCCGTTGAACCCTCCTCACGCAGACAAGTTTTAAAGAGCAGAAAGAAGGATGGGTCAGTTGTTGAGAACAGAACCAGAAGGACCTAAATTCATGGAAGGATACCTGCAAGTCAGAGATTTATTGAAAAATGCAAAGTGGCTTTGGTTCATCCAAAAGTTTAGAGGCTACCATAAAGAGGTGACAAAAGCTTTTGCAAGGTCTTTCAATGGTTTGGAAGTAGAGATTGGGGACCTCAAATTTACGGTGAATGAGGCATCCATAGCATCTGCTACAGAACTCCCTCAAGAAGGTGAACGCTGGTTCAAGAACAAAAGCATTAGTGATGAAGCCTGGAGAGTGATCCTACGTAACCCAGGTATGGATGTAACTATTTTTAAAAAGGGAATTCATGTTCATGCTTTGAAAGAAGAGTGGGCCACTTTACTGTTGGTCATTCAAAAATTTATCACCTGTGAGGGCCGTTTTGGATCCATGTATATGTATCATACCCGATTGCTGATGAATTTTCTAGACAACCAGACCCTCAATCTGCCATACTTTTTATTAAATAGTTTGAAGAAGATGTCTGTGACCGTCCAGAAGCATCTAGGGGACATAGAACCACATTTGTATCACCATGGTCTTGTGAAAATTTTGATTGAAAAACAGTTAAAAGAGAAAAAGGACACATGGGAACAATTTTTGATTAGAAATTTCTTTGAAGAACCCCAAGAAATTCCTGAAGGTAGTGCATCAAGAAGGAGTAGGAGAAAGAGAACAAATGATGAAACTCAAAGCACTCCTACTACTACAATTGAAAGAACTAGTAGAGAAGAGAGACTGTCAAAAAGGAGGAAGGAAGAAACCAAGGGTAAAAAGCCAATAAAATCAAAAGAGAGAAAAAGCATTGAGGCTATGCATCAAACCCCTTCCTCAGAAGAAGATCATCAAGTGTTATCTGAGAGACTAGTTCACCTTCAGGAACAGTCATCTATGGCCAAAAAGAGAGGGAAAGGAAAACAAAAGCAAAAAGACAGTAGTCCACAACGTGTAAGAAGAAGTTCCAGGCTTAAAGGGAAGTTGAGGAAAACACAAACGAAAGGACCCCATTTTATTGATTTGGGAGAAGAAACACCTGAACAAACTCCAGCTGGCCATAGTCCATCTCATTCTCAGTCAGACATTGAACATAGTCCATCCCATTCTCAGCCAGACGTTGAACATAGTCCACCGCATTCTCAGTCAAATGTTGAAATTAGTTCTCAAGATGTTGATATGAGTCCTTTTCAGCCAGATTTTGAAGTCAATTCTCCTCCACGGCATTTTGGGGACAGCCCAATGAAAACGACACCCGAGATAGACCCAAAGCAGCAAGAAGTATATGATTATATAGAATCTTTAGAAAGAGCAGCCACGGGCCCCAGAACCTTATCCACTCAGCCTCATACAGCACAAGAAGCTCTAGTCCAATCATTGAAACAAGAAGTCTTTGAGTTGGAGGTTTTAAATAGACACATTAAAAATGAAAATGAGGCATTGAAGGAACAAAGAAAATTGGACAAGATCATTCATGAAAATACCATGCTACATCTGGGACTATGGCAGAAAAAGAACAGGAAATTGAAGAAGAAATGCCAGAAGTTAAGCAGAGCACTGATTAATATCAAATTCGGATGCTTGATGAAAAAGCCTAGGATGTTAGCAGCACCAAGGAAGAGGAGGAGAGGACTGGATATACTGGCTGAAGTGTCAAGGCATATGAATTGAAGAAGGATTATTAAAATTTTGGTTGCATGAGGACATGCAACACCTTCACAGTGGGGGTATGTTGAGTCTCAAATCTGCATCTTTCTTATACACCTTTCTAGACCATTTTCATTCACCTGGACCTTCTAAGTCATCAATATCATTGCATATTAATTGTAAAAGAGCATTTAAAATGGTTTTTAACTATGTTTTGTGTCTGCTGTTTGATTTAGATTTTTGCTCATTTAACTGCGGAATCTTGTCACTTTCCGCAGCTGCTGCAACTTTCCGCAGCCATTTTGTTAAAGTCTATATTGCAGGTGTCTTCAGGCAAATCAAGCCACATGGGCAAGTTAGAAATGACATGGACATGGATCGTGTCCTATTGGCTCAGTCGAATTCACCTAAGAAGGTTGTGGTCAAAGGTGGCCAAGTGGTGGTCAACCGAAGAGTCCCACGGTCACAGAACTCTGTTTCTCATCACGCGAAGATTTGCGTCACCGTTTCTAAATCACGGGAGACATATCAACACCTGTAAACGGCTCCATAAGCCGAATCCAACAGCCACTCTCCATAGATTTAATCCTCACGGCGGCCATAATGCTAGATCTTTGGACGTGATGGTTCACGTGTCTTCTACTAGCGCAGACTTTAGGGAATTAGTTATATCACCCTCTGTTATAAATAATGCGTTCTCATACGCATAATAGTTAGCTCTGTAATGTAATTGCATCACCACTGTGTTGTGACATTATTTCTCTGTTATGACCGCATTTTAATATATGAGAAGACTCTGTTCAAAAGCGTAATTCGTATTTGAAAGTTGTTGCCCGAGGTTTGTGCAGAGGGCCCCTGCACACGCTGAGGTTTTGTGTATTACTGTATAGTTTCATGCTTCATTTCTTTATGTTCATTGTGCCATAGTCATTCACGTGTATATAGATTACATCTTTCATGGTATTTACATTTCATCTTTGTCCATAATCTTTCATGCTTTACATTTTACTTCTGTTCATAATCTTTTATGTTTTATATTGTTGTTAACTGATCAGTGTTTTTGTTCCAGATTACAATAGGTAGCCCGGGCATTTGCACATCTTTTTATAATGACTAATGACATGGAATCAATATTGTCCTTCTGCTAATTTACTTTTCTTAGTTTTTGTTTAATTCCAGCACTGTTTTTTTTATTTCAGTCTTGCACATTTGCTTTAGTAGTTAGATTAGATATTAAATTGCTCATGTCATTTTCGGTTACCTCCGAAAGCCATAGCGAGACTAATGGTGAGGGATTGAAGTATGAGTGTATAGTTTGATATTAGTTTACTTTTCTGCAAGTTAGATATTAAATTGTTCATGTCATTTTCAGTTACCTCCGAAAGCCATAGCGAGACTAATGGTGAGGGATTGAAGTATGAGTGTATAGTTTGATATTAGTTTACTTTTCTACAAGTTAGATATTAAATTGCTCATGTCATTATCAGTTACCTCCGAAAGCCATAGCGAGACTAATGGTGAGGGATTGAAGTATGAGTGTGTAATTTGATATTAGTTTATTTTTATGCAAATTAGATATCAGATTGCTCAAGTTGTTTATGATTACCTCCGAAAGCCATAGCGAGACTAATGGTGAGGGGTCAGAATATGAGTTGATGTAATTTGATTTTAGTTTTACTTTACTTGCAATCTTTTCTTTGAGTAACAGTTTCTTTTGTGTTTATACAGCAGCAAGGGTAATGGTTTTCATGATCAATAGTTCACTGTTTGTTTAACTAGAATAGTAGCACATTTTCATTTTCTTTTAGGAACTAATTTTCTCATTGTATGTTTCAAAATCCTTTTGAAGTTTGAAGTTTGGTAAATCATTATAAAGGACATCATTGCCTTGAACAATCATAACCATACTTGCCTTTTAGAATTTCCATTAGGAAACCAACCAAGATAAAAAGAAAAAAAACCAAAAACGACAAAAAAGTAAGAGATAGGTTATCTTGCACATATAGTGTGCCACACTTCGTCAGCTTACGAATCTCGGATTGACAAATTAATGTAGAAATTTAGGACACACTAAATTTATTGAAACAAAGTGTTGGGGTCATCTTTGACAGATTTAATCCTTTGTCTAATGGTCATTAGAGTTTTGAAGGATGCTCTAATGTTTTTCTTAGCTATAACTTTGGCCATCTTGTTCGTGACCCCTTGGATATAGGGGAGGTATGCTTTTGTTGTTGCAGAATAGTCATTTGAAATTTTATTATTTCTGGATCTCGCTCTTTGAATAGCTTTGTTGATGTCTCTATTACTATATCCCAGGTTCATGAACGATCTTCTTAGATGTTCTATTTCTTCCTCAATATGAGTATTGTCTGATATTCTAAAAGCTCTTGTAAAAAGTGTCAACAAAACCCCCATCTTCTGGGCAGGGTAGTGGTGTGAATCAGCATGTAGGTAATTTTTTGTGTAAAATTTCTTCCTGAACACTTTGTGTGCAAGGGTTTCGTCTTCATTTCTCGAGAGGAGAATGTCGAGGAAAGGGATCTGATTGTTTACTTCACTTCCATTGTGAATTGTATATCTTTGGAAATGCTATTGAGGTGATTCGGGAAGTTCTTTAATTCTTTACCTCCATGTGGCCAATTGACATTAGTGTCATCCACGAACTTGATCCAAAATTTAGGTTTCAATGGGTAAGATTCAAGAGCTTTCTTTCCAAATTTTTCCATAAAGAGGTTGGCCACTATGGGTGATAACAGAGAACCCATAGCAACTCCCTATGTTTGTTCAAATATTTCACCTTGGAAGGTGAAGAAGGTGGAGCGGAGAGGGGTTATTTGTATCCCCACTTTTAAAAATAGGGATAATGAAGCTCTGAGTCCATGGTTTAGGGAACCCTTGCTTGATCGCTTGATTGAAAAGCTTGTGGAGTGGGGGATGAGGAAAAGACCTCCAATTTTTAAGATTTCTACCTGGTAACCTTCAATGTCTTTAGCTTTTCCATATCCATATACATATACTAAATAAAATTAAAAATAAAGAAATTGACTTATAAATAAAATAATACTACGTAAAAAAGAAAAAGGAATTTACCAAAAATAGACTAAAACTTGGTCCACATTAGAAATATTATTTAAAATATATAATTATAAACTCACAAAATAAGTGAACATCAAACCTATAAAACATATCAAGCATCAACATAGGGAAAACAAAAAGAGAGAAAAACACGAGAGAAAGGAACACTACTGAGAGCACAAAGATGGTATCCAACAACTGCTAACTTTCCACCCGTCATCCCTATTCAATGTACGAGGCCTTTTCTCAATCTCAACAGCTTCCTTAAATTTATGGTGAGGAAATGCTCAACCCTAGCAATGACTTTGGATTCTTCCATGAAAATGTGGTGCTTAGTCTTCTCTGCGTGCTCAACTAGAGCTGAGGACCTCGTTCTACCATGTCTGATATCAGCAGTATTCTCTTGAATCCTTTTATTAATCAACTGACCTGTTTCTCCAATGTAGTGGATCCCACATGAGCATGGGATCAAATATGTTTTGTATTTTTATTACATTTTTATAGTTTTTTTTTTCTCTCTTTTTTAAGTTAATTTTGTTTTTAGCTATTTTTTTTATGTTTCATTTGTTTTTTTTGTCAAATTCACAT
Organism: Pinus albicaulis; assembly: GCA_034641835.2. NCBI lineage: Eukaryota > Viridiplantae > Streptophyta > Pinopsida > Pinales > Pinaceae > Pinus > Pinus albicaulis. The sequence goes on from CM076581.1 coordinate 111,037,267, forward strand.
ATACTTTTATATTTGCATTTTTTTTGCCATGTTCTTATATTTGTTTTTTCTTTTTGCCATGTTTTAAAAAAAAAATTATGTTCTAATAACTTCGATAGAAGTGCGTAGCTAGTTTTAGTTAGGGAAGCATCCAAGCGTATTAATAACGATAGAAAATGACTAATGCTTGATCAATACAACTTCGGTAGAAGTGCGTAGCTAGTTCCAGTTAGGGAAACATCCAAGCATATTAATATAGATAGAAAATGGTTGATGCATGATACTCAGTCAACTAAGCATGGGTGTTATCTACTTCTTATTACTTTTTTGTGTGTTGCTTTTTGTTTTTATTTTTCTCAATAATTTTTTTTCATGTTTTTTTAATTTCTTTCTATTTTTATATATATTTGTATTTACTTATTATTTTTTTTTTGTAAGCTGAGTAGGACTGCATCTTCATCATCATGTCCAAATACATCACCCCAATCGGGGCGGGAATTGAAGCGGTGACTTCACATCAAGGAGTGCGTAAACCACCCACCCAATCATCATCTATTCAAGACCCCCTGAACTTTATTTACTTATTATTATTTTTTAAACTTTTGTGTGTGTGTGTGCTTTTTTTTAATTTTCAATGTTTTAATTTTAGTTTTCTTATATATATATATATATATATATATATATATATATTGTTTTATTTAATTTTTTCCTATAAGGTCTGGGTCGATCCTCAGCTACCAACCTCATCTCATTATGTGTCATTTTGATTGTTGATTTAAAAGTTTTTTCTACCTGCACAATATGTCAATTTCATTGTTGATATTTAATTTTCCATTTCAATGGGTTGAGTTTCCCTATATCGTGTGTCTATTTGATGGTCGCTTTTTAAGTTTTTTTTTGCAATGTGTCAAGCTAAGATTTTAAAGTCATCATATTTTTATCATTTAAAAAAGAAACTCCTCATGGAATACTCACTCTTTCATTCAAGTGTTCATTTTTAAAGTATTTTTAGTCAAAAAAATTTCCATAATGTCATGGTTGAAAAATTGACAAAATTTAAAGGTTTTCCAAAATTATACTATTCCAGCATCAACATTTTTTTTAGGTTGTTTTTCATGTTTTTTTGGAGTTTTTTGGCTAGAGTTATGTTGTGGCCAACAACAACCCCCCTTCTTATTTAGTATTAGTAATAATACTAAATAAGTGGAGACCCTTATTTTAAAAATCCAAAAAAATTAATTAGTGCTCGTTTTATTTTTCAATAAAACTTACTATCATTAACTTGACAAAATTCCTTGGAAAATATTTAAATAAACTTAAGTTTATGATAGATTAGAATAAAATCTTTGAAGAAATATCACATCCATTGCAAGTGAGTAAAATATATCTTTTGCAAGTAGAATTTTCTAAATTGCGATAGCGCGATCCAAAACTATGCATTAAAATATTTATCGCATTTCATATCTTACGCTTCAAATCATTGATGTGCGACAACAGTTATCACAAATCGCATATCGCAGAGAATATATTAACGGATATTTTTCTTATGTTATATTTTTGCGATATTGCGATTTCGCGATATTGCGATGTTACGAGTTTGCGATTTGCAATAGTTACAATTTTGCGATGATTTCGATTTGCGAAAGTTGCGATTTGCGATGTTGCGATTTTGCGATATTGCAAAGCAAATCGCAGATCGCATTATCGCAGATTTTTAAAGCTCGTTGTACGAAGAAAATCTTTCCATAAATCAATATCCGTTATGCGCTTTGATGTCAAATTAATGAATGGATTGTCAATTATTAATGAAAAGGATTTTGTTTTGATTGAAAGGTTATTTCACGTTAAAATAATATATTTCATACGCCTTCAGCATTTAAAACTATCTCGTCACCTTTCTCATATCATTATTCTCACTTAATTCGTAAAACCGCAGGCGCGAAGAACAGGAGACTATACAAAGCGATATACATAGTATTATGGGAAAGAAAGAGAAAGCTTCGAGTTCTGAAAGTAAAGAGATGGCATCCTTGTACGCAGATACTGCCTGCAACAAAGACGTTGGTATCACCACTTGGGAGAGTATGTTTAATTTGCTTGAAGAAGAAAACCCAAGAGTAATGGATGTTGCGGCTACTTCAGGCTCAATTAATTCTTCTGAAGCATCTCTTACAGAGTTGGCTTGTTCATTTTTGCACCGGATAGCACCAAGACCTAGAATTCTTCCATATACAGACATGGTAAAATGGGTGCTGGATAGCACTGATATTACGAATAGGAAGTTTAGAACTCAAGGTCAATAGCTCATCGGGTCATTTACTCCAGAATATTTGAGGCTTATGTATCATTTGCCGGAGCCTCAGGCAACTTACAACAAACAATTTATGGAGAAATTTGCCAAGGAAAATGCAAATTTGGCGGAATGCACCAAGGAATGGTCCAGAAGAGATGAACCACTGAAGAAAGATAAACACAGTATGTACAGTACTGGTTCACTCACTTCTCCATATTGTTTTGCTACTGCTATGCTATGCAGGCTTTTTGGAAAGCCTGACATTATTAAGTTTTTGCCTGAATGGATTCCCTTATTGAATGTTGTTGTTAACGCTACCATTGTGGACTGGGCTAAAATATTGTCTGATAACTTAGCCACGACTATTTTCAATTTCCGGTCTAAACGGATTGTCTCTCAGAGGATTTATCCTCCTTTTTTTCTATCTGTCTATGTTATGGATTCAATCTGCTTTGTTTCTAAGTTCCCTTTAATGGGTTGGCAATGGACAATTCAAGATCCCCTACCCATTCATGTTTATCACAAAGAATTGTGGGAATCAAAGTTCATTCCTCATTTTTACAAAATTTGCCATGGCATAATGTTGCATCTGTACAGAGTGTTGTATAATAAGGATTCTCCAAGGTTCTCCCCTGAAGCAAAAGTAGACATTCTCCCTGTTGCAAGATGGTTTGGAGAAGAATTTTTTACCTATGTTAGGGTTTTTGGAAGCTTTGCTTCTCCTCATGTTTTACCCTTGTATGTTCCGGATAAACTCATAGCTCGAGAAATTGCATATCAAACCTGTGGAGAGGGAGGTTTGACAAAAAAAATTAAAGGATAAAAAGAAGGCCATTTGGCCACAATTTCCTGTATCCTGCGGAGCATTTTCATTATATGATGTTGGTCATGCGTTTAAGGAAGTAAACAATATTACATGTTTAAAATTGTTTAAGTTTCCGAGAAGGCTATTTGATCCATATGATGTTGTCAAGGATTTCCCCATTGCAGTCAAAGTAAGAGTATTTTCTGGAGAAGAAGATCTTTTTGATGATATGTTTCAAGAAAAATGTTCATTTAATGAAATTTTGCATTTAGCTCAAACACGGTTTTCTCCAGAAGAATTTCAAGAATTTAAAATGTACAGAGAAAGAAGATTAACCACTATCCTCTTGGATAATTTGAGATTGGAACTCGCAAGGGAACCAACTCCTAGTTTCAGTCTCAGTGGCAACTCAGAAACAGAAAGGTCTAAGTCAAAGTCTGGAAAAGAAACTTCTGAATGGTCTAAAAAGTCTGATAATGATCAGGATAAAAGTGAAGGCTTAGTGAAGGATACAGCTCAATCAAAAGAGCTTTCAACACAATAGACTTCAACCACTCCATAGTTGAACCTTCCACCTCTCAATGTACAGCAACCATCCGTCAGCGCTCAGTTAGATAAAGAATGGGAAACATTTAATGATTTTATTAATGTTGAAGGATAGAACATACAAACTCCTGTATAGACAACAAAAGGTTTAATCACAGGAATAAGTGGCAATGTCACAGAAACAAAACATATACCCATTACTCCCTCTTCTGAGCTTGTACTTAAAATAGAAGAAATTCCTCCTCTGGATATTTTCTATAGTCCACAACATAAAGCGGTAGTAAGAAAGCAAAGAAAGAAAAGGAAATTAGAAAGTGTGCTCTCTACTGATGCAGAACAATTGGATATTTTATGGAAAGATCCTACTACGGATCCAACTGAAAATCTTACTAAATTATCTCAGATTACAGGAGCTTACGCCTCCGTAACCATCGACAAAGCATATGAGGTACGGCTATTATTGAATGAAAAAGAAGATCAAACACAAGTTCCGCAACAACAATTACAACAAGCCCATGTTAACAGTGAAGCACAAATACAATTTGAAAAGTTACAGGAAGAGTTTCAGCAAATGCAGATCGGATATCAGAAAAGCTTGGTTGAAAAAGAGAAACAAATACAGATTATGCAAGAGATGCATAAAGATGACCCCAAGCTTACAGAGTTTATCTCAGAGTCTATTTCCTTGAATAATCAACTACTGCAACAACAAGATATATTATGCCAAAAATTTTCACAATGGAACTCTTTTTTTCAAGAAAATGATAAAATCACTTATCATGTCGTAGAATTACGACATGATTATGATTTAACTAATGAAAGAGTTACTAACTATTTAAATTGGCAAACGTTAGAGGAAGGAAAAATAGCAGGAGCACCAGTCATCAATGACGGTCATAAAGAAATGCTCTTCAATAATTGGGATGCACAGATCAGAGAGGCAGAAAAAGGAGCAGAGGAAGCAGCTATAGCAGCAAGTAACATTACTGATTGTGTAAATTAAAATTTTCACAAAGTTAATTTGATTTCAGAAACTATTCCAGGATACCTACCATAAGCACAACAATTGCAAACAGAGTGGAAACATAAAACTGAAGAAAAGGCAAAATCAATTCAAGGATTGACAAAGTTAAATTGGGATTCTTACTGGACATATCTGGTGAAACTCCACAGTCAATGCAGTGCTCTTAATTACATCATTAATTCTGCTGAGAAGATCGTGCCAACACTTGCCAATTCGATTTTTTCTGGACAATTAAAATATGAAGTCGGCCAGCCTCCTCTTCTCAAATCAATGCTGGATTCTTGCAAATTCAAAGATCAGATTCATAAGTAGTTAGTTGTTAATTTTAGTTTTAGATTTAGTGTTAGTTTTACTTATTTTTTTCCTAGAAAAAGAACGGTAATTTAAACCGAATCCTAAATTTTTGTAATAAACTGTAATTAGATTTAGTTAGTAGTATTTAAATCCCTCTCATGCATTTAGAGAGGGGTCCTGAAATTTGTCAAAAAATTGTCCTTAGAACATGCACTTCTGCACCCTCAGAGGAGGTTTTGATGAATGAATGGAACGAGATTTATTGATATCTGTGTCTAATATCTGCTACTGATGTTGCACTTCTGTACTCTTAGTAGATTTTTGATTAAGAAGAAATAAGTCATTATTGCTTCTAGCTCATGAGTAGAACCAGTTATAAATGGTACTTTTATCTCTTAACTATTTCTGCTTCTGTGTTAAAGTGATATTTATGTTCAGTTATTTATATATTGATGCTTGAATGCTTAAGTTATCATTTGGCACTTTTGTATGGTGATAGCTATTTATTTATGCTTAATGTATGAATAGCTTATTATGCGATATGTTTTTCACAACTGTTTCATCTAAATTTTTATATGAAGTGGTTTATCTTTATTGAATTATTTTCTTATAACAATTGAATGATCTTTATTATCGGTTGTTATTGGAAATCATTTTAGATCGCATAAACAGAAAGATTATATCCCAGGTTTAGTTTAGAATTAGATATTTATGTTTAAATTAGAATACAATTTGCATATGATTAGATTAGAAATAGAATAAAAGCATTTCACTTAGGAACCTTTTTAGAAAGGAAATATCTATTCTCAACACACACACACATATTGGGAAACTGGTCCCATTATCCCCAGTCGGACCCACTACACCAAACGGAAAAGGAGCTGCTAACCAAGGTCCGGACCGAGTGGGTATCCCCCTTGTTGTAAGACCCGATTTTCGAGGCTTCAACAAGTTCTTGTTTCAAAGTTTACGTTGTTACCAAAACTAGAGAGCTCGGTCTCTGCTTGTATTCTTCCTTCGCTGGTTGTATGAGATCCTTGCTTGATATCAACATTGTGTCATAGACTATCTTACCTTATGCTTTCACTTATCCTTGCTGATTATACACACTTTTCTTGATTCTTTCTATAGAACAGTCCACCCTATACTATAAAGATACCCTTACACAGACTTATTCTTGTACTTAACTAAGTAATATTATTGCACTTTAACACAATCACTTATCTGTATTAGATATTGACCCATCCTCGCACTTATTGTTGTCCTGATTACGCACTTTAATATAGTCCCTTTTTCGCACTTGAACATAGTCTTATTTTTGCAATTACCACAGTCCTTCTTCGCACTTGAAAGCAGTATTTATTTTTCACTTCTTGCCGATATGTATGACCGTAGAGATCTCAGAATTAATCTTGCATTTCAACCTCAGACAATTATAAATCTCTATCCTTAAATGAACCGCAAACCTAACCTTTTATAATGTACACCTTTACTATTATTCAGGCCGACCTTACAAACCGATGGTAAGCCGACATGTTCACTACTTATAGGCCGACTTGAAGAGGCAATTCAACGCTAATCTTGAGCCACATTCTAAGCCATGTCTTCAAGGCTTATGTGACAAGCTCTTGATTCATACTTCTTTGACTTGACACTTCATATTCATGACTCTTAATTAATACATTTATGACAAGATGAAAAATCCCTAAAAGACATTAAGAAGAAGTATTTTGACCTATAATAAAAACCTTGCTCATGAAACCCATGAAGCAAGCATAACAAAAATACATTTTATTATCTTTTTCTTCTTCATTACATAAATACATAATTACATAGTCAATATGAAGACCGAACCTAGTTACACTTTCCAACACTCTCTCTTAACTAGGGAGGTATTCATAACAGTACATGGTCACTTTCAATCTAAAGAATCTCATAAGAAGAATCATATTGGTAATCGCATCTATATAGCATCATAACAACCAACATTTTCCTAGTGAAAGGCCTTGACTAATATCCCCATCTCTCAAAGATACAACGGACTATAATTTTGGCAAGACACATTACTTATAGACACCATAGTCATTGTCTCTCCAAGGTACATATTCCACCCGGGTGTTCACAGAGTATGACCTTCTTGGACTATTCTTCTCTTGGGTAGCCTGCCCTCAAATAATATCGGTCCTTGAATACTCTTATCTTGAATGCCCTATCTCATTCTCAAAGAGTATCAGATGCTATATGATTACCCAATCCTCCATTCTATCTTCCAGGTGAAGACCAGAATGATGTGTCTATCCAATCTCTCCTCATGGCCTTCACTAAGACTTACGGCAATTAGTCCTGGTCTAGTGCATAAAAAATGAATTTAGAGAATCATATTCGTCATTTCCTTTTAAATAATGAATTACATACTTCAAGTTTCTTCCAAGTAAGAAACTTACCACTAGGCTCCCTCTTAACCAGGGACCTGCTGCAGCAATGGTGAGACACCTAGCTGCTCATGAAGAATTCCTCCCCTCGATGTCATGGATTTCGATATTGAGGAATCTTCAACTTTTAGCTTCGTAGGGCATAGATCATATATCACTTTCATCCATGAGTCATGTCATACACCAGAAATTGATTCACAAGTCTTTCTCATCTGGTCCACCTTTATGCCATGTTTCTTTCCTTCGAACCATCTTCCAAGGATCTTATATCCTTCCACATGTTTGATAGCCCTGCATAAACTTATCCAGATAAACATATGCATAAGAACTTTTAAATCAAAATTTACCTCAATGATGATCTTTCACCATGACATATTCCTATAGGCATCGACATCCTCTATTCAATATGACACATCTCCTAAAGATATGTATTGTCAAGGGTCTTATTGTTTACCATAATTATATCAGTGTCCACATATATTCCCAGGAGATCTCCTACTCATATCTTCTTGGCTTTAGATGATAACTACCTCTTGACATGGTTTCTTTTTGTGACCTCTTCCTTTCTTTTTCCATGCAACTTCATTCCCAGGAACTTCCAGTATCCAGTTCTTTTTTTGCATAAAACCATCTCATATTCCATATGAGGACATATTTGATTTCATCTGTTAGTGGAAACACGTGCACTAGAAGAGATACTCCTTCCTTTGATCATACTTCTAAAGATTTAATTCCATCACCTGCAACCATATGACATGACTTCACAGCATCTAGTGTAAGCATATAGATATATGTACCTCACCCTTTTCCTTTTGAGTCATCCTGCAACAATTTTACTAGAATGAAGAACTTCATTCCCTTAACCTGCTTCATCAATATGTCATCATGTTCTAATCCCTAAATTCTGCAAGATATAATTCCCGATGAAACCTTTTGCTTTCCTTCTAGTCAGTGAATCAGAGAGGACTCCATTAGAAAAATTTCAACACCTATCTCCATATTGATTATTTAATGATGACCCTTGATCCAGATGACTATCTTCCATCAATGTTGTTATCAATGAGGTTACCAAGAGCTGCTTCTTCAAGTGATCCTTCCATGCTTCTATCATGATGATATTAATACACATTGCTTCCTATCATACTATTTTACAACCAACAGAAATCATTTAAAGAGAAAGATGATCTCAATCATAATAGATATCTTTCGCTTCTTCTTTCTTAGATTTCTTTGCAGCAGATTATTCCCTTTCATATGTGACATGGGCTTCTTACTTTTTCCTCTTGTTCTTTCTAGATTTGGGACAATTTATTTTATAGTATCCAAAATCATTACATCCAAAGCATCGTGCTTTGTCCAAATTTCTTCTTTTATTCTGAGGACCAAATTTACCGAATCTTCCTTTCTTCCTGCAAATTGTTGCAAAGGCTTGATTCATTTCACTTGATCCTATATCAGCTTTGGATTTCAATATTGTATATTTTATCTTACATAGATCCTGGAATGTCATTGCTTCTTCTTTCCCATCGATGCTTGAATTGAAACTTCCCCATTCTTTAGGTAGAGAATTTTGTACCATAGTGAGTATTTCTCCATCAGACATTACTTCTCCCAATCTCTGCAGTTGATCTTGTATTGCGAAAATATCCATAAGATATGGAATTATTCCTTCCTTTCTTGACATCCTCAATTTGTATAAATTTTTTCTCGGGGGTATTGTTTCCCCGCGAAACATTTCGAGAATAGCTCCATCATTTTATCATATATTTATTTTGAGGATTCTAGATTTGATACATAGGGAATGAGAGAGTCCTTTAATGGATTCTATAAGAATCCTTCGAGCTCTTATGTCTCCCTTCATGTATTTGATATATTCTTGAATTTCTTATTTTGAAGGTTGAATTGTAGATCCTTTGATGTAGCCCATAACTTCATTTTCAATTAGATTCGAATTTGTCCTCTTCTTCCATGCACTAAAGTTTGATGACCCAACCGATTTGTTTCTCTCTTTGCAATAAGTCATTTTGATAGATTTAGATGAGTTCATAGATACTTACTTGAGTAGAGTGACTTCCTCCTTCTAGCAGCTTCCTTAATGATGATGAGGATGAAGTTAGGAACTCCCTCTTAGATTTAATTCTCCAATGTAGATGTTGAATTCTTAATGATAGAGGATGTATTCAGAATGATGATGATGCCTTCAAAGGTGTTGGATATTAAAGAATGGAGCTTGATGATGTGTCTTCCAACAATTTCTTCAATGTCATAAAACTTTGATGGAAAATAATATCTACTTGACAAGTGGATCCTTTGAATGATATTGAAGAATCATCCTTGCAATCATATTTGACTTTTTAACACAAACTTTGACCTTAACTTTGATCCTTGCTTCCTTGAGTGTCCCCTTTTCAAGTAGCCCTTGTCTTCAACACCTTAGCTCTGATACCATGTTGAGAATTAGGTAAGGCTAGGTTTATTTCAAATTTTCTTCTTGATAATTACTTGTGAGCTTACTTCTTTTACTTATGTCTTCTCTTCTTAGCTTATTGCGTCTTTCATCAAGTCAATTACAAAAATACAAGAGACACAAATTTAGGCTCTTCGAGTCAGGGCTAAAACCTCTCCCTCTTGGAGAGGAAAACCCACAAGAAATTCTTCTTATATACTTTTAGATGACAAGTACCATGACCATATCACAAACCCTTGACCCTTGTATGCCTCCAAGACCTTGTCACTACTTCTTCATTGACTCCTTGAGCTGATCCTTCTTTCCTGCACCTTTCTGCACCAATACTAGAGATCTCGATCTCTACTTGCATTCTTCCTTCTCTGATTATATGAGATCCTTGCTTGTTATCAACACTGTGTCATAGACTGTCTTACGTTATGATTTCACTTATCCTTGCTCACTGTACACACTTTTCTTGATTCCTTCTATAGAACAGTCCACCCTATACTATAAAGATACCCTTACACAGTCATGTTCTTGTACTTAATGAAGTATTATTCTTTCACTTTAACACAGTCAATTCTATGTATTAGATACTAACATTTCCTTGCACTTATTGCAGTCCTACACTTTGCCTTAACCATTTGACAATCCAAACACCTAGCTACAAACTTTGCCAAATCCTTCTTTATATTTGGCCAATAATAGAACCTCTTCACTGTAGTCAATGTCTTCTAATAGCTTGGGTGACCTAAATATGGTTTCGCATGAAACTCCCTCAAGATCACCTTCTTGAGATCATTTTTCTCTAGCACATATATTATGTCTCTAAACCTTACTAATCCATCTACCTTGAGATGATAGTCCACATCTTATACAGGTGCACCTGTACCTATTCTTGTACCACTACTTATACCTGCACATGTACTCTACTGCAACCTATTCATAATATCCATATACTTGTCATCATGTCGACCTAACTGCAAGATCCTATCCTGTAAATCTATCCCATAGGAGCTCATAGTTTCTATGTGATTTACTTGTATCCGCCTACTAAGAGAATATATGACCATGTTCTCCTTTCCCTTGATGTACCTGATCTCAAAGTCAAACTCACTTATTGTGGCCAACCATATAGCTTGCCTTATGTTCAGGTTCGGCTGGTCGAACAAGTATCTCAACCCATTGTGATTACTCATCAGTACAAACCTCCTAACAAGAAGATAGTGCCTCCACATTTTCAATGCATGTATGATAATTTCAAACTCAAGATCATGTGTTAGATAGTTCTACTTGTGTTCATTCAGTTTGTGACTCATAAAAAAATACCTATCCTTCATTCATAAGGACTCCACCAAGTCCTCTCTTGCACGCATCTGTACATACTACAAAATCTATGTCTGGATCTGCAATCTTTAACACTGGAGCATGTGTCAAAAACTGCTTAAGCTGATCAAAACTAGCCTCATAATCCCTGTTCATTCAAACTTCTTACCTTTCCTCTACAATGATGTAATAGGATAATAAATCTATGAGAAGTTCCTGATTAACCTCCTGTAATAACCTGCCAACCCCATGAATGGTCTCACCTCATCTACATTTCTAGGAGCTGCCCACTCCATGATAGCTCTTATCTTTTCTGGATCTAGGGTGATGCCCTCCTTGGAGACAAAATGTCCTAATTAATGTACCTCATTCTGGAATAAACTACACTTGTTGATCTTAGCATACGATTGATGCTCTCTCAAAAATATCAACACTGTTCCCAAATTCTCAGTATGCTCTTACTCATTTTTAGAATATACCAATATGTCATCAATGATGATAATAAAAAACTTGTCCAAATAAGGATGCAACACATTGTTCATCAAACACATAAATGTATCTAGAACATTAGTCAAACCAAATGGAACTACAACAAACTCATAATGCCCATACCTGGTCCTGAATGGGGTCTTGTAGATTTCTTCTTCTTTGATGCATACTTGATGGTATCCTAATCTCAAGTTGATCTTAGAGAACAATGATGCTCCCTTCAACTGATCAAAGAAGTGATCAATCCTCGGCAACGAATACTTTTTCTTGATGGTCACTTTGTTCAACTGCATGTAGTCAATGCCCAATCTGAGAGTACCATTCTTTTTTTTCACAAACAACACCGGTCCGCCCCATGGTGATACACTCAACCTACTGTAACCTTTGCCAAACATCTCTTTTAGCTACAACTTTAGCTCTACCAACTCAGGTGTGCTCATCCTGTAAGGTGCTTTTGATGTTGGAACTTCCCCTTGTACCAACTCAATAGAAAAATATACCTCCCTATGAGGTGGAAAATCTAAAATATTTGTAGGAAACACATCCTGAAACTACTGTAGAACTAGGTGCCCGCTCAAAACATCCACATCCTCAACTTCCTTACCTTTGTCACTAGAAATATTCACTATGAACAACACACACCCTTTCCTACGACTATGCTTGGCCTGCATGGTTGTCACCATCTTAATTGATGTGGCTTTCTTCTTTCCCTGTAAGACTCTTGGTTCCCCATTGTCATCTAAGCACTTGATGGCTTTGTCATAACAATCCACCTTGGTCTTGTGAAGGCATAGCTAGTCCATACCTAGTATCATATTGCATGAACCCAATGGAAATATGTTCAAGTGCGTTGTTATAGGCATACCATTTAACTCTTACCCAATGGTGAACTCTTTTCTTTGTACTTGTGGCCAACTGCACTAACCAAGGTTATGCATGCACTTCTTTATTCAAGTCACACTTATACACCAAGTCAGGGCTAACATAACTATAATTAGATCCAAGTTTAATCAAAATTGAAATAAATTGATCACAAAGCTTACTGTCCATCTTAATAATGGATTCCTAACACTCTACCTGCCTATTGTCCACAACTACGTAAATAAGAGGAATGATCTGCCCAACATCTCCAACAATATGTGCCTCCTATGCACTATATATCTTAGGCCTACCACCCTGATTTTGTGGACAATCTCTCCTAAGGTGTTCCTCACTGCATGTCCAACACTCCAACAGTCTAATACCATCACATATATGTTGATGTTGTGATCCATGTCCATGTCAGCTGCATTAAACTTATTTTGTGGTGCCACATTTTATTTCTCCTCTACATTATGAGGCCTTACTCTTTTCGGCTACCATTTACCTTTACCTTTGTCTTTCCCTTTCCATCCTTACTGAGATTCATTCTTACACTTTGATTGTTCGTAGAAATGCTTCAATTTCTCAATGACTTCCTCAAGTGATTGTGGCTCATCATACTCAGTTCGATCTCTAAATGTTAATGGAAACCCACTAAAAAATCACTGAACTTTATCATTCTCATCTTTAAGATACTGTACATACCTCAATAGCTCTAGGAACTTAGTCATGTACTCTTCATCTGTCATTGACCCCATCTTTATCTCATAAAATTCTTTGGCCTTACTATCGTAGTACCTTTCTGACTAATACTTCTTCCTGAAAATCTTCTTTAACTCATGCCAACTCAAGTCCTCTATCCTAATGTCTCTGACTCACTTCACATCTTCCCACCAAATGTATGTTTTACTTTTGAGGCTGAAGATAGCAATTTTGGCCTTCATATTATCTGTGTACTCATGCGACTCAAAGAACTTATTCATACCAAGTATCCAAGCCTCTTCCTCTTCTAGTTTCTTCAAGTCTCCATAAAAAATAGGTGGCTTTTCTTTCTTAAATTCATCTGGCAAGTATCCCCTATCACTCATTTTGTAAGGATAATAACGACGACGATCATAATGTCTATATGAACTAGAACTAGAATAGTACCAGTGTCCATCACCCCTCCTATCTGGAGTACCCAACAACCTACCATCTCTCACTATTTCATATCTATCTAACTTGTGTCTACCAGGAGACCTACTTCCACATGCCCCATTAGTTTTGTCCTCCTGCCCATGGTTGATCTAAAGTGGCCCTTGTGGTTGCAATTCTGAAAAAAAAAATTGAAGAATTAATGCATTAACCTCAACTTGTTTCTCTTGTGCATGTATGATTCTATCATTGTCTGCCTTACGCTCCTTTTTTTCTCCCTTCGAGCTTCTCAATGCACTTTCCAAATTATAAAAGTTCCCACCACATTGCTCATCTGATTCATAGGGAGAGTCTTTGAAGTATACCATCTTGTTATTCATTTTAATCTCTTTCCTGCAAGGCATAAAATGTCAGCTAAACCAAATCATAATAAACCAATGTACCTTAGTATAATTCGGAGAGGATACCTCATCTGCAAGATCATCCAAATCAGCGTAATACATGTACAAACATAATCATAACAAAATATAGACATATAAAAACTAAGTGTACCAACACATAAACATCATTCTAGCTAGAGTCCAGTCATCATTGCATGACCATATCACTACACATACTATGACCTCATGCATGACAACGTAAACCATACCAATGTACGTGGACAACACATAATCATAAACATGGACAATACACAAGCGTAAACACAGGAAATACACATGCATAAACACATATAACCAAGCATAAATAGACAATACATGTGACAACATGTAACCAAGCATACAAGGATGCTACATGTAACAACATATAACAACATGTAACCAAGCATACACTCAAGAAGACACACTTCCCAACAACAACATCCTCTTTCACATGGCGACATCACTTCAACCATAACCGACACCATGCATATGCAACCATCACATATACCACCAAGATGATTAACACATGCAACTGACATGAAAGCATGACCAACACACACCACCCATCCAGTCCAAGGGGTGAACCATGCTCTGATACCACTCTGTAACACCCTCATCCTACATCTACCCAAATAACCATCCAACTGCGGTAAACATGTGACAAAGAGTTACTATGATCATAGTTAACCTCCTAGGTGACCTTAAGGAAGTGGAATCGATGGAAGCACATCACACATATATTCCACATTAGCAACAAGACTCCTAGAAGACAACCCAACCACTCAGGCATCCATACCATGGATCCCACTGAGGTTTTAGGCCTTCAAATCCCCGAGCGCTCCTACAGTATAGGCATGGGTGCATCTGGGATGCTCTAGACGCTCCCACAACATATGCAAGCATGCATCCATGGAATTTTTCCCACAAACCAATGCCAACGTCCCCAAGATTTGAGCCATTTTTTAGGCCTAGAGCCTAGGTCACTACCCAGAACTCAATGACAAGCTCAAAAATGGAATATAACAACAACAAAATGGTGCAAAAGCAAATACTTGAATAAGGACTTGACTGGACCCCTACTAGCCATGAAAATCATTTCGTCAAACATGTCGCAAACATGTAATCTATAGGTTTAAATAACATATATGAACATTGGGGTCTCATAATTATCTAAGAATCATTGTTTCCTTACATCATTAGTTGATAAATCATTAGATGCGGTATCATCTATTAGGTCATAGATACATTGTTTATTCATATACAAATACAAATACAACGAGAGACATACATCATCATTATCAGAATACATGCTCATAACCAACATAATAACAATACAAATATCAGGGATGCATTATCCATAGGATCCACATATAAATTAGTAAATTTACACATCGAATTCCAAGGAAATTAACTTCTCATTAATGAATGTAAAAACCCATTGAGGATGGGACTACCATGTTCCACCCGACCATAGATTGGCTGAGCCAAATCTCTCTTCAGCCAATCACACTTGTGCCATATTCCAAGCATGGATGTGGGACCCATAACCAACCAAAAAGAACCAAACAAGTATGGATGCTAATAGAGTTCTTGGCCCCAAAAATTGTACTAAGGGTTGTTGAATCTTGAAGGTCAAGGCCTCCTTGGATTTCGGTCAAACCAATATTTCCACAGGAGACTAAGGCCCATTTTATTTCTCTTGAAGCACCACTCTAATATAAGAAGGAGCATTGCATGATATAAATGGACTCAATTATATTAATTGGGGTTGCTAAAGTAGAGAAAAGGTAGATGGGAAGAGCTTGGAGGATCGATTTTAGAAGCATTATTTAGACTGCAATATTAAGAAATTGGAACATCCAACTATCAAGTTTACTAGTAATATTTTGAAGAAAATTAGACTAGGGCTTTGATTTGAGAGATTTAACCATGAGGGGAGCTCCTATATACTTGCTAACAAAATATCAATGCTTATATCCAAGTAGACAAGATATATGACCCTATATTTCTAGGGGAGTGCTAAAGAGGAAAATTTGAGACTTCAAATGGTTGATTGAGATGCTTAAGGCTTCCATGAAATGATCATGCAGTTGAGAAAAACATAAGCTCCATGAACTATAAGGGTTCTCATTAGCATGGTTTCATTAAAAAAATGTTGATGGGAGACTCAGAGATAATCCCCAAAAGGCAAATACATTTGATTTTGACATTTCAAGATACTTCCTTTATGCTTATTCCGAACCCTTTCACCACTAGGATAAGGAGAAAAGGGGAGAGAGGATCTCCTTTTCGGATTTCTCTAAAGGGATTTAATGTAACATAAGGAGATCCAATCATGAGGATGGAAAATAAGGTTGTAGAGTTTAGAGAGCCAATCCATTTTGACCAAGATATAGAGAAAATAAAGGGAAAGAAAATTTAATGTATAAATGACTAGCTGAGTTTATCAAAAAATTTGAATAGATCAAGTTTTATGAGAATGCCTAATATTTTGGATTCTTTAGGGGGTGGATGACTTCATGGGCCACCAAAATGCCATCTAAATTTTTACAACCTTCAACATAAACTATTTACTTGGAAAAATAAGAGAGGGGATAATTGGCTTAAGGTGATTGGTGATGACCTTGGTGATAATATTGTAGGTTGCGTTGCAAAGAACAATGGGGAAAAACCACACTATATCATCAACCTTATAAGATCTAGGGAAAGGGTTAAGAAGGTGGCATTTAGGGCTAGTATGATATAATCATTTTTCCTATATTCTTCCACCAGTTCGAAAATTTCCTCTCCTAGAAAGGGTTAGTAGGCTTGAAAGTAATCAACAATGAATCCACACAAACTGGAGGCCTTATTTTTCAGCATGTCCTTAACTGCCCATTCTACTTCTGATAGGGAAATTTCATGCATTGGCACTCCATATTCTCTAGGCCTGCCATAAAGGGAATATTAATTGTTATTTTCCTTATTTCCTTCATTTTATTTGTAATAGCCCTGGTGAAAATTCCATGTAATAAAGTTAATAACCACAGTTGATGGGACACTTATTCCAAGCTGAATGTTGGGAAAAAAACATCCTAGTGGGTGTTCATTTGGTTTAATCTGGCTAAGGAATTTGGAAAAGAAAAAGGCTTTAGAAAGTAAAAATGGCATATTTGGCACAATTATTTATGAAAAATAATGGAAATTAGGAGAAAAGGGAGATGAAAGGTCACATGTTAAATGTGAGGAGGAAAATGAATGAAAATAATTGAAAATGAAGAAAATAGAGGCCTCTTCTATAAAAAGGTTTTTTAGGACTAGTTGGTACCTTTTGTTAGTGAATTTTTGGAGCTCTCTAATTATTCTCTCTCTCTCTCACTCTTGGACACTTAAAGTTTATTGGAGCACTTTGGCATTGGAGCAATAAAGGCAAGAAAGCAGGAAGAAGGAGGAGGCAAGCAAGGAGGAGCAGGAATCAAGCAGCAACAACAAGATTCTTTGTAGGTATTGATTTGCATGTATTATTTCCTTGCTATATTTGGAATGCATGATATTGCATGTGGTTCTTTTTTTTATTGGCATGGGTTTTTTCCAGGTGTGACAGTGTTTTCAGCCTAGCCTTTCCATTTCTAGATAACCTTGATGAGATGGATTCTCATGCTGCAGTTGAGCTAGATTGTCGGATTGGATTCGAAGCAGAGTGAAGTGGATCGCCGAATTGATATAACACATGGCCTAGTAACCCCTAAACTAGACTGTAGATTGCGATAAATTCAGATAGTGTGTTGCCTCGGTGGGCCTAGGAATCCTTGCCTGTGAATGGCGGGATATACGATAAAGCCTAGAGGTGGTTTGACTCAGTTTAGGGCCTAGTGATCCGGGATGGATTGAGGTAAAGCCTGAGGGTTGGGTGCTCTCCATTTTGGCCTAGTAGTCCTGGTATGGGATGTACAGTAACTACTAGAGAGTATGTCTCGGTTTAGGGCCTAGTGATCCCTGATTCAAACTATGGATTATGGTAAAGATTGAGAGACTAGGAAATAGGAAAATTCCTCACGACGTAGGCAAAGAACTCTAGTATAATTCATGATTCTTTGGTTCTTTTTGGTTGGTTATGAGTCCCACATTCATGCTGGGAATATGGTACGAGGATGATTGGTTGAAGAGAGATTTGGCTTAGCTAATCTATGGTCGGGTGGAATGTGGTAGTCCCATCTCTGGTTGGTTTTTACATTCAGTAATGAAGAGCTCATTCCTTTGGTATTTGGTATGTAAATGTATTGGTTTATGTATGGATTTTATTGTTGTTGTATCCATTATATTTTTGTGTTTATTGTGTTGGTTATAAGCACGAATTTGATCAATGATGATGTGTGGTTCTATCCATGTTTTTACTTGTAAATGAATGCGCAATATATTAATGGTCAAATAGATTGTATTGCAACTAATGATGTAAGGAAGCAATGCTTCTTATTGATTCTGAGATTAGTGTGAGACCCCTATGCTTAAATTGTTGTTTACACTTGTAGATTAAATGTTTGTGACATGTTTGACAAAATGCATGTCATGGCTAGGAGAGGTCTAGATGAGTTCTTATTGATGTGATTAATTTTGTATCATTATCCTATTATTATTTATCATCACTTAATTTTTCATGAAGTTTTGGGCAGTGACCTGGGCACTTGGCCTGAAATTTGGCTAAAATCCTGGAGTTGTAGGCACAAAACTAAGCATTTGGGGCCCTAGCTGCTAGCATGCAGTGTTATGCTTGCGGCTATAGCCTTCTAGCCCTTGGAATGCAGTGATATGCCTGCGACTATGGCTCAAAGGGGGTCAAAATGTCAGTGTGACCGAGGGGTTAGAGGCCTGAATGGTTGGGTTACCTCCTGGGGGTGTTGTGGTTGTTGTACAAGGTCTGTATATGGTGTTTCTTGAGCC